>OW285241.1:98654845-99254845 GCA_935421215.2 Melolontha melolontha
TAAATCAGGTGATCTCGCAGGCCATTCAACAACTCCCCTATTTCCAATCCAACGGTTTGCAAACTCTTGATTTAAGAAATTTCTAACAACAGCTTCATTGTGTGCTGGTGCGCCATCTTGTTGCCGCCATAAATATTGTAATTGATTTAATGGGATATTGTCGTCAAGATAGTCTGATACGTATTTACGTAAGATGTTTAAATATCTTTCTCCATTTAAATGTTCTTCATACATAACTGGTCCTAAGAGACGATTTGCCAAAATACCCATCCAAACGTTTATTCCAAAACGATGTTGTGGTCTTCTAGCCCTGTTTTGTCGGGGATTTTGTACTGCTCAATAGTGCTCCGTATTTCTGTTGAACATTCCAGAATTTGTAAATTTTGTTTCATCTGGCCAGATGATTTTGCTTAAAAAATTTTCGTCATTTTCTATCCTTCCCATTAACCAATTACAATATTCTAGCCTTCTCAAATTATCTCCAGGCAGTAAAGAGTGACTAACATGAATCCTGTATGGTTTAAACCTACTTTTATGTAAAGTTCTCCAAACTCTGGACTGGCACAAATTTAATTCTGACGCTACATCGCGTGTAGAAATTGATGGATTATTATTTTTCTATAAAAATACAAGATTAACATGAAATTTGAAAACACGCTTTTAATTTACCATTTGTAAAATATCTTGTCGATTTTCATTTAAATTCCTGCTGTCTTGACCATTACGCGGCTTAGTAAACGATCCATTCTCGACCAAATTTCTGTCGAGATCTAAGAAAATGGTACGATGAGGCTGTTGTCGTTCTGGATATAATTGTAGATATTTTGTACTCGTTACTGTTGAATTTCGGTTCGAAGAATAAAAAATACTTATCATATCTCGTTTCTCTTCGTTAGTGTATGACATTTTTGCATTATTAATGAACAATAAATGAAATGTTTGACAGATTGAAATTCCATGGCAGCCTTATTTAATCTTATAATTTATTCTTTCAAATAAAACATAATGTCAAAAATTTTAGTCAGCATGTGGTACATGGTTGAAATCAGAAAAAAAACTCTTTCTGAAGATGTCTAAATCCAATATGGCGCCTATAAGAAATTAGATAGTTGATGATGACCAGAAAGAAACGAAACGTCGTATAAAAATTTAGAGTACACCACTGGATAGACGTTTAGAAATGTCCACAAGGATGTGTTTTTATATTTTCTCTACAAGGCCAAATGTCGGTGCTACAGGTAAATGAAGAAAGTGCGGTTTTCGCGTTTTTTTTTAAATAACGAAGGTCATTTGTCACAGGTCTATTTTCTTTACGGATTTATAACAAACACAAAATTTAACAACTTTGCCAAATTTAAACCTATACTCTATCTCCAATAATAAGCGAGATCCCCATGGTGAGGACCGAAAATGAATCAGCCTGTATAACAAGGCTATCGAATAATAAAGAAAAAATAATTATGAATGTTAATAAATAATAAATAGAATGTTGAATCAAAGTAGATTATGAAGTTTTTGCAAAACCCATACCCAAAATTCTTCTGTAAATATATTTTACTCAGGCTACACTGAATTTTTCTCCTTAATTTTGGATTTACAAACAAGGTGTGTAACAGGACTACGACGAGAAAAAAAAGAAAAGAACTGGGCCCAAGGGAACTAGTATCCATAAATTCGTAGACAATTTTAAATTAACCAAAATTCGATAAGCCAAACTATATAAAAATAATAATTTGTTATTTGTTTGTAGCGATCGAAAGTTAGATAGTTGTAAATTATCACTCCCAGCGGAACGGTGAACACAAACCGAAACCCTCCTTAAGAGCATTTGTACCATAGAGAAAGGAAATAAGAAAACTTCGCCATTACGTTTAAGTCCTCGAGGTGAGATCGGTTTTCCATTTAATTCTATCTGAAGTTGTTAAAGTTACGGTTTCTTCACCTACTTTCGGAATAAATCAAACATCGACGAGGAAATGGAAAAATAAAATTAAACGTTTCTAGAAGGCATTGGTAAATGTATCCTATACATAAAAGAAAATTTGAGAAGGATAATTTCGAAACATTAAAACGTATGCAAAAAATAATATTAAATATTTGAAGGGGTGAGTGCAAGAACCAGACAGCTCCATTTTAGCAAATTTGTGGGAAATTGAAAAAAAAAATTACAGAAAAATAAGAAGTATTGCTATACGGTTTTTACTCGATTCTGCTACAAATATATGCACAAAGTGATATATTTCAGCATTTATTTTTGAAATTTTAATTACTTGCAGGCTTAAAATTTTTTTCGAAGATGTTGGAGCTGCCTGTTTCTTGACTAAAATTTAAAAAAATATGTAATTTTTACACTTTACTGGCGGTTATCTATTCTATTTTATTGCGAAAAGTAACAAACATGAAAATTCTTTGATGAAAAATACAAAACTAATGAAACTAATACTAAAAGTACAATACAAAAAATTAATCATCTTCATCATCAGTTTCTGAAGTCAGAATATCTTGGTCTTGCACAGAAATCAGTTGGTCATAGTACCACATATCAGTTTGGCCTACATACTGTCTAGCTAACTCAATTTTTTAACTTGTCTTCTTTAAGAGGTAAAAGACTATTATATAGTTTATCATCAGGTCCGGGAAATAATGGCATGACCGAAGGTTTCTTCAAAAGATTGAACCTTGCCACTAAAAAAGCACTTATTGTCTCCGAACATAAAATTGTTTCCTTATGTTCCCCACTAAATTCCATTATCCTGTACTTTGAGATTTGGAATTTTTGCCCATCAGTGTTTTTGATGTTCTGTTTTTTAAAAAATGGGGTTAGTTTGGCTTTACAGTTTAATATCATTTCTTGCGTAAGATCTTTAACAAAAAATTTCTTGCTTGTGTTTTCTATCATTCGTTTTCATTCCTGTGGCAAGTACACTCTTTTCTTCTTCCTTTTTTCTTTTTCTAACAGAGCAAAGGACCGATCACGAGGTAAAAAGCTATGTCCCGGCTCTGGATAGCGATGTCTGATTTTTTGAAATTTACCTTGTAATATTAAAGTCTGCCAAAACTGAACGAGAACTGCATTCTTGTTTTGTGCAGCACAGTTATCACTGAAAACGTACAGGGTAGTTACTTCCGGTGCTATGTAGTTGTTAATAAAATCGTGTAAGGAACTTATTACTTCGTTCGGAGATTTTTCGAGCTGTGACCTCATCAAAAACATAAAAGAAACTCTTTGAAACACTCCCTTTATGAACGCAAAAAGGATAAAACCACATTTGTCGCTTGTAGAACACATCACTAGAGGGGATATGTGGGAAGGGCATGTTTTGTTCGAAATCAAATGAGATGACTTCGATCGAAGGGTCCTCTTTAGCCAAAGATGTTTTTTCTTTCAACTCCTTATAAAAAGTATCAGCTTTCGTCAAGTGTACCTTTTTTCAACATTTAATTTATTTGTTTCGGCAACATTATCCTTTGCAGAATTTATTTTATTATCTAGCATATCGCAGACTTTACAGGTATCAGTTCTGGGAGAACCAAAACTCAAATTGAAATTTTCTACAAAGACGCGTCGATAAAATGAATATGTCACTTTTGGCTTAAAGTGTTGCTCATCGATTATGAGTTCGGGTTCGTATTTTTGACGATACAATCTGTGCTTCTGTCTTACATTCAGTTCTGGCTAAAGGTATCGTCTATGAAAGTTATCACTTCTGCTGTAATGGCTCTTCCTTCTTGGAAAGCTTTTGATATGCTCCTTAACGCATTCTATTGTAACTTCTGGAATTTGATTCGGTCTGGTATTATGACGACCTCTCTTATCCTTTGGAGAAAGTATGTGGTTAGTCAAATGATTGCCTATTCTTTCTATTCTGCTGTTTGTGATTCCATGCATGCTTGTAAATGCTTGCTTACAGATGATCTTTTCAAGGGTTCCATCGCGAATTTTATAGGAAAACGTATGACTTTTGACAGCTCCTCCACTAGTTTTCGGCCTTCTTCTCTTAATGGTTCTCACTTTTAATAAACCTCATGCAAAACAATGAAGCATCAATAATGATATACTACAATAAATTCACATAAACTGTACTTACCTAAATAACAATCTTGCTCATCTTTATTTTGAATTTGATAAAATGCTTCAAATATCCTATTCATTACTTCATCACTTAAGTTGTCACAACATTTCCATCGACAGTTACATGGGGCACCTCTACGTTTCTTTTCAACCAGATTACCCTTAATGTTGACGTACTCTTCTCCTTTAGACCTTTTTAGTTTTCTCACGTTTCTCTTCCATGCATCCGGATTTCTAGTTCTCTTTTTAGATATTTTGTTTACTCCAGGTACTGAAAGTGCCTCTCGTGATGTACCTGCAGTGCTTTCCTCTTGTTCTAATATCTCATCATTATCGCTTGAATCCTCAGATTCGGGAACGTATTCGGACGATGAATCTTCATAGGGCTCCAAATATTCACCATCACTTGCTGTACTTGTACTTGCCATTTTTTAAAGTAACGTAAAACACGGCACGTTGTCTGTGTCACGACACACGGTTATCTACGGAAGAACAACATATTATGTCATGATAAAACAGAAACCTTAACCAACTTGTATAACTGAGCACAAGATGTCAGCACGTTAGTGCAAGAACCAGGTAGCTCCAGGAGCTGTCCGGCTCTTGCTGTAAACTGGCTATGAATTACAGCCAGGTAGCTCCAAAATAATGCATAGTGTCCGCTACGTTACCAGGAGCTGCGTGATTCTTGCAGCAAACGATGGAGCGATTTTTTGTGCATCGGAATCAACAAAAAAACTTATTTCGTCAAAAAGTGGAGCTGTCTGGTCCTCGCACTCACCCCTTCATTTTTTAAATGACACTTTCGCTTAGTATTAATGGATCATGGAGTGCAACTATTTATAATAAACATTTCTATATAATGATATATTACGACGAGACGTTTGTATCTCCCCGGGTTAGGCATGAAATCAAGAGACCAGCGCATCAATAAAAATGTAATTTAGAATATAGTTTCCTTACTTCTGAATACAGGTATTACATTCGTAATGTGTCATGCAATGACGTCACCTCTCATACGTGAGAGCACGTTCGAGATCCATCTGGAAAAGCACCAAACAGAGTCCGTAATATTCTAGACGCGCCAGCAGGACCTATATATACCGCTCGTAAGGGATTATGAATCATTCAACGAGCAATCGCCGTCGTGTTGATATTGTTATATAAATGTGAAGTAAATATTGAAATAAATACTGTTATTATTAATTATTAAATGTTATTTAGTGTGTTTTATTATTAATACAGTGTGTTTTAAATTACCGTTAGTTTTATTTAAACAAACCCGAAAAAACAAGTATTTTACACATTGTTTGAATAATATCCTTAATCCATCGTAAAAACAGTTTTTCGTTTCTCTGCGAAATCTTTCTCTACAGCTGCTATAAGTTCGTCATCGTCTTTAAATTTTGTCCCCCTAAGTGCCTTTCTGAGAATCGGAAACAAACACTAGTCGCTGGATGCTAAATCTGGACTATAAGATGGGTAAACGTAGGTGTAGGTTTCCGCAGTTGTTCTCTAGATGTAGATCTCGGTTTCCCGGTGGGAACCGCGTCGAGTTATGCGTAATTGCCAACGTTTCTAGTAATCTAGAAACTCTATTGAATTCTACTACGAAATATCACGCCCATACGACGCATCCGATTGGCTCATTGTCTCCAGTCAATATCAGGCCACCATCTGACTCTTTCTCCCCTATATAAGTCGTGCCGGTCTCTACTCTAGCATTCTTCAAGCTACTGCGAAACGACGAATATCTACGTACAGCCCTGAAGATGTCCCTTGCAACAGTGGACGAAACGTTGGCAATTACGCCTTACTCTACACGGCTCCAACCCGGAAACCGAGATCTACATATAAGATGGGTGTTCAATTTCTTTAAACCCACAATCAACAAGAGCAACTTTTATAAGTCTTGATTTGTGCACTGATGCATTGTCGTGGAGCAACAAAACACCTTGCATGAGTTTTCCTCGTCTTTTCACGTTAATAGAATTTCTTAGGCCATCCAGCAGGCTCGTAACATACTCTTTTCCGTAGTACCCTTATTCAACTAATTCCAGTTGCTATTATTTATTCTGCAGAAGCAGTAACATTAAATTTCTTGGGGTAGCTCGAGTCCTTAACATGTAAGCGTATCAACCCTTGTTTAAAATCTGGATCATAATGACGGACCCAAGCTTTCAAGTCGGTCAATAATTAAATTTGGTTCGTTCTCATAAAGCGCTAAGAAGTGTCCACACGTTGTTACAAGTTTTTTGCGCCTGCAGTATATACCCGTTGCGTACGTTGCGGAGATAATAGAATTTTGTGCGTGTGACCTCGAGATTAGCGTAAAGAATCTCAGCCAGATCAGTTGTGGCTTTTTTTGAGCTGCTGTATGATTATTCGTAAGAGTAGAATTTACACTGAATCAGGTGGTTTATATGGCGGCATTCATTGTTTGTTGAATCTCAGTTTTTGTAATTGGGTTGACGTTGTTGTCTAGGCCGAAGATTTATTGTGCCCTCGAACAATTGTAGGTGAGTGATTTTCCCGCTAATTTTCTTTGTGATATTTCTGTGCCTCAATCTACGTGTTACGCTATTTCTACTATAAGGTTCTTGTTACCGGTTCCTGATATTGGTTTTATAATTATTTAATGTTGAGATTGGCCGTTCAAGTTTAAAATCATCGGAACTGAAGAATCTGTTGTAGAAGTGAATCAATCCCAGTGGACCAGAAGTTGCATCGAGGTGAAACGAAAACGACGCCATTGCCGTGGATTATCTTCTAACTTATATCTACAATTACCATCGCAGAATTATTAGAGAAGCTATCGAAATAGAAAAACATCCACGAGGACGGCTATAGATGCAGCAACACCTGGAAGTGCTTCTTGCTACGAGAATCCGACACGACCAATGGAACAAGATGGTCACATACCAGTGAACCAAGGCCATATGCAAGGAAAATCGACGAGAGAGAGAATCAATCTGATACCAAACTGTATGTAGCAGTATGAACAGCGAAACGTTGAGTGAAGTTATGACAACACAGTGAAACTCGCAAGAAGATTATACTGCAAGTGACAGCGGCCATGTAAGCCTACGGAATTTTATATCCAGTTTTAATTTTCTATATAAGCAAAATAAGAATAAATTAAGTTTATTTTACGCTACTCTGTTAATTTACTAGACCTTCTATCTTTAGTAATAAAGAAAGTTACACGTTGTAGGACACGCTCCGTAGAGCCCTTTATAGTATATTTTCTGAAAATCGTATTTTCCAGCTTCAATCAAAGGAAAATTTAATAAACACTTCCTCTTTTCCAGCCTGATATATTGACGAAAGGCATCTATGCAGATTCAGAGAAGGAACTTATTTATGTTAAATTTTAAAAAATAAATATGAAAACTCAATATATTGTAGATATTTTCAGTATAAAATTTTTCATATTGACAAAGGAACTCGAGCCGCACATTGAACAAAGAATATGTTGCGTGTCTTTCTTCTATCGTTTTCAATAAAATAAGATCCATCCTCTTCAAATATATCTCTTGGAATTGTAAGAAAGTACACTTTTGTAGGTATTGATAATGTATATCAATATCCACGATCTTTGTACTGCTCAAATATACAAACTGCCATAAATATATTGAAACCTTCGTATATCTTTTGAACGGTTTTATATCTAGTAATATTGAATAATGTAATAAAACTGTTCAATGCGCTATAGAAAATAAAGCTATAACTCAATTTTATTGGGATTTTGGTAACTGTTTAGTTCACAATTAGATTTTATGGACAGCTTCTTATCAAATCAACTAAATTTTATCTTCTGAAAAGATTATATTCATTTCTTTTTTATTATTATTTTTATAACTTCTTCGAAATGAATAATCAGTTAAATATTTTAAATTTTTCGTTATTATACGCCATTTTACTGTCAACGAATTGGTCTATGCTGTACCGCTAACGAAATCCATGAAACTTGTGTATTGTCACCTGGTCCCGGAGGTCACATCGTTGCTTATACACCGAAGGTTTACCAGTATAATAAATAATAGGCGGGACAACGATTAAATAACAACATATAATTAAATAAAGATAATAACAACATTAACAATAAAGTACACTACATTATACTTATGAGGCACTAGTCTAGCAGGGACCCTAACTCACTGACTCAGACTGTGATTCTCTCTGTCGAGACCGTTGAGTGTCTCGTTATATACTCGAGTATGTCACCTTAGCCTAGTTACCTGTTTGCAAGATAAACATGATGTGGTGAAAGATCATAACTCACCGAGGTCGTATTGTCGTAAGAGATGTTTGTACATACATGACCTGGTTTAGTTACTGCATCTTCCACCCGGCGAAAAAGAAAAGAAAAGGGCTTGTGAGCCGTTTTGGCTTTTCTTGTCCGTGTTAAATATATATATTGTAATATTTTAATGGGTAATAGATATTAAAATTATTTAGTTTAGTAATAAATAATAATAAATACCAAGAAAGCTACTTAATCTCAGGGTCTAAAAAGCAAGTTCCGAATACTCAGACAGTAACACAAAAATACATAAAATAAAACCATATAGTCAAAGATTGTCATAAATATATTTAAGAGATATTCTATTATTATTCGTACAAGATACAACGTATAATTAAAACTATATGTCCATCAACGGACAAAATTTAGGGAATATTAGTATGTAACCTTCGAATTTACAAACAACAATGGGTTGCCTATACAATTTCTAGTCAAATTGTAATAAAGTTACTGATGTATCTAAACCTTGTGATTAAATCAATTAAAAATTTTATAAATTCTGGTATAAATATGCAGAGAAATATGAATTTTGAAATAACGTGAGTAATCAAACTTTAAATATGTGTGACTGCAAGAATTGTTATATCTTTTATGTATATTAAGGAATCAATATTCACAAGAATACCTGATGCTTATGACAGATATGGTAATATCTAAATCAACGTGTTCTCTGGTTGTTTTAAACTCTGAAGAATCCTAACAGGTACAGCAAGGTAGAATTCGATATAACAGTCTGGATCGTCAGGTAGATATTCTAGCCGCAAATCCGCATAAGTTCCTTAATATGTAGAAAACTGCTAGGTTATGTCCAATTTTGATGTCCGGAAGAAAGTGTAATTTAACCAAATATAACCAAGAAAAGTTTCCAGTAGCTTCTTAATTAATGCTACTTAAGCGAAACTGTTATTAGCATAATTGGAAAAACAAAAATGTAGATGATAAGTTTTCCTAGTATTTCCACACTCGAAGTATCTTTTTTGCAAGGTAATTATAACATGTAAAATAATAAATTCACTTTCTTGTTATTAAAAACGTAGCCGTTGATAATTTTAATTAAATAATTTCGAAGGAGAAATTGAAAATCAACCTTTTCTTTACAACTGCATGCAAAAATCTTCTAATCAATATTGTTTTTTCATCGTCCTGACTACCATCAGAAATTTGTATAAGCATAAATCAAATTTTCTTAGAAAATTGTACAATGAATTCGAAAATTAAGTAAAAGATAATTTTATCAAATTAGAAAGAAATAATTTTAAATGTTTCTTTTATGTATTTCTAATATTACAGAAATGAAAATATCTCTGACAATCTATTAATATGCTAATTAAATCTACTCACGAAATCTCAATTGCAAATTTTGAATGTGATGTTATCGAAAGTCATAATAAATAACAATGTTTACAGTAATTTGAACATAAATAAAATAATCAAAATCAGTTTTAGAAATCTAAAACCCTCGCGGGAATATGTTAAGAAAAATATATAAAAGAGCGAAATATAAAAATAGACTAAATATAGCATACAATACTAATCGGTATTGTGATTTTAAAAACCAATTATGATCTTACATCAAAAATACAAAATTCTAACTATAAAGTAATATTCCTCAAATCTAAATATTCCAGATATAACATTTTTGGAACCAATATCTTATTAGAAGAAGAATAAATTTAAGAAGTAAGCAGACCCACATCAATATATATATATAATTACGTTTCCTTACATATTATGTGTAGGTGCTTAATGTATTGTACAATAGTGAGATATATAACGATGTGTGTGTAGATAAGTTACAGTAAAAGTATTATTATTATAAAGGAATTGAAATTTATTATAATTATAAATTAAAATTATTACAAATGGTAAATGATCAATTGTAAATTGTAAATAGTAAACTGTAAATTTTAAATTGTAAATGGTAAATGGTAAATTTATTATATTCACTCGCAAGTAATTTACATGTGAAAGTGTTTCAAACGGTTCGAAGAACTTTGTCGACGCGATTGACGCATTTCGGTTCGGTGTTGCTGAAAGAGCAAATATGGAAGTTGTCTAGATTCGCAAATGTCGGGGAAACATTTTTTAATTGCGCGTCGCTGTCTCTCGTATTTAATATGCGCACGGGAACTGTGTCTTTTTCAGGAGATACTACAGTACCAGCAATAAATAGACATGGAGCTATTTCTTCAGGCAATATTACACAGTCGTTTTGCGTATTAATTTTAAATTGAGTGATTATTTCACAACGAGCAGGTATGTCTGTGATCGTGTTTTGTTCGGAGTGAAGCGGCAAGGTTACTTGCTGGTCTTCTATTAATAGTGCAAGTGTGCATTTCTCGTAGTCAAGGATAGCTTTATGCTTACTCAATAGATCTGTTCCGATTATTCCATCAAGTGTATTGTTTATATTTTTCTAGACCGCGAATTTGTGTGTGAACTTGGCCTCACCTAGTTCTATATTAAAATCTGCTGACCCAAATGACTTTGTTTGACCGCTAATACCGAATATTTTTACTGTGTCAGTTCTCTTAATGTTTATGTTTTGATGTACGCTATTTTGAAATATAACACTAATTGTAGCGCCACTGTCAACTAGAAACGTACGCTTTTTATTATTATGTCGTATATGAATGAAATTGAGGCCGCAGAGATTAAAAATATAAGGTACTACATCCGTTTTTAGTTGACAGTCTTCTGAAAAAACTGAGGTTAGCGTCTTCCTTCGTTGTCGAAGGTGGCTGTACCTGAAGTTGCTGAAAATATTTTATTATTTCCGACACGATTATCACGTTTCGAGAATTTCTTTCTATTCTCATAGTTGCGATTATTACCGGACTGGAAGTTCTTTGTCTACAACTGTGATTTTGAGGTGTATACCTTTTGTAACGATTGTCCCTAGCGTATGAATTCGTATGAGACAGTTTTCTTGAAAAATTAAAAACACGGTTATTACTATTAGGATTGATTAACTGTTCATTTGCAGCTTCTTGAATGGCTGCGAATAGTGTGTCAGGGTTACGAGCCTTTATGAGGATTCTAATGTCCGTGTCGCGAAACCATTCGCAAATGGGTTGACAGCGATTTTTTCGTTGATTTCGCGAAATTTGTCGATTAATGTGTCGTCACTGCCCGCTTGTGCTATCGTTAAATTAGAAAGCAATTCTTCGATTGTTTCCCCATATTCTTTTATAGTTTTAGAGCCTTGTCTCGCGTTATGTAATTGCGTAGTTAGTAATTGATAATTTTTGATTTAGTAGTAGTAGTAGTTAGTAATTGATTTTTTCGTTATGAAATGCTCTTTTAGATCCGTTATTAGGCCGGCGTTGTTAGTGTAAGTTTTACGTAATCTTAATTTTGCTTTCGGTGACAAGCGAGTTTTTAAAATCTAATTTGTTAAGTTTTTCTTCCCCACGTCTTCTAACAAGGAATCGTACAATTAAATCGAATCTGTTAATTGTAGCGTTACTTCTGCTTTACCGTTCATAACAGGTAACAAACTTGCGGCAGTACGTAAATCAAATTTTTCGGCCATATTGTTAGACTTTATACTTATACTACTACTTAATCTATTATTTAGAATTTCCAAAGCTTCATTTAGATTAATATTTATAGATTTAATACAATTTTTGGTAGATTCTACGATAACTGAGCTGTGTGACAAGCTATTAAGACTGTCTTTGAGTTCTTTTAACTTATTTTTGAAACTGTCTACGAGTGCGCGTTTGCGCTCGGTTATTGTTCTGTCACTTCTAGCACTAGTATTCTCTTCTCTTAAATTTGTACGAAATACCTGTGTTTCTTCGTGGAGTTGGAGAAACGGTTCCGGGGCAGACATGTGGGTGACTTAGACCTTCTCCTGGCATCGGCTGAACTCCCTTTGACTCTGAGCAGAAAGGGCCTTCGTCATTCTTCGGTTTACGTGCCTGTAAACCCCGTACCAGCAGCAGAATATCACCATAAAGACGACTCCCGCAAATGCCAGTACGGCGAGGATGTCGACCATGTCCACGCTGTTTGTAAAGTTCGCGTTGTTGGCTGCTATGACGACTTCTTCTTTTGTTGCGTAGTTCCCCATGTTTATCGGCTTACCATATGTTCGATGATTCGTTCCAGTTTCCACTTAATTTATACCAATTATTAAGTGGTTGGCAGGATCGCCATGTGATGTCACCTGGTCACGGAGGTAATATCGTTGCTTATACATCGAAGGTTTACCAGTATAATAAATAATAGGCGGGACAAAGATTAAATAACAACATATAATTAAATAAAGATAATAACAACGTTAACAATAAACTACACTACATTATACTTATGAGGCACTAGTCTGGCAGGGACTCTAACTCACTGACTCAGACTGTGACTCTCTCTGTCGAGACCGTTGAGTGTCTCGTTATATACTCGGGTATGTCCCCTTAGCCTAGTTACCTGTTTACAAGATAAACTTGATGTGGTGAAAGATCATAACTCACCGAGGTAGTATTGTCGTAAGAGATGTTTGTACATACATGACCTGATTTAGTTACTGCACTTGTAACATGGTATAAAGCTTTACATTCAGTTTTAGTTTTATCAGTGCTTACATAAATCATTCTTCAACTATTATAATGACTAGATCTATAAGTTTATAGCGTTTTCATTGCACTTAAAATTTATTAATAATAAATAATTGATGTAACAAAATTTCACTTCGAGTTCAAATTATAATTTTATTAAAATTCACTACGTTCGTTTCGCTCTATTTGAGCTTCATCAGGTGATGATAATTGTAATACAAAAACCGTAACAGTCTTTACTTGACTGACAACAGAAATTGTGACAAGATATGTTTCGTCACAAAACGAAATTTCTAATATTGTATATATTTATATGTTAGATATAAGTAAAATTAGCACAAAAGAATCAAAGAATAACATTTCACACTTTACAAATATTAAACGTGCATTTTAACAATTATAACCATATATATAACGTATTTTATTAGCATATTCAAAATTGTAATATTTTCCTTAGATTCCAAGAATTTACTTTTACTAATCTGCTTATTACCTGGTTTATACATTTATACCGTTTCTTTATTACCTATCTAAACTAATTTTGTAAGCGTTTCATTGATGTTTGTTTCCGTATCGATGTTTATTGATTCAACGAGTTTAAATACACATGTTATTGTTTATACACTTGCTTGGATAAACAATTTTGAAATACTACACTTGTTGTGGCGCCTATTTAAAAAATAAAACGTATGCATTTTATTGTATTTATGCAATGAACGTAAGTGAATTTATGAAAAATATAACGTGTTTTTTTCCGTTTTAGGTAGGTAGGCGGCTTTTCTTTAAAAAAAATATGTGTATAAGCTTCTATATTCTCGTGTACGATGGATAACAAACTTGCGACAGGTTTTTGAATTGAATTTTTCGGCCATAATGTAATGTTTACAATTACTACATTATATTAATTTTAAGTAAACTTGACCTTTAAAAAAAGTAACGGTGCTACGCTGTTTACATACTACATTTTGTTGGCGTAAGTAGAAATTGTTTCACATATTATGCAAACTAATATTATTCTTTACAATATAAAGAAACATTTTAACTATTGAAATATACATAGTTTATGTATGAAGAGTCTATGCATTGTTCGGTCACTTTTACGCACTGTAATTGTCTTTTAAAAAAATACCTGTTTCTTCTCTTGAAGTGGTAGAGAGTGGCTGGGGCTGACCTGTGAGTGGCTTCCGCTTGCTCCTGGCTGAGGATGACTTATTCTTCCATCGCGTAGTTCCCATTTTGGTTTATTGGTTTACCATATTTCGATGGTTCGTTCCAGTTTTCCACTTACTTTATACACAGTATTATGTAGCTGGCAGGATCGCCATGTGATGTGACCTGGTCCCGGATGGCACATCGCTGCGTTGGTACGCAGATTCACCAATATAATAAATAATAGACGGTCAGCGTTTGGATAACGATATATAATTAAATAACACCATAACAAAGATTTAACAATAATAATATAACATAGTAATGAATAGACACTAGTCTTAAGGAGGGTTTCTATGATCCACTTTCTCGGACTAGTCTCTGTTAGACTCTGTGTGTGTCTGTGTCTGTGTGTCGAGATCTAGTAGGATCTCCTTATATGTCCGAGCGTGTCCTCCTTTAGTCTAGTGGCCTAGTTACAAGATCAACAAAGTGGTGAAAGATTGTAACATACCGAGGTCGTGTTTGTATTCAATCTAAACAAGACCGGGATCGTACCTTGAAGGAGATGTGTTGTCAATACATGACCCGGTTTGGTTACCGCAGAGGTATGAAGAAGTCTATGTAAAATTCATTGAATAGAGGGCTGATAATTTGTGCTGCTTGCATATTTTTCAAAATTGTGGAAAAATCTAAAGCCATCGACCCTTGTCTACATATTCTATGTATCAATATTTAAATCATAACTAATTTAAATATGATCTATAGTTTTGTAATTTTTAACTGAAAATAAAGTATTTGTTTACATAATTTTTTAAGTTTGTTATAATGCCATAGGCGAGCTCGTAGAAAAAATATAGTGTTTTACTCGTCAAAATCATTGTTTTAAGCTCACGAACATTACCAAACTCTGCTTCGTCTTGTTTGGCAAACTGTTCTCTCGCTTAAAAAAATGTTACTTTAGTCACTCGTTACACAATATACTATTCTTTGCTCCATAAGCATGGCCCTGGCATATAGCTGCTTAATACCATATATTGCGTACTTTTTACCATAAAAGTATACGCGAATCAAAAAAAGATAAAAATTTGCAAACATGCTATTGAATAACAAAATACAATTGAATTTGAGTTTGGAATCACGTTCTTTTCTACCAATACGCGCTTTCAATTTAATTGTTACATTTTTTCACCCGAAAGAAGAGCCTGAACTTTCCAATTTATTTTTGCATATTCCATCACCGTTCAGTATCCGAACGTAAAACTTGAAAGCGACACACAAAGTTTCTCGTAAAAAAATATATATACGTCCCCGTAGTCGTTGCGTCACCGCTTTGGGAATACAACCTTTTCCAATTTTCTAGATACTATCCTACTCATAAAAAGGTGATACGTCTTGTTTGCGTATTATTGAAATTCACCTACACAGTAAATATTTATAAAAGTTCCAATGACCGATTGGATATTTTACGTTTGCCTTCATTGAAGTCTAATCGCGAAATTCTGTCAAATCGTTTCCTTTTAAAAGAATTCAGAGCAGTGTTTACCTTGTTGCAAAACATTATTTATAGATTGCGCTATATATTAGCGATTTCTATTCTTTCTAACTTCGCTCAAGTACAGTATCCGCCAGAATAAATAAAAATATTTACATTTTAATTTTTTTTAAATTCAAATGTTCAAAATTTTCACCAATACGACGCAAACAAGCTTCATATCGATTTTTTAAGTCACTAAACATATTTATAAAATTGGTTGATTTAACTGCCGGGAAAATGTATTCTTTCTCGTAGTTCTGCAATATTCTCCAGCGGATTCTCTGGGCGAAATATTTTGTCTTTCATTATACCCCAAATATATGCACCAGGTGTCGACAGATCCGGTGAATGAGAAGGATGTTCGAAGCCTTTTCTCCAGGAAATTATTCCATCGTCAAAATGCTGACGGAGTAAGTTTAGGGTGTGCGTAACTAATGGGTTGGCCATTTAATGTTGCGGTTTTAAAAATCGCGCTATTCCCTTGTATATATAGAAATTAATATAATATATATTTTTTACACTAGAGGGCCAAGCGCGGTTTACAATAAATATATGAAAAATTTGCCTTGTCAGTTTTCAAGATGGCGTCGTATCCAACGGAAGTGCGTGTGGAATTAATAAAATATTATTATAGAAATTGGGAATCTTTTGCAGCTACGACAAGACACTTGCGTACTCTATTCGGGAGAAATAAAGCACCAACGGAAAACACTATAAAAAGGTAAGGAAAAAAAGATAAATTTAGAAAAGTAACAAAGTATTCGTTATCGTGTTTCCATGTCTACTAATCCGACAATATCTTAGGATTGTAGTGAAATTTGAAGCAACAGCATCTGCGGCAGACGAAAGATCAATTGTTAGAGAACGTCAAAAGACCAACCGGGTACCGGAAACCATAGAACGAGTACGGGAGCACTTTACAGCTCAACCTTCAACATCGACCTCAAGAGCATCTCAAGAACTTGAAATACCCCGTACAACACTAAGGCGGATCCTAAAGCAAGATCTAAAGATGAAAGCATACAAAATCCAGATCGATCAGCCGTTGAGACCGTTTGATATGGAGCGACGCTACAATTTTGCGAACGAAATCATCGAATGCATTGAAAATGGCAGCATGTCATTGGAACGAGTGTGGTGGTCGGATGGGTCACATTTCGATGTATCCGGTTATGTGAATAAGCAAAATTGGAGACATTGGGGGACAGAAAATCCACATCTAGCAATTGTTCGTCCTCTTCACCCTCGACGGTTGACTGTATGGTGTGCTATCTCGTCGGCAGGAATTATCGGTCCCGTGATTGTCAATGGAACCGTTACTTCGCAAAAATATTGTGAAATGCTTAATGAGTCTTTTATTCCCGTGGCGCATGGATTAAATATCTTGGAGAATGCATGGTTTATGATAGACGGGGCTCATCCGCATCGCACGGAAGAATTTTTCAACATTGTTGAAGAACATTTCAGTAACAGAATCATTGGTCTTGACGCTCAACAGTTTACAGGCGGAGGGATAACATGGCCACCTTATAGTCCAGACCTCAATCCTTGCGATTTCTACCTGTGGGGATCATTAAAAGATACGGTATATCGCGATGGTATAGACACCCTGGATGACTTTGAAATTGCAATACGGCAGCGAATAGAAGCGATACCGTACGCCACACTTCAGGCAGTTTGTGGAGAATTTGAGAAGAGGCTGCGAAATGTTATCGTTGCTTGAGGCTCTAACTTCGAAAACCTGATTTATTAAACCGCAGATCTTGTTGTTTAATTGCACAAATAAATAATTTTTTTAAATTAATGTTTTGTATGTTTAATATGATTTCAAAAACCGCAACCTTAAATGGCCAACCCTGTATATAGATCGTTGCACCATCTTGTTGAAACCATTGTATGCGAATCAATAAATTTCGTGCCTGGCAAAAGTTCTGTAAATCTCTCACAAAAGGTACATTAACTGAAGCAGTCTTGCTAAACAGTAAGTGGATTCTAATTATCGTTTTCAACGAAATATAGACCAATTATCACATAATCCGAAACCGCGCACCAAATGGTAAATCGGACATTGTGAAGCTGTTTCTCTACAATAACTTCAGGACGTTCAAACCCAAGGAATCGTGTTGTTTGTCGATTAATATAGTCGCTAAGGTGAACATGACTCTCGTCTGAAAGCCATATCTTCTTCAAGAATTCGGAATCCACGTAAATTAAGCGCAATATGCGACCACAGTAAATTTCCCTTGCACGTTTGTCGGCAGTGTTTAGTCGTTAAAATTTTTGCGTTGATACAATTTCTACCAGTGCGACGAAATTTCTCAACAACAGTTAATATCACACTTTTACTGGGGGTTACTTTATTAAACTGTTGTCGATGTCTTACTGACACATGCTGTAAGCTTGGACCTTCATTCTGACCATTTCCGTATGAGCGAAAATAATGTTCTACCAAGAACACTTTTTCTGTCGTCGTTAGAACCATTTCCAATTCAAATTTAACTGCAACGTAACAGTAGGATGTATATCTAGTACAATATCTACTGTTACACCTAGTATATGTTAAGAATATATTTAAATCTAATTTTTAAATTAAATTTTTCGCAAATATATATAATAAAATTTCTAACCAATTTCTTCGCATATATGATACAATTCGTATTTGGAAGAAGAAATCTTTCTTTTATGTCGTAGTGGTCATAAATGGCCGCCCTTCAAAATCTAAAGTATTCAACGTTCGTTTAATTCCTATATCGGTCTGAGTTCCTTCAGTTCTTCACACGTGCATATTACATGAAGTCTAGTTTTCGCCTGTTTTTCACATCTTCTACACCAGGGCTCACTAACCAAGCCCTTGCTGTACAAATGCTTCCTTAAAGGACAATGTCCGGTTATTAACCCGGTAATTATTTTAATTTTTTTTTGTTACTACAAATTAGGTTGGCTGAAAACTTTCCGTCCAGCTCCCTTAGTAGTGTTTTGGTATGGAGTTGACCTTCCGTTAACCTCTATTTATTTTTATGTTCTATTTCTAGCCATAACCAGATCTCCCTTTTAGCGGAATCCTTAGTGATTCCACGTCCAGGTTCTGGTCCTATGAAGTTCCTATTAGTACCTCCTTTGGCCAGTTTGTCTCATTGCCTTTAATTCCCTCATGTCCTGGCACCCATATCAGCGACACTGTATTGTCTTGTGCCAGTTTATTGAGAACCTGTTTACAATATTTCAACAGCTTAAACCTGGTAGGTGGGATCATAATGGCTTTAATAGCCGCCTGACTATCAGTCATTATGTTAATTTTTTTGTTTGCGCAGCCGCTCTCCCGAATTTCCTCGGCGCAGGCTGCGACTGCAAACAATTCGGCCTGGAAAGCCGTAGTATGTTTCCCCAGACATATCGATATCTTCCTTCTAGGGCATATTCCGCATATGCCTGCACCTGCCCCCTGACTAAATTGTGATCCATCAGTGTACCAGGTGCTGGCACCATAATCGATCGAGCGACTTTCTGCCTGCTCCCTAGTCGGTATAAATATGTTCAGCTTAGCTGTAAACATAATTTCAGGTGCCATACTGTTCACCGGCATTTGAAATATCGGCTCTTCCAGTATAGTTCGTGTGATATCTGTATAGCTCCCTATGGACAGCTGTACTTATATAGAATATAAATTCAAAACATTTTCTCAAAATTCCCTCTCATAGGCGAGAAAGAAAATGACAAAAATACTTAAAAAATTTTGATCACGCCACTGCGCGATCGACTATACTATAAAAGACGATATCTTAAAGTTAACCGACAATAAGAAGACTAATTTTGTTATAGTCGATAATTCTGTTATCTATGTACATATTGTTATGGATTTTTCCTTAAATTATATTTAAAATTTATTTAAAATAAATGTACATAATTTTTGGATATCTGTTTATATCCGATGTGTTTTAAATCTCACATGTGAGATCAAAACTAGTGTTTTTGGATATCGATCTCATGTCTGAGGGGCCTAGAGTAAAATTCTGGGAGATTAACATCTGAATTTATACGGGAACGTTGTATTGATTGATATATTTAATATTTAATTAGTACGGGTTGTTTTTTTGAGTGTGACCACAGTGATGGTAGTTCATATTTATTTCCGATA
This sequence comes from Melolontha melolontha, assembly GCA_935421215.2. Taxonomy (NCBI): domain Eukaryota; kingdom Metazoa; phylum Arthropoda; class Insecta; order Coleoptera; family Scarabaeidae; genus Melolontha; species Melolontha melolontha. The sequence goes on from OW285241.1 coordinate 98,674,604, forward strand.
ATTATACGAGATTGGCGTTCTCATAATTTTGTTTTTGTATTTGATTAAACAACGTTTTCGAGTAAATGTGTCTCCAATAAATTTTTATGTAAGTAGATTTTCATTCTTAAGACGTCTTAATTAGAAAAGCTTTGAAAAGTGTATTTCAATTGTGTAAATATAATTAGTTAAGAGTCTTAATTAGTAGTAATAAATAATAAAGAATATTTTTAAAATTTCTATGTAATAAAAAAATTTATAACTATGAAAATTTATTCGACGAGGAGTCAAGGGTATTTTTTGTTACATGTGATCGCGCATGTGGTATATTTTTGATCGTGTTTCATTATATTTGTTTATACAGTGTGGTTCTCTGTGGAGAAATAAAATAAACTTTGTTATTTTTGATAAGTTTGTTCGGAAGTAATTTGAGAGGAAGTTTTAATTCACGTAGCTGTCATATTCAGTGAATTGTTTTACCTCGTTGTATATTGTTTAATACACAATCTTTATATTCTATAAAGATAGTTTTTTTTTTCTTTTTTGATTTTTTTTGTATTAAATATTCATTTATATTTTATCTTGTGCTCATTTTATTTCTTATACCTTTACTATTGTTTGATTATTAAAATAAGTAACTTATAAAATAAATAACCATAATATTTGTCAAGAACGATTGACTGGCGCCTAAATAATATTGCAGTTCCACGTTTTTCCGATTGGGACCCTGAGAAGAAAGAAGTCTCATTGTTGGATATCAACTGGCTGAGTATCCTAGTTGGGCAGATTAGTTGTGGACGGTGGCGCCATTGTACAACAAACCACTATTCATAGCAATATGTAACATAATATATATACATAACATACACCGTAGTGTATTTGTGTATGAGGTATTTATTATTTATATACATTCTGAATATTTTGAATTCACAGGCGTCACGTAATACAATTTTCAGGGTGTTTTTGATTTCAAACTTGGTGCCATACTTGACACAATATTCTAGATTTATATTCTGTATAATTAAATACTTCAATTTATCATACGTTTCCTTTTTATTTCAAGAACACCTGCATATATTTCATTGTAATTTATAGTTATTAATTAATTACGTACGACTCCTATTTCCAGTTACTTCTTAATTCATAATGTGATTTATTATCCAGCTATTTTTTCTTTATGTCAAAATTATACGGATCCCGTATTAATATCGGCATATTTTAATTGCCACGACTATAATTACTATTGTGAAGCACATCCAAACCATATGATGTCTCATATCATTTTAAAGCTTTCTTCGCCAGGAATATTTTAATGATATTTATTTCATCGACATCGCAACTCTTTAGTTCGCGTCCTTAGTTAATTCTTAAGATATTTCTACTGTCAATGTCCTTGATTTACCCTCATTTAAGACTGTGTCATAAAACCTTTCCCAAATCACGAGTGTTCTATACGACACAAAAATGTCCTTCTCCGTCCGACTGCCATGGGGTAAACATCGTTTAGTCTTAACAGCTAACAATGACACACGTTTCACAAGTAAAGTCTGTATTGTTCGACACAGAATTATTTTAATCGCATTTAAAGTACGAAATAATTAACTTTCTTTTCAGTGTGTGTATTTCTTCGTGTTTTATTTTCTTTTTTTAATTACTTATTCGCCGTACTTTTGCATACTACTTTTATTTAATCCCTTTAATATATTTCAAGATGTAATTTCTTTGTATGCAAATATTTATTTGAGCATCCTATATACGTTCTGAACCTTCGATGCGTCATCATCACACCATTTATTATTTAAATCACTTATATTATTTTTTAGGGCGCTATAGCTAGCCCGCAACGAATCAGCACGAACCACAAGCGTTCATCATTTAACAATTTGGATTTCCCACGTGGTAAAATACACAACCAAACCAAACTAGCGTTCTTTTAACACTACTTTTACATAAACCGATTAATAAACCACTGTTCCCTACGGTGATCCGTTAGTCATTTTTTGAACCGCAATTTATCTACTGATCCGTCACTAAATACAGTGGAGCGTGCGTTATGGTGATTCATCGTTCATTATCGTTCTTTCTCCGCTGATTGCGGCCTAAACGATAAAAATCTCTACTACTAAAAAATTCTCACGGCAAACTCAGCAGTATTCCTACAACACCAACAATATTAACGTAGGACTCATACGTCTCACTTTCACAAACATAAATAATGTTCGAAGAATACACATTATAGGGCACATTTCTAAGATAAGCAATATACCGGGTGGTCCATTTATCGTGGCCCCCCAAAAAATTTGGAAACAGACAGTTTTATGAAAAAAAGTTTCAAGTAAAAGTTTTACTACAAGAAGTGTCCTATCTGATATGGTTAAGCAGTCGTACACCAAGTCGTACACGTATGAAGATCATACGAAGGTCAATTATTTTTTTTTAAATAGAACATGGCATTTTTTTTCCAAATTCTGAAAAAGGATGTAATTGCGACTAGAAAAGTACTAAAACTCATGTGGCCTAAAATTGAGATTCAGCGAAATATTCAAGAAAAACCCCAAAAAAATGATAAAAATTTATTAAAAGAATAAGAACATAAATATACACAAAATATCCGATCACCCCCGGGCTTCACTAATTTAATTTAATCGGGACAATTGTTTCGGAAACTTCGGACTCATTTAAGTAAATGTTCAAAGTGTTGACCTTCAACCTCGATACACTTTAGAATTCTCCGACTAAACGAATCATGGACGTTCATCTGAGCATGCATGTATTATCCTTTGCTGCATATCTTCCGGTGTTGTTGGGGCAGTACGGTACACTTTCTCTTTCATTGAACCCAACAGAAAATAATCGAGAGGGGTCAAATCTGGAGAACGAGCAGGCCAAGATTTAGGTCCGCCGCGTCCTATCCAGTGATCGCTGTAATCCCTGTTTAATATTTCTCGAACCCCGTGTGAATAATGAACTGGACACCCATCATGTTGGTACCACATTGTGGCTCGCCGCTCTAAGGGTACAACTTCAAGTAGTGTCGGTAACACATTGTGTAGAAAGTCGCTATACTTATTACCATCTAAATTGCCAGTAATAAAGAAAGGTCCAATTATTTTCATAAATTATCCCACACCAGATGTTGACATTCCATGGATGTTGCCGGTCTACTTGTCGTAACCATTTTGGATTTTCCGTTGCCCAATAATGCATATTATGCCTATTTATCTGCCCATGATTCGTAAAAGTGGATTCGTCGGAAAATAGCACATTGAGAAAAAAGTTATTGTTATGGCAAATTTTTTGCTGAGCCCATTCACAAAATTGTACACGATCTTCAAAATCAGTTCCGTGAAGGTCTTGATGCATCGATATGTGGTATGGGTGAAATTTTTTGTGTTTCAGTATTAGACCATTACTAGTTCGTGAGATTCCAGACTGGCCGACAATTTCTCTAGTACTGACGTGTGGATAATAAGCCACTGCCGCTATAACAGCAATTTGCGCGTTTTAATCGGTAACACTCTTTTTTCGAATTTTTTTCTTCTTCACAATACTTCCTGTGGTAGTGAACTGTTGTACAACACGACGATAGGTCGTACGACTCGGCTGGTGTCTATCAGGGTATCTTACAGCATACAAATGACACGCTGCGCGAATATTTCTTCCCGCTTCACCATAAATGAAAATCATATCAATTTTTGCACGTGATGCTGGATCCAGTCTTGATATTCAAACACTGGTAGTTTTATCACAACGATACAAGTGACATTAAGTCAGTTACCTAGCTTGTGAGGTATTTATGCCGCTTCAAGGGATTACGAATAGAAAGTTAATTGGCTTTTGCGATGGTATTCCCGGATTAAGGGGCAACAAATAACCCATTATTACAACAAGCAACTAATTCATACGACCTATTAATATCCAATTATAAAGAACAAACTTATACCCATATTTATGCAGCTACAAGGGATTACAAATAGAAAGTTAATTGGCTTTTGCGATGGTATTCCCGGATTAAGGGGCAACAAATAACCCATTATTACAACAAGCAACTAATTCATACGACCTATTAATATCCAATTATAAAGAACAAACTTATACGTAGGTAATTGCTTTCAAATTACCTACAACCGCTATTTCAAATATGACTTATCTGTTATGTAAATCTGTTATTAATTATTTTGTAATACGTCCACATTATTGCTTTGAAAATACTATGTTTTTCATGTATTGTTTCCAATTCATGTTTTGTTTTTCTTGAATATTTCGCTGAATCTTAATTTTAGGCCACATGAGTTTTAGTACTTTTCTACTCGCAATTACATCCTTTTTCAGAATTTGTAAAAAATAATGCCATGTTCTATTAAAAAAAAAAACTTGACCTTCGTATGACCTTCATACGTTCTCCTTGGTGTACGACTACTTAACCATCAGATAGGACACTTCTTGTAGTAAAACTTTTACTTGAAACTTTTTTTCATAAAACTGACTGCTTCCAAATTTTTGGGGGGGGCACGATAAATGGACCACCCGGTATATCTAAGCTAATGCACATGCAATAAATGACGCAATAATTAGTATTCCCTTTAATACCGGATATTCTTGAAATAAAAAGACAACGTATTAAAAATGGAAATATGTAATTATATAAAATATATACCCAAAATATTTTCCCCAAATTCTCTCGAAAACGCGAGATAGATGACAAAACTATTTACAAAATATTTGACATATCACTGGGTTTGAAGAAGTGCAAACGACTATAAAGAGCGTTTTAGCAGTGAAACAATTGTTCCCCGATTTACTTTCGATCGTTACATGCGTACATGTGTATGTTCGATACTTAAGTTTCGAAAATAAGGGAAAGTTCTCACTCAAATTATGACAGCTCCGAGACACAACTAAAAAACATTCAGAGTGAATTTGAAAGACGCTGAATTTTGAAAGACGATTTTAAGCAATTGGCGGATATTGTAACTTTCATGGCTTATCCATTTTCTGGTGAAGACGTTGAAAAAATTACTACTGAAATATCAAACACTTTCAATATGGCGATCTCTTCAGTTCAAAACGAGGTATGCAGATAATTTCAGATATACATCTCAAAGCCAGGGCAGCTCATGCCAAGTTTTGGGTTTCGAAAACAAATGTCGTTGTTTAAAACAAATAGCTCTTCAATTAACGGGATTCTTCGGATCAACTTACTTGTGCAAGTCTGAATTTTCAGAAATGAAAATTATTGAAACGAAATATTGCAATCGACTAACTGACGAACATATCTCAGCATGCCTACTGTTGACACTCAGTAATTACGAACGGTCCTTCGATAGGTTTGTGGATGATATGCAGAGCCATCCATCAACATCTAAATTCTAAATGAAAGCAGTGACTAAAAAAAATTTCTGACGTTGCAATTTTATTAGATGTTTAACTAATGCAAGTTGTATTTATTCGGTATAATTTCGATATTTGCAAAAAATAGCTTAATAATAAACAGAATTACTAATTAAGAAATAATTGGAGTAGAAGTTACATGTAAAATTAATAATTTAAAATGATATAATAGAAATTGTGAAACGAAAGTTTCAGAATATTTAATGTGTAAGTTGATCGTTTGGTCGCAGGTGGATGAGCTCTCGGAGGGTTCTTTGTTGCCAGTTCGATACTAAAGAAAGAATTACTCCTAAACACCCGAATAATCAAATATGGCACAAAATGGCTAAATAGTTTTTAATATTTTAAATTCGATATATTTGTTAATAATATATTTTGAAAATAGAATTAAAAATTTTCTTAATACATGCGAAGTGTAACACATTAACCCTTCATACTACTCAAAAATATTTAAATGTAAATATTTTTGTCATTTATTCTCTCAGAAACTTTTTTCTCGGTATACTCTCAACTGAAGACGTTTAAAGTACACTGTCGAAGTAAGAATGATTTGCACCGAATAATGTCGATGTTATCCTAATTAATTACCAAGTCGTCATTTCATGTGGTCTGCAAATGAAGTTGTGCCTACGCGTGGGAAAACACTGCGACAAAACATCGTTCTGCAAACTTCGTGGTCTAAAACAAGTATCCCGTGCGCTTGGCAATTTTGCATCTCCAAAAGATGTATGGAATTTATTATTTTATGAAGATGTAGAGGGGAATTAGGTTCAGTTGACCAATATCAAGCTAAGATTGTATTACGGAAAATATAAGCGCCAAAATAGAAGTGAAATTGTTGACGCCGATTCCACCGAAATAAGAGCATTTTTAGGAATGCTGATTTACAGTGCTGTTTTTAACTCTAACTACGAGAGTATCCGTATTATTTTTGCAACAGATGGTACCATACGAGACATTTTTAGATGTATAATGAAAAATATTGATTTGCTGTGCTTTTAGCCCGTCTACGATTCGATAGAAGACAGATTAGAACGTCGAAAAACTGATCCAACTGTAGGTACCAATTTCACATATCTTTGAACAATTCATAGAAAACTATAAAAACATTTATTCTGTTGGTCAGACCCTATGCATTGATGAAATGTTGGTCAGTTTTAGAGGAAAATGTAAGTTTAAGATGTACCTCGTGGCAAACCTGACAAATACGGTTTAAAGTTGCTGTGTCTCACAGATGCAAGAAATGGCTATTTATTCAATAGTTATACGTATTGCGGAAAAAATTCTGATGGACAAGGACTATCAGAAGACGAAAAAAAAATTTTAATCCATCTCGATCTGTTATAAGGCTTGCCAAACCATTATTTCAAACGAACTCAAACATTACCGCAGATAATTGATTTTCTTCAGTTGAGTTAGCTCGAACTCTGAAGGAAAATGTTTTAACGTATGTAGGAACGATTAAGAAAAATAAACGTGACATGCCCTCCAATTTTCTGTCAAACAGAAGAAGACAAATCTAAGATAGTATTTATGGTTTCACTGAAGATTTGATCCTAACATCTTATGTTGGAAAGAAGGGAAAGGCTACAATTCTGATCTTAGCCATGCATCATAATAGAGAAAATTATCCGGAAACAGGAAAATCACTATTATATCTTTTTATAGCCGGACAAAGGGTGGTGTAGACTTACTTGATGAAAAATTTTCGAAAAGTAGTTCCAGACGTCGCACGCAACGATGGCCAATCTTTTTTTAGGATTTTGGATATTAGTTGTTGCAATTCTTACATCATTACAGTAAAGTCTATATTTTTGAAACAGCTAACACGAGAATTGATTGAGCCACATATGAGAAGGAGAGAAGAAAATTCACGTCTCCCAAGAGAACTTAGAATCTATATACGTCGTGTTCTTTGGATTGAAGAACAACTTTTGCATCCTGCTTCTGAGCATATTTTGGAAAAACTAAAGACATGCTACATCTGTCCCAGCAGAAAGCGAAGGATGACTAAATATCTTTGCTACAAGTGTAACAAATCTATAAGTCTCCAGTGTGTGAAAAAATATGTGTCTCAATGCGTCGAAAATTTGTGATATGCTTCAAATTTTCCTTACTTTCAGCTATTGTAATAGCTGTTTTACTAAGGGTTTTATTTCGTTTTTTGTATTTCAGTTTATTTATTAGGGCTTACATAATACTCCAGAATTAAAATTTTTGTCAGATGTTTTTAGTTTTGTTTCAATTTGATTCGGTTTGATGGTTGAGTTATCAAAATTGTGTTCGATTATTTTGTTTTCTCTAAATAATTTGCACTATTTCCAGATATGTACCGAATTTATCTAACCACATTTTAAGTAGCATTAGGAAACTTTTTGCAAAGTTATGCAAAATCCGTAGGTAGTCTCACAAACAACATGAGACGTATGTCATAAAATTGGTACGTCACAAAATATAGTCTCTCTGTAAAAGTGAATTTTTGATATCAATTTATGATAGAGGACGCAAAGAAGCAACAAGAAAATTATTTATTTACAAAATATAGGAGAAAGGGAAAATTAAGTTATCCGAAAATATACATTGACAAATTTCTTTGTTTAAACTTATGTGATATTCTGATAAAATATCAAAATGCGAGCAAAGTAGGTCCTTTACGTTCAATGCGAATATATTCAAATTTTACAGTGAACGAACATAGGTGCAAAGGCGAACAACGAACGCCGCAATTGTTTCGTATTGTGTCATTCTAGTGGAAATTACGTTCAAACGACAGCTTCCTTTCAAATGCAATATAGAGAAGCTTTCTGCCGTCTTACACTTTTGCAAACGAATTCCCACAGGTAAAGGAGGATTTAATAAAGAGTTAAATACGGTATGCTGATTCCCAGATTGCACATTTCGTTTTACGATCAATAAAATGAAGTTTACTCGCTGCTTTCTGCATGAACTTCCGAATGAAATTTATGAAAATGTCTCATTTTGGTAAGCAGTTAATAACCAGATTAATTTAGTGGTTTCAACTAATGTATGCTTAAGTAAAATACAGGCGATTTTGAATGAGAGTTTTTAAAAACGAAAGAAGTTCTAAGACTTGAAGCTAAAAACTTTGTTGCATAAAAGGCATATGGGAAATCGCTTGTCTGCCTTTGATGGAAGAAAACCAAATTTTAAATAATCAACACTGTACTGTCGACATTTCTTCTTAGATTCAGCCATGTTTCGTATCAGTTACCTACCTGTAAATAAAAAAAAAAACTTTGTTGTGGTAATCTTAAGGCGGTCATACTTAACAGGTTATGGCTATTTTAACAGGATTAATTTATTATTGCAATGAAATAAACAAAGTACAGGCGGCAAACTTATTCTAATTATTAAAAGCAATAAATCGCTAAGATCAATAATTGAGTGTTATGAAAACGGCTGAACCGATTTTAATGTAATGTAAAACATTTTTTCATTAATTATATTTTGATATATTTCTGTAAATTCGATAGAAAATACTTGTAAATAATATTTTGATATCAAAACTTCGCGATTTTAATTATTTATTTATTACTTTGATGCACGTTACGTATGTAATATATAAAAACACGTACAATTTATGAAAATATATTTAATTATTAGTCAACCACCGCACAGTCGGGTAATAAAAAAATTACTAATAAAGTATGGACAAGAAGTTCAACCTTTCTCGGCTTTCTGTTCTTTTATGGAAGTATCTAATAATGGCTCTGTTCAGTATTTAATTTTTAATACGTACCTACTACACGCAAACATTACAAATATACTTATTACAACATAAATATATCTCCTATCGCAGGTGGGTTAGAAGAGATTTCTTTTAGGAATAAGGCTCACCTTTTGTACCTACATATTTTTTTGTAATTTGTCCATTTTTTGTTTACTTACGTGTACAATAAATTGTAAAATAAATAGATAAATAATAAATAAAATAAAAATATGTATAACAAATAGGCAGGTAAGTACTTACTTTTCCGACAGTGGCAAACACTAACATCGATTCACTTTACTTTACTTTTCTTTTCGAAGTTCGGGAAACAAATGAGTAACGTTTATCCGTGGCATTCGTATTTATATTGGTGAAGAATCAAACAAGTTCATGCAAGATTGCAAGCACACACACCACAAGTCGTACTTCGTCCCTTTGCACGTCTGAACAAGCATTGCGGACGGCGGCAGCGGCAGCGCTTTGCAAGTCTCGACACGTTGTACAGAATATGGAATATGCAAGTTTTTACAAGTTACAGTCGCTGAGCTCCTTAAAATATTATCTGCCTACATTGATAGGTGAACTCAATCCAACATTTTAGTTCTTCACTATCGAAACCAGATAAATTTTCGTGGACCCCCGCTTACGAATTGTGAACCCCCATTTCTTTGTCACGCCAACGCAGACCCCCGTCGAGTCTCCCGTGGACCCCTGGGCTCCACCTGGGCCACTTTGGGAATCAATGGTCTATAGTATCGAAGGCTTTCGATGTGTAAATGACATCTACTTGTCTTAAATCGTCAATGGCAATGTATATATCATGAGAGATACATGCTAAATTAGTTACAATCAATCTTTCTGGGACAAAGCCATGCTGGAGAGGAGAAAATTTTTATTTAAATTTGTTATAGACTAAGTTATACAGACTAAGCTCGAAAACCTTAACAAAATTGCAAAGTATTGATATTGGCCTACAATTACGCACATCAATAATGTCTGCACTCTTAAATACTGGAGTAACTCTAGTTCGCTTCCAATATGATAGAAGGGTATCCTTTCGAATCGATAAATTAAATATATTATGAAGAGAAAATGCTAGCATCATTCTGCAATCTCTTATCACAAATGAAGTTACAAGATCATCATCAGCTTTGCCTGATTTGTTTAATTTTAACATACCATTGATTACATCAGTCTCAGATATGTATTCCACATCAACAATATCATAAGGGAACACAGTATTGCAATTCACATCAAAAGAGGTAGAATTAGGTAAGTAAGCTCCGGAGAACTTATTGGCGAAACCATTAACAATGTCATAAGGACTATTAAAATGGAAAGCGTTATCGTGCATTATCGCAGGGATTCTGGAATTTAATTTCTTCTGATTTATGAAATTCCAAAACAGTTTGGAGTGCGTTTGAAGTTTAAGTTCCCCATTCTTTATATAGGCTTCATACGACACAGAAATCTTAGTTTTTATAATTCTTCTGAGACGACAGAATTCGTCATAAAAGCAAACGCGCTTAGTACGGATCCACTTCCGATGATAAAACTCCTTAGTCTTCAAATTACGTTTCACTTTAGCAGTAAGCTAAGGTGGAAATGTTGTTGTTATGAAAAGGCACTAACTTATTGAACATATTGTAGAGCTTAGAATAGAATACGTGGACACACAAATCAACATCCTCGTAGCTAGCCAAGTCAATCCAATTTACATAATAGATGTCATTATAAAGTTTTATGTAATCAGCTCTATGAAAATTGTAACGCTGGTTGCCATTAAAAGGAAATTGTTTTTGCTTTATAATAGAAGGCAATGTTAGGGTTATAAATAGAGAAGGGTGATGAACATCTTCAGATACCAGTGGTATACAACGTTGAACACAATGTTGAATTAAATATTGCCAAACACAAGATCGAACAACCTATTAATGTTATTCAAAACATTGTTATATTGACGAAGATTTATTGCAGCACAGAAATTATTAATAATATTTGTTCTAAGACAATCGACGGAAGGCGCATAATAATCTGGAGGTTATAATAATAATAATAATAATAATCGAGGTTCTCGAAAAATATACATAAATTATCACAATTAATGTTGGGAGGAATATACATATAATCCAACGACATAAAACTGATTCTCAGAAATAAGACATTTACACACCACACAGTCAATCACTGGAACGGATCGCAGAGGAGAAGTATCGACGCGCTCAAACAGAATATTATCACGAAAAGCGATTAATACGCCACCACTTTCTATCGCGGCGGGAGACAACAAAACTGCTAGTGAATAATTCATTATTTAAAAAAGAGTCGATTAGCTATGTTTCAGTCAACACAATGATGTCATAATCAAAAGTAGATACATTAGCGAGAAAGGAATGTGTCTTAGTACGAAGTCCGCTTGTGTTTTGGTAGTACATACTTAATTGACAGCTAGCATCACTGTTGGGCGTGTTAATTTTTCCGTAGTCTCCTGTACTATTGTTGGAACACCTGACTTATATTTCAAAAGAAGGTTTCTTTCGCCATTAGAACTTCGTTGCTGTAACTCCGTTCTAGCTGCACGATAAACTTCGGACTGCATGGGGGTGCGATCGCTACTAACGTACATTTTGGACCAGGTAGGAGAAGCTTTTATTTATTTTTTAATTTAATGTAGACGAAAAGTAGTTTTACATCACGCAAATATCCAATACATGTTATCTGGTAGAGGATGAACCGAAATCGTACAGAATCTCTAAAAGTAAAAGCTTTCTTGTAAACTTGGCATTTGTCTCGTATTTGATGAACCTGCTAAGAGAAGCAGCGAAAATCGCCCTGCTGGTACAATGGAAACTAAAGCTATTTCGAATTTGACTAGAGAGAATTTCAGAAAAATGATAATCGAAAAATTGCTGTTTGTAATTGAACAGAAATAGCCTACATCGAATCATATTTCAACAATTTGGATTCAACAAGATAATGCCAAACCGCATATCGATCCTAGGATATAGGTTTTAAGAAAGCTTGCCAAAGAACTAACTTAAACATTAAAATGTTCTGCCAGCCTGCTACCTACGCGATCCAAAATAGTAGCAGCACGCGCGCAACAAGGCTGACGCTCGGTGTTCAGCGAATTCCTCTCTCTCCCGGGCTGACACACCTGAAGGTGGACGCTCCAAAGAAATACCCCTACCGACTAGCTCATACGACTGGAGAGCGTGTGGGATCAAAGATCGCTCGATGGAAAAATAAAGGCGCCACCGCATACAAGTCCACGGCAGGCGCACCCCGTATACACGGCTGCGGGTGGAACTTAGGTGGCCTCAGTCGCAAGAGAGAGATGTATTTCCCCCCTACCTTGTTGCTGCCAAAAACGTGAAACTGTGCTCTCCTCAACACCCGTAGGGAAAGAAGTCAAACACGAAAGTCAAATTCAACAAATAACTTTAATTTAAACAAATCAAAAATTATTAACAATCCAACAGGTTAAATCAGATATCAATATAAATTAGGAATCTATCAACAGTAATCAAGTAAAACAAAACCAACTTGAGATCGTGACTTACAGTAAAGTAAAGATGGAATAAAATTTAAATCTACAAAACGAAATATTATAAGAAAGGTTTAAGCCGTATATTAATACGTTATTCAGACGAGGTTAAGCCTCTCTGTATAAAGTGACAATTAAATCAAGAGGCAACAAAGTGGCTTAAAACAAAAGTATAAACCCACAATTTAGACAGCCACCGGGTATATTTTCAAAATGAAAATATCTATATAAATAGAAAAATTAACAGAGATTAAGCTTTAATTAAAAATAAAAAACTAAAGTATACGTTAATTAACAGAGCACAGGTACACCTGTTACTAAAGCGTCACCCTGTATACACAGGTTATTAATAAATGAACTCTAAAACTATTACGTCAAATTAACAATTATGAAATAAATTAGAACACCAGTGTGAATTCAAACAGAAGTTCCTTACAGAAACATTTACAAATTAATAAAACTAGAGTAAGGTTTGACGTAACCCCAATTATAAAACAGAAGCTCTACTGATGGTTCGAGCCTCGTGAATATTAAAGAAAAATGCTACGGTTGCTCGATTTAACAGACAGCCTTTTAGTTATTCAAAATAAAATGAGTATAACGTATTTTCACTTTCCTTACAAAGTTGGTGGGTGAAGCCCTTAATCTGTCTACTACAAGAAAAAAAGGTTTTATACAACAATATCTCAGAGAAAGGTGAAGCCCCTCTCTGTAGTTCTCAAAAGATTGAAAATGAAAATAGAAACAAACTAACGACGATACGAAATTTCAGAGTAATTCTTGTCTCCAGGATCCCCTTAAAAACACCAAATAAAAATAATAAAGCACACTTAGCTTGCACCGAAAATTCAGAAGCCTAGTTCCTCCTGGTCAATATTTCCAGAGAGCTGCTCGTAAGAGTCTGTTTCTCCACCAGGGATACTTGGTCCCAAAATGGCCTTAGCTAGCCACGTGGAAAGTAACTTCCTGACAGTATATGTCAAATGAAATAATAGTTGCTATTCCTTCGGAAATTAGCACTAATTACAGAACAATCCTAAAGGAGAAAATACGAAATAAGTAAAACTCAATAAAGTAAAAATATTTCTTACCGCAGAATATGCTTCTTTACGCCAAAGAAGACAAGTTAGCGCATGGATGTCTAAAGAAGAAATGTCCGAAGAATACCTCGTGTTACAATCAATGGCCGTCGTACGTCACCCAAAATATTCGGAAACATAAACGAAAGAAAATAAAGCTTAAAATCTCCCAAACGATTGAAGAACGTCTTAAGAGTCCGACAGAACACATTTCGTCAATTAATTAATTAGCAGAAATCGGCAATTACAATATAAAATAATTAACCTCTCATTTACAGAACTCTGTAATTGAAAGAAACCAAAATGCCGAACAGAGGGCGCTCTAACGAAAGAATTATCAAATAATAATATAAATCGGTAACTCAAGACTAAAAGAAAATGCGTCAAGTCGGTCTTACAATTCAAAACAAAAGTAAGCACAACAAAAGAATGGGTAACGGAATTTCAAAATACGAGATAAACGAATTACGACGTGAATGACTATTCGGAAAAATATACGTCTTAAGAAGCGCGCTGCGTTAAAGAATACAACTAAAGATATATCTGGAACCTAGTAGATGGCGCAAGCAAAACATAGACCCAAAATTATATAACGGAAATATAGGGTCGGTCAAAATAATCGAACCCGAAATAAAAAATTGGAGGAACTATCATTTTGAAAAGCTTAAAAGGCATGATAATTAACAAACTAATAATATAAAATAGAATAAATCGTACATATTGAAAAATAAGCGGACCAAGTTGACTTGAAGAGCTTAGAATAAAAGTAAACGGAATAAGAATATACTAACAGAACGCAGAATGATTTTCTATACGTAACAAGCCATCAAATAGTCCTGATATGAAAGTTCTCGATCTGGAATTTTTCAATGCCTTTCAGTCGGTGCAGCACAAAACCGCTTCCAAAACAATCGACGAATTAATCAATGCCGTTATAAATGCTTACACTGAATTATATATTGATACTCTGAATAAAACCTTCTTGACTGACCAGCAGTGTATGATAGAAACTATGAAAATTGATGGTTGTAATATCTATCGATATCCTCATATGGGAAAGGCTCACTGGATCTTTTATAATTAATTGTGACATGGATCTAGTGACAAAAGTCCAAAATATGGTCAACTTCTGGTTTAATAAACTCAACTAACTTTAGTTCTATGAAATTTTTACTTCAAATTACAAGGAATAAATTTGTTTTGAGGAAATGGACACTTATTTGTGGGCGGAAACAAATCTAAAATCAAACACTTATTTCTGGACGGAGGGAGTAATATTTATCTTAGTAATCAATCTCTAATTGCTTATATCTGCCAATAGGTGTAAAAGTAATAAAACATAATGTGAAAGGAAGTTGAATGGCAATATTTTATTTCTAAATTAAGGAATTTTTCATTAAATGCTTCATTAATGTTTAGGGCTGAATATAAAATAGTCTAGGCACTTGAACAACATGCTTTTTATAATGCCCTACAATACACCTCTCTTTTCCGTTTGACCAGTTTTGTGTCCTTCATAAAGATGACCACTTTGCTTGGGGGAAGTTCAGGTTCTATTCTAGGCTCTTATTAGTTCTTTGCTGAAGTGGTATTTGTGTGAATCCTCTTAGGTCTTTACAAGTGCTAATTACATGCTCATTTCCTTCTGCAAATCTCATCTACTGCCAGTCATACCCATGTTCCTTAGATGCTTCCTCAGGAAGTAGCGCCTACTTACTAAGTCTGATATTATCTTCTTCAAGCTACTTATTTAATTAAATTAAATAAAAAAATGAAACAAATATCGAAAACATGCCTCAACTTTCACAAAAATATTCTGTATTTTTGTGAAAATTGCACTATATGAGAACATTTCAAATAAGACTAAGCCTAAATGTATTACAGTCCTGTAAGATGAAGTACAAAACTTGTAAAGTCAGTAGTCTTCCTAGTTACGATATTGTTATCGCGCCTCTAAAAATTGTGATAGTGAAAGATATGACATCAAGTTATGTTTCGTCTGGGACGATATATTTATATGTGCTAACCTTAAATTAAAATTATCCATAGTAAAACTCTTAAACCCTAATACAATCCAAATTATTTCAAATGAATCACTAGTAATATCGACATCCAAAGTAGTCAATAAAAAAATACTAATAACAATCGTGTATCCATGAAAATTATTAACTACGAAATGTATGTAATTATATAAAAATAAATACTAATTTGTTAATTAATAGAAATTAATACTAGTTAAAACCGCACAATAATAAAAAGGTGTGTATGTAAAAATTATTTTATTATTGTAATATGCAATTAATATAATACATAATAAGTAAATATAATAAAATAAATTTATGTTCAATGAAATAAACCTATGTCAAAGTATATGCGTATCCACCCAAGTTAGTACATGTCTGCTTATATGACTGAACAGATGTAAAAACTATAATATAAAATTATTCAGTTCTACAAAAACAAAACGACAAACAGTAAATGCAAAACACTTGTAAGCTGTGAAAAGACGCCCATTGATCAGTACAGCATCATTAATAAATTTATGACAATCATTCAAGCAAGTAAACTTGTGAATTTTATTATTTAATTTCAAAAATAACATTACCACCGGCAGCAGAAACATCTTTATTTGAAAACCGCTTAATCAAGTCTATCACCATGATTGTCATTTGATACGTAAGATCCTCTCTAGGAACGAGCTTCTTACCTTTTAATTTATTTTACATGGTACACTACATTTTTAGTCGATCTTCGGGTGAATTTAATAATTACCGGACGTCTACCATCCTTTTTCCTTTTAATCGATCACATATTGAGATATCCCATTTATCTATATTTACTTGTAACTTCGCGTTTACTGTAGAGATGACCTCCTGGGTTATATCTTTATTTCTCTGGCAGCCCGAACTGTTACTTTTGGATTTTCCATTTATTCTTTTCCTTTTCTCATTTATTGCTACCTACGCGATCCAAATAGTAGCAGGCACGCTTGCAACAAGGTTGACGCTAGATGTACAGCGAATACCCCCTCTCTCGGCCTGACCCACCTGAAGGTAGACGCTCCGAAGAATTACCCCGCCGACTAGCTCAATGGAATGGAGAGCGTGTGTGTCCAAGGATCGCACGATGTTAAAAAGGCGCCACCGCATATAAGTCCACGGCAAGGCGCACCCCGTATATACGGATGCGGGTGGAATTTAGGTGGCCTCAGACACAAGAGAGAGTTGTATTCCCCCCACCCTGCTGCTGCCCAAAACGTGGAACTGTGCTCTCCCCAACACCAGTAGGGAAAGAAATCAAACACGAAAATAAATTCAACAATAAACTTTAATTATAACAAATTAGTTCACAACATTCCTTCGTATAACGCAGTACTCAAAAAAAAATAGTATAAGAAATGGTCAATCGAAATTTTAAGGTAGCCACCCCTTTACATGTATATAAGATCAGGTTCAAAACAAGAATACCAATAATTAAAGATCTTACAGAAGTTTAAATTTACAAGCTAGAGTTTCGGATCTTGCAAAAGTAGTTTTAATTTTAAAACTATTCTAACTAACTTGAAATCGTGAAATACAGAATATAAAAAAAAATAGATAAATTGATTATGCAAAACAAATAAAGAGAAAGGTAATAAAATTAATTAATTACGTTCAACAGACGAGGTTAAGCCTCTCTGTATTAAGTGTTTAAAATGTCAAGAGAAAACAAAGGGGCTTAAAACAATAATGTTTATACCCCACAAATTAATTAGCCACCGGGTATATCTACAAAGTAAATAATTATCTACAGATAAATTAACAGAGAAAACGCTTCAAATAAGCCTAAGGTGTAAGCTAAATAACTAAAGCACAGGTACACCTGTTAAGTTAGCACCACCCTGTATACACAGGTGATTATAAAATGAACAACTAAATATTAATACGTCAATTTAACAAATCAGAATAAATTTAGAACACAAGTAATGAATTCACAACAGTGGTTTCTTACATAAACGTTTACAGCTTAATTAATCTTAAATTAGGTCTTGACGTAACCCCAATTATTTGACAGAAGCTCTACTGAAGGTACTGAGCCTCGTGAATGATATTGATAATTGCTACGGTTACTAGATAAGTCAGTCAACCTTTTAATTAATATAAATAAAATGAATATTTAGTATAAAGTCAAGCGTTCTATTACCTTTCGATCAAAGTTGGTGGGTGAAGCCCATTATCTGACTACTAAATGTGTTAGGTTAAACACCTAAGTTATTCAGGGAAGGGTGAAGCCTCTCTCTGGAGTTTACAAAAGATTTTAATTGAATTAAAGCAACACTCTAACGAAAATGATAATTAATAGAGAAAATCTTGGCAACAAAACCCTCCTGAAGTCACAAAATTATTGCTACACTTAGCTTGTAAAAATAAGGGAGCCTAGCCCTCCTGAAGACTTTCCTTCTAGACAATTCTTCCTGAAGTTCAATCGGAAGAGTCTGTTCTCCAACCAAAATTCTCGGTCCAAAATGGCCGTAGTTAGCCACGTGGTAAAATTCTCGATCAAACTTTATCAGATACGGCAATAGATACTAATCACTCGGAATTTTAGCACTAATTACCAATCAATCCTAAAGAAGAAAATACGAAATAAGTAAAGTTTCAAAAGATAAAATTAATTCTTACCGCAGATACAGCTTTTCGCACAGAAAAATACAAGCTAGCGCAATGATGACTTAAGAACAAGTGAACGGGAGAAAGTCCGACGTGTTTCAACCAAATGGCGGACGAACGTCACCAAGATATTCGGAAGATTTAAAAGAATGAAAATAAATTCTCAAAACGATTCTCAAACGATTGAAGATCGTCATAAGAGTCTAACAGAACACATTTCGTCAATTAAACAATTAGCAGAAGTCGGTAATTACATTTCAAAAGATTACTTCCAACGTACAGATCTCTGTAAAGGGAAGAACTCAAAAAGACGGGAAGAGGGCGCTTCCAACGTACGAAATAAATTAGGCAAATTAAATCAGTAAAACAAGACTAATCAAAAAGGAAAATGCGTCCAGACGGTCTTTAAATTCAAAATAAAAATTACCACAACATAAAAGTGGGTAACGGAGTTACATAATGCGAGATAAAGCGAATTACGGCGTGTATGACTATGCGGAAAATATAAGTTTAAAAAGGCGGCGATGCATTAAAGAAAACAACTTTAGAAATAACTTGAACAAAAATAGATGGCGCAAAACTAAACGTGGATAAAAATCATTTGAAAAATTATAGGGATGGCCAAAATAAACGAACCTGAAATAAAAATTTGGAGGAATTAACGTTTTGAACGGCTAAAGAGGCATGATAATTAACAAACTAATAATATAAAATAGAATAAAACGTACATGTTGATATGTAAGAGGACCAAATTGACTTGAAGAGCTTAAAATTGAAGTAAATAGATTAAGAATTCTAGCATGAACGCAGAATGATTTTCTACACGTAACATTATTTAGGGCTGTTAGTTCAGACTCATGAAATATTGCTGAGTTAATTTCTGCTCGGGAAATTTATCATTGGCAGCATCCCCGCAGAAAAACGTACCCATATACATCGGATTACTGGGACCCAGAAAACCACCTAATTGGATTCGAAAGCCATTAAGCACGCAAGGTAGTGTGTGTAGAACAATAATTTATCTTAATTTTTTTTGACGAAGTTCACGTAAAATTTGTTATAATAGTTTTTTTAAGGACCGCGTGAAGTCCTAAAACGTTGTGTGCGAACCACCATTTTGTGTCATTAAATTTTCTTTTTACTGCATCACTGTAAATTTCCGTTCATCATTCACAAATTAAGTTAATCGCTTTGCTTACTTAAATTGTTGTACTAATTTTCTTTTCTTGTAATACATATATGATATCAATCACATTTATCTGAGTGGTTTAATAGTAGTAATTAGCGTAAATTTAATTCATTATTTTGCTTAATCAGTAACGTATATTGTTGTGCTTTTTTTATATTTATACATATTCTAATTTTGTAAAATTAAACTATTTGCTACTTTTCTAGTCAATCTCACCATTTAGGGAATTGTGTTTTTTTTTTTAATTAATTCAACATATAAATTTTACATATACAGGCCGAGCCTTTAAGTTATTTGAATTTTCAATTTTGTGATTACATGGCGCATAATTATATTCACATTTATTTTATAATTATCTAACTGTGTGTACCATCTAATATTCTTTGCCTATACTGAGTGTAGCGTAATCTATGTAAAGTACATCAAAGCTTTGTTGGACTACTTATGCAAAGATTTATAACTTTATACACGTTATTTTATATTGACTATTACATTCATTTTATGTAATCTATGTTGTTGAATTTAATTTCTATTTAGTTGACTATCGCAAATCAGATTTTATCATATTTTTTATTTGTTTTCATAATAAATATTATTGTTAGTGTTTAACCTGTTGTTTGTGTTTGATTACCTTCTGTCCTAGTGAGCAAAAGAGTTTATTTTTGTGAATCAGGTATACGAACACCCTTAGTAAATTTCATAAGCCCTTTTGGCCCGAGGGTGTTCTACGTTGACCAGGAAACTTGCCAGACCGAACGTAGTGGTGCCCGAATATCATCTTGCGTTGTGTTGGCCCACGACGCTCTCGCATTTTTATACTGAGCTGGCCGGTAAGTTTTTCGAGGGCCATTGTAGACCAGGGGCGGAATTAAGGCTTTGTCCTAATTCCTACTGTGGTTGTTGTTACCTGTACTGCTTTAGGTGTAACATGGCTTTGGAAAGAGTGCAGAAGAGGTTTTTAAAATACATGTCTTTTAGAGTCAGTGGTACTTAACCACCGCATGGAACTGACTGTGAATACTTACTACGCCTGCACGAATTTCAGAGTTTAACGTCTCAAAAGGAGATAGCTAGCGCTGAATTTCTAACCGAATAGACAGCACATCTTCTTTCGGCAGTGGACTTTCTAGTACCGACGTGTGGGACGTGTAGGGTACACGTTCCACAGATACTCTCTTAAAGTGACCAGAGCTAGAACGAATATATTAACTAACCCTTAAGTACTGACGTGTCGTCCCACAGACTACTCGTAATAATTAAATGAAAATATTTTTGTTATTTATTTCCACATAAACTTGCTTGTCGGTCTACTCTCAATTGAAGAGGTATGAAGTGCACTGCCGAAGCAAAATCGGTTTGTACTGAATAGTATCGATGTTATTATAATTACAAAATCGTCCGTAGTCTAGCAGACTACGCGTCAGTACGAATGTAACTGTCTTTGCGTAGACTAGTATTTTTTGTTGACGGTTGAAATGAATTCTAACGCTGGTCCTTCTAAGTCAGTGTGTGTTGGGGACGATAATTTTGAAGAAACAGTATTAAAATGGTTTGACGAGTGCAATAGTGAGGAAAGTGATGTAGACAATGATGTGGACGATGAATTTGCTATCGAAAGCGGACATGAGACAGAATCTGAAATCTCGGAGAGTAGTGATGATGAAAACGATAATGCAATACCAAACCAACGAGAAAATAACCGAATTTACTACGGGAAAAATCGTTTCAAGTGGTCTGCAGATGAAGTTGTGCCTTTGCGTGGGAGAACACTACGACATAATATCGTTATCCAACTTCCTGGTCTAAAACAAGTATCCCGGTCTCTTGGTAACTCTGCACGTCCAAAAGGTGTATGGAATTTACTGTTTACAGAAAATATGATGGGACAGTTGGTTCAGTGGACTAATGTCAAATTACGATCCAATCGGCAAAAATTCAAGAACGAAGGTAGAAGTGAAATTGTTGACACTGATTCTACCGAAATGAAAGCATTTTTGGGAATGCTGATATGTAGTGCTGTTTTCAACAGTAACCACGAGAATATCCGTACTATTTTTGCAACAGATGGTACAGGGCGAGACATTTTCAGATGTATCATGAGCAAAGATAGATTTGCTGTACTTTTAGCTTGCCTACGATTCGATAATCCTGAAACCAGATTAGAACGTAGAAGAAATGATCCAACGGCACCAATATCACATATCTTTGAACAATTCATAGAAAACTGCAAAAATGCTTACTCTGTTGGTCAGACAGTATGCGTTGATGAAATGTTAGTAAGTTTTAGAGGGAAGTGTAGGTTTAAAATGTACCTGCCTAATAAGCCTGATAAATACGGTTTAAAGTTGATGTGTCTCACAGATGCAAGAAATGGCTACTTAATCAATAGCTACATATATTGCGGATGGACAAGGACTATCAGAAGACGAAAAAAAACTTTTAAAACCATCCCAATCTGTCATAAGGCTTGCAAGACCATTATTTCAAACGAACCGAAACGTTACCGCGTATAATTGGTTTTCTTCAGTTGAGTTAGCTCGTACTTTGAGGGATAATGGTTTAACGTATGTAGGTACTATAAGGAAAAATAAACGTGAGATTCCTTCCAATTTTCTGCCAAGTAGAAGAAGACCTGTCGGAGATACTCTTTATGGTTTTACTGAAGATATGATCCTATTATCTTATTCTGCAAAGAAAGGAAAGGCTACAATTCTGATCTCGTTGATGCATCACAATAGATAAAATGATCTGAAAACCGAAAAACCTACTATTATAAGTTTTTATAACCAGACAAAGGGTGGTGTAGACTCACTTGACGAGAAATGTTCGAAAAGTAGTTCCAGACGTCGCACACAACGTTGGCCAATGTCGGTTTTTTTTTCGAATTTTGGATTTAAGTCGTTGCAATTCTTACATTCTCCATCAATCATATAGAGATAACCCTACCATTACAGACAAGTCGATTTTTTTCAAACAGCTAGCCCGTGAATTGGTTGAGCCACATATGAGAAGGAGAGAAGAGAATCCACGTATCCCAAGAGAAATTAAAATCTGTATACGTCGTGTTCTTGGGATTGAAGAACGACCTTTATTGGATCCTGCTCCTGAACAAATTTTGGAAAGGCGAAAGATATGCCATATTTATCCCAGCAAAAGCGGAGAATGACTAAATAACTTTGCCACACATGTAGCAGGCCAATATGTCTCCAGTGTGTGAAAAAAGTATGTGTTCGATGCGTTGAAAATTTGTGACATGGTAAAAACTTTCATTTCTTTCAGCTATTGTAATAACTGCTTTATCAAGGGTTTTATTTAGTGTTTTGTATTTGAATTTCTTTATAATAGTTTAGACAACACTCCAGAATTGAAAGGACAGCCATATCTTTTTTTGTTTTGTAAATTTGACTCGATTTGGAAATATGATTTTTTTTTGTTATTTACTACCGTCGTATAATATATGATGTTATCAAAATGGTGTTCTGATATTTTGTATTTTTTAAAATAATTTGGATTATTGCAAGATACGAGGGTTGGTTGATGGGAGAGTTACTTTTCAATGAAAAAGATGTTTAGGGGTAAAAATATATTTTATTTTTCAACATAGTTCCCTTGCAATTCCACACACTTAATCCAGCGGCTTTCCAATTTTTTTAAACCACCACAAGTAATCTTTTGGAAACTCGTCAAAATATGCATTCGTTTCGGCTATCACATCCTCATTTGTGCCGAATCTTTTTCCACTAAGCCATTTTTTCAAATTTGGGAACAAGAAGAAGTCCGACGGAGCCAGATCTGGTGAATATGGTGGATGCGGCAGCAATTCGTAACCCAATTCTTTGAATTTAGCGGATGCAATCGCGGACGAATGAGAGGGTGCGTTATCTGGATCGAACAAAATTTTCTTTTTAAATAAACGAGGTCGTTTTTTCTTTAGTTCCGTATCGAAAAGCGTCAGTAAATTAGCATAATATTGGCCAGTTATTGTGCTTCCCTTCTGTAAGTAATCAATAAAAATTACGCGTTTGCAATCCCAAAAAATGGTAGCCATAACCTTATTGGCTGAAAAAACCGTTTTTGCCTTTTTTGGACCACGTTCTTCGGGAGAAGTCCATTGATATGATTGTATTTTGGCCTCTGGCGTATAGTGATGTATCCAGGTTTCATCTACGGTGACATACCGACGAAAAAATTCTGTTGGATTACGTTTTAACAAAAGTAAACAGTCACTGGAAATTGATGCACGAGTGCGCATTTGCTCTGCAGTTAGCAAACGCGGCACCCACCTTGCGGTTAATTTTTTTAAATGTAAGTGTTCGTGTAGAATATTGTGGACCCGTTCGGTTGAAATGTTTACAGCATTAGCTATCTCGCGCACTTTCACCCGGCGGTCATTTTTTACAATAGCACGGACCTTAGCTATCATTTCTTCAGTAGTTACGGTTTCTGAAGGCCCAGGACGTTCAGCATCATCCGTGGTCATATGACCAGTTTTAAAGGCAGCAAACCACTTGCAAATCATTCCATGCGAAGGAGCAGATTTACCATAATACTTATGTAACTTTTCTTCAGTGTCTTTAATGTTCTTTCCGCGTAAAAAGTAATGTTTTATTAACACACGAAATTCCTTTTTATCCATTTTTAAATAATATAATAACTTGTTTACTTTAAACGTCTGCCAAATGTAAACTAACTGACAGATCTGCATTAAATTTTGACAGTAGACGTCTAAAAGATAGCTGAAGTTAGCAATACAGTCATTATTGCGACAGTGGTGCCAACTTATGAAAAGTCACTCTCCCATCAAACCACCCTCGTATGTACTGAGTTTATATAACAATATTACATATTGTATCTCTAAGTGTCTTTGGAAAAAAATAAAAAAATCAACAGGTGGTCCCACAGACGACACATCCGTGACTATGTGCTAAGATGGTACGTCAGTCTTTAAGGGCTAAGGCGCCACTGTCTCATATGTCTAAAAAGCGAATATTCACTTTCCTGATCTCCTCCATATATGTTCAACCCTTAACTTTACGTTCCCCCCCTTTTATTCCTTTCTTATTCCTTTCATTTCTTTAGCATACATTTTTACTGTTCGCAATATTCATACATTTGCATATATTTGCAAATATATTATCCATTTGGTGTTCATACATTCTGTATTCTGTGTACTTGGCTTTAAATTTTGGTTTATGTTTAATTTTACCTTGTATAGCACAATCAATTATTTGCATTGTCCTTATATGGGATTCGTCTGTTGGACAATAGAGGATATTATTATTATTACATATTTGTTAAAATTTCAAAAATATCTTTAAGAAAAATAGTAATAAATATGTATGTTGCTGTTCATGCTAAATATAAATACTCGCTGCACAATATTTACCTTAAAACTTTGTTAACAATGGGCGATGTTAATAAATGTCAATCTAACTTCCGAAACAATGTATTATGTATACATAGGTACGGATATGTTCAGATGGCAGAGGTAATATAAAGACATCAATAAATTGATACAAAAGGAAATTAGAAGGCAACCCTATTTCCCTAGTTTACGTTTTATATCTCGGTTTAATAACTTCCTCAAAAGGGAATTACCTCTGTGTCGTAAAAATAAAAATAAAAATGCCTTCGTTAAGTCGCATTTACGTGTTGTCTGTTGTCAGTTCTAATTAATATTCAAGAAAGGAGAGAAGATTACAGGATTTCATGTACAGCATCCTAGGGCAGAGTGATAAATTTAAAATTATTCATTCTCGAGTTGAATTGTAACACAAGAAATGGTAACTAGAATTAATATCTACCGACATACCATTCTTGTGGAGATAGAACTGTTACTGTAATTAACTTTTCAGTATAGTATGACTAAATTGCACATTTTTCTTTTCTCATTAACGCAATATTTATGAAAACTATGAAAAACAAATTCTGTTTGGGATGATTACATTCACTTTTGCGAATAATTAGCTTATATGAATATATGTATTCACATTAATATAAGTATTATTGTTATTTAAGAAACTAAGAGATTTGATGTAATATATTGTTATTTATAAATTCAATGTTCATAATGTTTTGCTTTAATTGATATTGTAATTGCAACTTAGTCATAAAATGTTCTAACCCAAAAGTAATGGTATTCGATTAATGAAAGCTTAACCCTTAAGTACTGCCGTATGAAAATTGTTACACGAATACTACAGTTGGGTCACAAAGATCAATTTTTATTTTTGATATAAAAACAGAAAAATATGATTTTAAATATATTTTTAGAAAAATATAAAAAAGATACACAAAATACTTATGTATACTCACAAAAAATGTTCAAATACAATTTGGAAAATATTTTTAGCAGATCTCAAACATACTGGTATTTCGCACATTTCACAGTATGTGTTTGTTTTTCTGTCATTTTTGACAGGACAATATTGCACATCTTTTTCTTTTGGATGCCACAGTTTATTGAGTTTCTGAAGGCGTTGTAATTGCATCTCTAAGCATGATTGAAGTTATTGTCTTCAAACTAGAAGGTAAAGAATTTGTATATCTTCTTTGCATGTGTGGTGTGACGTCCAAGTATTTTTAGGAAATAAAATCGAGAGATTTCTTTACGCTCCTTGGCGAATTCAGAAATAACTCTACCATTGACACGTCCAGGCATTTAAAAGTGTATGGAAAAGGATCATGGGTCAACTTCTGATCCAACGCATCTACACCTACGTTAGTATCGTAAAACAGTATTACATCAGGTTTTTTTGTTTCGTTATCCACAATATGACCGTAAAGCATCGTTATCTACAATATGACCTTAATGCATCAATAATCAAAACAACAGATTTGTTTTCCTACACAGAACAGCTCCTTGAAGAGGACAACATAACACGGGAAGATGTACATGAGGCACCAATAAAATCGAAAAATCGGAAGGCCCCCGGCCCAGACCAACTAGTAAATGAAATGCTCAAGTACGGTGGGCCTGAATTGGAAACAGCAATCACATTATTATTCCAAAAAATAATCTCGTCCCAAAAAGTGCCTAATGATTGGAAAAACAACATCACAATACCGATCTACAAAAAGGGAAATAAGAACGACCCGGAAAATTACAGAATGATATCTCTCCTACCTAGCATAAGCAAGCTCTTTACAAAAATCATTGCAATAAAGATAATGAAGAGAATAACAATAAACGAAGAACAACAAGGCTTCAGACAAAATAGATCGACAATTGACGCAATCCAACAAGCCGCTGTTTCTCTGCCTTGTGGATCTCAAAAAAGCGTTTGATAGAGTACAAATAGCGCCGACATCATAGATATACTCCAGCAAAACAAGACACCTGTGTCGTACATTAACATAATAAAAGACCTCAGTAAAGGTAATACAACCAAGAACAAAACACCAAAGGGACTCACAGAACAAGTACCAGTACTGACGGGCATACGCCAGGAGGATAGCCTGAGCCCAGTACTATTCAACCTCATCATGGATCAAATTATCAACGGCGTAAAAGAAATGGATGGAGGATATAGAATGGGACAGGAATCGATGCGGATACTGTGCTACGCTGACGACGCAATCCTGATGGCGGATAACGAGGACGATCTTCAGCGACTGCTATATCGATTCCAAACAAAAGCAAAGAACCTTAACATGCAGATATCAGTGGAGAAGACAGAATCAATGGTCATAGCAAAAGAACCCACTAGATGTAAACTGGCCGTAGATGACAAACCCATCTAACAATGTATGCGATGCACGTACCTGGGAGTCGAGATAACAAGCTCCAAAAACCTACAACAGGAAGTCAGAACACAAATGAATAAACCCTCAAGAATTTCTGGCTACTTAAGGGACCTAATATGGAGGAATAAATACATGTCCACCGAAAGTAAAGTCCGCATATATAAAACAGCCGTAAGACCGGTGATTACATACGCAGTGGAAACCCGAGCGGACACAACAAAAACGAAGAGCATGATGAAAGCAACGGAGGTGAGGACCTTAAGGAATATCAGAGGAGTAAGCTTGAGAGATCATGTAAGAAGCAGGGATATACGAACAGACCTTAAAATTCAAGACGTGGTGCAACTTACGAGAAATAACCGCATATACTGACGAGACCACGTCGACCGAATGACGGGGGATCGATGGGCAAAATGGGCAAAGAACGAAAAACCGAACTCAAGGAGACCTCCAGGCCCACCTCCCAAGAGATGGTGCGAGATCTGGACATCTGCTTCCCAAGAGGCTGAACAAAATTGAAATAGTAGAAGAAACAAGACTAAGTCTTAAGGAAAGAGAAAGAAGAAAGAAGAAGAAGATTTGTTTTCTTAGGAACATACGAAACGATCGTCTCGTTAGAAGTGAATCCAAATAGAGATGATAGCACCTCTCTGATAGAGGAGAGCATAAATTTGTAACGGAATGAATCTTTTATTTTTTTTACTGTTTCAACGTATGTTTTATTTATTCGTTGTTTCTTAAAGTTATTTAACGCTTTTTGACAAAATTTATTACAAAAAGAGAACTAGTCTTTAAATGTCGGGTATTGCCCGGTTGTATGGCCCGGGTATATTCCCATCCGGACCAGTACGGTGGTGGGCGGTCGATCCAGGAGCTGGAAAATGTGTCACCGGATCCCTGACGCAGCCCGCCCCCGCTGTAGGATCCCTCCAGGCGCCCCGAGATGGACGCCCTGATCCTAGCTTGTCCCTGACCATACTCCCGCGTCCATACCTCCAGTTGTTCCATAAAACGTTCACTCGTACTAGTGGTCGCCGCCCATCGGATCGTCGCGTCCTCGGCCTCCGTCAATCGTTGAAGTCTCCCCAGCAGAATACTAGGCACCACTACCCGGAAACACGTCACCCCCAGACCGCCCTCTCTGGTTGGAGCGTATAGGTACGAGTCTGTGCAGGTGACGTGTAGATGGAGGGCTCGTTTGGTGAACTTGCGGATCTCCTTATCCACGTTCTTCAATGCCTTCAAGTTCACCTTTACGTTCTGCAGGCAGTGGATATACCTTGGGATTAAATACTGTTTTAAAATCCGAAGCTTCTGCTGGGGCTTCAGTAGGGCTTTCTGAATATTCGCCAGCTGTCGGTGGATATCCCCCACCGAATGCTTCCACGAATACCCCATAAAGGTGTAAAAGAAGCCAAGGTACTTAAACGATCCGTCGGCCTTCACTGACGGGATCACCTTGCCATCGATAACTAAATGGGCCGTCGTCATTACAGCCAATTTCTTCCTGGCTGGGACTGTCGCAGTAACCATCTCCGTGCACTTCTCGGTGTTAATGCACAACGACCGGTCCCGGAGGAATTTGTTCGTCATATTCAGCAGGGCCTGGGCATACCGTATATTGTCGGAGAATAAAATGAGATCATTCGTATAGCCCAGGCACGTCAGAGTTTGTCCGTCCTCCAAAGTAAGTCCCTTGCCGGACCCCTCTAGACGCGTGATCAACTCGTCCATCACGATGTTAAAGATGTATGGCGAAAGAAGATCACCCTGCCTGACGCCCCTCTTGATCTCAATGGGGGGCGTTACCTCTCCGAAACACGATATTTCCGTCGTTGTGCCAGTGTACGCATCGGCGATGTAGTTGATCATCTGTTCTTCTGGCCCCACCCGCCGCAACGCCCTCATCATCGAATGGTGTGAGACGAGGTCGAACGCTTTCCGCAGATCAAGCGTGATTACCACGTGCGGCTTGAGTCGTTTCCGCAGGACTTGATGACGTGCTCGACTGCGATGTTATTCGTCAAGCAACCGTCCACTCTCCGGAAACCTCGCTGATGTGGGTGGAGTTGAATTCCCAACAGCCTCCAGCCAAGTATATTATGGAAGACCCTCAGTACCACCGATGTTATGGTAATAGGGCGCCATTTTCCTATTTCGTTTGATATGGCACCCTTCGGAACTAGGGTCGTCCTGGCTGCCTTCAAGGCCCTAGGCGTGACCCCATACGCCAGCATGATGTTATATAAGACCACCAGCTTCCTCACATTCAGTCCTCGCAGGCCGGAGATCCTAATCCCGTCCGGACCCGGGGCCGAAGACCTGGTAATAGCCATGGCCCTAATCACGTCCACCTCCTCGATAGGTAAGTACGTGCTCGTCCCGGCCCGGTTTGTAACCTTCACCGCAGGGTGTGGATCCGGGGGGGGCTCGTGACCAAGGATGTCCCGATAGTATGTGTCTATGTCATCCTTAGACGGATGACTCGGTTGGCCATCCCGGCCCACGCCGAACCGGCCGTCAATAATATCGGAGACGAGCTGGGCGGTGTTTTTCCTGAATTTTTCTTGGGCGATCTTATAAAGATACGCCCGATCTACGCTCGCCTCGGAAGCCCGATTTCTGGTCTTGGGCTTCGTAGTTCTGGCCGGTCTCCTTTGCCCCCCGTTCGCGGAAGGTTGCCTCATGGACAGCACGTACGTCTCTAATGCCTCTCTTATGTTAAACGGCAATCCTAATCCTGTTAGGGGGACTCGCGACCACAGCTCGTCGTCGGCCCCGTCCCAGTCGTCCCTGCCCATACGATAGTCTCGCAGGAACTGCAGGACCGGATAGCGAACACCAGCACAATCACTCACCTCATTCGCTCCTGAAGCGGGACTGGTCCCTGGCGATGATCGGCGAGATGGTCCGGCCACAGGCGAAGGCGGCTGCAGCTCATCCAACGATGGCGGTTAGCACGGGAGCACGGGTAGCCTCTTCCTAGACGAGTCGGACATCTGTCACAGGTTGAGCGTCCTCCTCGTCCGACGAATCGACCTCCTCGGGGGGCGCAGGGTTGTAAGGTCGCCCCTTCATACTATCGACGAGGTCCCTGTATTCCGTGTTCTTAGTTCTGAATTTCTGTATTTTTTCAATAGTCCATTCCTCCGTCCTGGAAGCCAAGTAGATGTTGATATGCTTACCCTTGTAAGCGGCTTCCAGGCGGGCCAGCTCGAATACAGCCTCCTCGTCGAAGTCATCCTTCCGAAGTCTCCACGCCCCTCGCTCCACAGCAACCTCCAGCTCCGCATTGTACTCTACTGGATGCGCCGATCGAGTATGCTGGCGCAATCCAGGTTATGTCGCGAAGGTCCTACCGCACAGGTCGCACAGGTTGGTCTCCGCGGTAACCGGACCGCGACAGTAATATCTTTGATGTTGTTTCAACGCTTTGTCTGTAGCGTAGTCCTTCCCGCACACACACGCGATTCTAGGTGGCGCAGGCGGCATGGCGGTATTTTCTCGCCAGCTTATAGTTATAGTTTAAAAAATACTCCTGCGCCCAGAGAGTTGCCGGTCATGGCAAATAGTCTCATCGAAATCCAGCCGAGAACATGGTGCCACACGCGCACCCGCGTCGGGTCCCGGACACGTGGGTCTGCGCACAAACAGGTTCACTGCGCATCCAATTCCCGCCGCGTCGAAGTCGAAGAAAGTTATTGCGGCTGCTCCCACCGTGCCGCACCGCACTGCGCACGCCTAGGTGTTGTGCGCATGCGGCACTTCGCGGTTTTATCACTGGGACCACCCCGGGTCGTGCCCAAAGGTGTTATGTACGAAAAAGCTATTTTTCGGCCCACCGGTAGGGAGGGAAACGCTATTAGAAAAATGATCCCCCCAGATTAAACCGCAGGACCGGCAAAATACCCCGAGATGATTCCCAAAGCCGGCACGACACTTTCAGTTCGATGTTAAAACCGGTGGGAGCCCGTGACGTCACAGGGACCCGCCCGCACAAGAAAAAGACGTTAGGCGAAACGCCCCGCCGTCAAACACTAAAAAAGACTAGAACCTTCCCATTTGTTCTAGAAGAAAAATTTTCAAAAGTCCTTATTTTTTCTTCCCCTGAATGACCGCGTCATTTGTTGTTGCCGAAGAGAAAGTCTGTGGCAAACTTCGGCAGATGTTAATAGACCGTATTCGGTAATTTTTGTATTGGCAGTCTCCCAGGCGAGCGATTTGTCGATTATTATTCCAAAATAACTATATAAAATGGGACCGAAGCCCCACTTCTAACTTAGCCGGTCACTATTACCAGTACCGGCTATCACTTGGTTCTTTGTATCGTTGAAATCTTCCTCAGCCCAGTCGCACTTAAGAAAACTGCCCAGCCGCGCACAACGACGATCCCTCGGCAACAACCACTAATTAATTAATTGCATTATTAATTCGGCTTCACTGATTCACTAAGACAACGGGGCACTTCCCCTTACGTAAGACTTTGATCTTAATGTCTTATACAGTTGTAGTATTATTTATTATCGGGGCGCACAAAGCACGTCCGCCCTCGACCAGCGATGCAATTGAACTAATTTAATACATTTATTGATTTTAATTTTATGTACATTTCGGGTTTAGTTGGTAGCCACCCGTAGGCTTTACAACAATAATACATATATATATATATATATATATATATATATATATATATATATATAATTAATGAAATTGTCCGTGCATCTAAAGATGGAGGTTGAGTATGAGTGGCAGGACCTGATGTTGATGGTGGTCGGCCCTGCGAAGAAGGTTTTTTCCTGCTCGCCTTTCTCGCTCTTCTACGCCTGCACCCCGTCGTTTGATCTGGAAGTGGCGGTGGTGGAGGGTCGCCAGGGTGGTCGCGCCACATCGAGGCCATAAAATGCCGATGGATGGTTCCGCCCCATTTCATGATGGAATTGACGCAGCTCGAGCGGACTGATCCGGGTAGTTGGAGAAGTTGGACCACACCTTGGTTAATACGAGGCCAGATTCCCCGCGCGCCCAGGAGCAGTGGGGCAACTATGATGTTCTTGTCCCCCACCTGCGAACTGCAGCTTCTCGGAAGCGAGAATGGTCATAGACTAGTCGCTTCCGGTCCCAGCTTTCTGCTAGGGTACGTGGACCTTCCCAGCAGACTTGAACATCCACGATGGCCAGGGTGTTCTCAGGCAGGTGTACAGCCAAGTCTGGGATGAATAGTTGTCCGTCATGATGTCGGACTCGCGGCTCCTTTTCTACTGTTAGGCCCTTCTTACGCGCGTGGCGGGCGATCTTATCGACGACCTCGTCGTGTCTCCGGATCCTCTCGTAGTGGGTTACCGGGCATCCTTGGAGGACGTGGGATAGAGATTCTATCCTTGGACACCCAGCCCGACATTTCCGCTGAGCTGGCTCGACATATGGGAGACCCTTGGTGGGCAGGTTCCCCGTACGGAGCTGTACCGCCCGGACAAAGTCCCTCCCAGTCCAACCCGTAGGGATCCCCTGCAGCCATGCCCTGCTGGCGGAGTCTTCGGAAGCGCCTTGTAGGCCGGCGCTATATGGGCGCACGGAGATTTCCTCCCTCCAGTAGGCGTCGGGAGGCCCTCCGGCGGCTAGTCTTCCGATCCTAGACGAGAACAGGTCCATCGGTCCGTCCTTCTGCGCAAAGATCTTCTGCGTGATATCGTCCATGGCGCACAGGTTGTTAAGGCGCTTCTGCAGGATGCTGGTGATGACTCGTCTGAGCTCCGGGATTCCCAAGCCTCCATCTCGAACCGCCGCATGGATGAACTGGTTCCCAGTTGAACTGGCCAGATGGAGGATTTTCTTTATCGCCTTCCTTAGGAGCCTGTCGCAAGAGGCCAGGATACCGCCATTAACGGATGGATTCTGTAGACCATGATACAATCTAGGGATGATGTAGTTCTTCAGGAGGTGGAACTTTTGATCAGGCTTCAGCGGTGCTCGATCCAAGTTCGCCAGCCAGCCAACAAGATTAAAGATGGAGGGTTTGGCTGTGCCCGTGCTGCCGAACTGGAGGCCCAGATAGCGGAATAGGGCAAGATGTTCCAAAGCGGGCAGAAATTGGCCTTGGACCTTAAAGATAGGCTTGGTCCTTACCACGCTTTTGCCAGACATTACTGCCGCCGAGATGGAAAGGCTTTTCTTTGTGTTGACCTCCATACCGCAAGATCTAAAGAAGCGGCAGGTTTTATCAAGAGCTTCAGGGACGTCAGTGTCCCTGTCTTCTAGTAAGAGGAGGTCATCGGCGAAAGCGACAGCAGTCACTTTAGTGTCTGGCGCCACTGTTCCGCCAGGCTGTTCGTCGTTAAGCCTGGTTACTAATTCATCGAGCACGGCGTTAAATAGTAATGGACTTAGGGGGTCACCCTGCTTAACACCTCTATTGAAGGCTATCTTCCTAGTCGATTTACCGCCCACTGTTATAGTGGTGCAGGCGGCCCTCATGGTCGAGGCGATATAGTCCTGTGTTGCTGGATGGACTCCTAGCCGCGACATGGCTCTCATGACGGCTTGATGGGATACCGTATCGAAGGCTTTCCGTATATCCAGGGAGATGATGTTATAGGATTTTCTCCACAGACGTCTGGACTTAATGTAATGATCCAGAAGGGTAATGTTGGCCAAAGTTCCGTCCAATGCGGCAAATCCTCGCTGGAGTCGGTGGAGCTGGAGGGCGGCAGTCAGTCTTTTGGCGAGAACTCGGTGCAGCAAACGTTGGATTGCTGAACCGATAGTTATTGGTCGCCAATTGGTGGGATCCAACCTGTTGCCGTCCTTAGGAATGAGGACGGTTCTCGAGGTGTGCCAGATAGTGGGGGTAAAGCGGCGATACAGGAGGACGTTGAAAAGTACCTCCATCAGCATCGCCGGGCACCGTCGAACCTGGTTAACAGTGATGCCATCGGGACCGGGGGCCGAGTTCGACGAGTTCCTCGTGGCTTCCAGGATTTCCTCACTAGTGATGGGGATGTGAGGAGTTTTTACAGGTTGATCCAAGTCTACGACTGCCGTGCAGGTCCCAGAAACGGAATCAGGACTCTTCTCGAAGATGGTGGTATATAGGCTCTCCATCCCTTCAATCGATGGTGTTGCGTCATCCTCCAACAGTGAGGCCCCGGAGACAATCTTCTCAGCTAAACTGGAGGTATTGCTCCTATATAGATCTTGGGCCTTCTTATAAGCTGCTGCTCGCCGCTGCCTAGATGTGGTGGGTGGCGGCGGCTTCTGACGTGGGGACGTGTGGACCCTAGGTGGATGTCTCGTTATGGGGGGAAAGACAGACTCCAACCAATCCGAAACCCCATGGTCCAAAGTTGTTAGTGTGCCAGAGAGTGCGAGATCGATAAACTCCCTGGTCCTGGCATCTACTTTTGGGCGGAGGGAAACGAGCTTGGAAAGAAACGGTGCGTCCTCCTCCTCCGCTGATGGTGCCGGTTGGACTGGTTCCGGGGATCCCAATGATGGAAGATGGGAATCACTTAGGCTCGGCCGCTTCGGAGTCCCATGGGTCATCGCGGGGGGTCCTGTGTCCGGGCGCGGGGGCGAATCGGTGGGTACCGATGATGGTGGTCCCATCCTCTTCCTTGGGGGTAACTTGCTGATCTCCGGCGAGACTTCCTTCCGCTTCCGGTCCACCATAGATGCTACGGTAGACGGAGGGAGATCCGTCCGTTTCCTGGAGATCTCGGTCTCCGGCGAGACTTCCTTCCGGTTCCGGTCGACCATAGATGCTACGGTCGACGGAGGGAGATCCGTCCGTTTCCTGGAGACCTCCGGCGAGGAGGCGGAAGTTGGTGGTCGCTTCCTCTTGGCAGGTGTAGTCGGCTGGATGGAAGTAGCTGGGGTGGCGGTGGATATGGCGGGCGGTGTTCCCCGCTTCTTCCTCAATGGTGGTGGTTGATCGAAAGGGGAGGTAGATGGCTTCCTCTTCCCTTTAGCGGATGGTGTAATGGCTATAGGCGGCGTACATGGCTTTCCAGATGTTGTCGGAATCTTGGGTGATAGCGACCCACTGATGGTAATGGGTTGTGGCACTTTGGCAGTCTTAGTCTCGGTGTCCCTCTTCCTGTCGGACGAACTGACTGGAGAAGTTATGGCTATTGGTGCTTAGCCGAAGGAGCTGATGTTGTTGCTCCTGAATCCGTCGTCGTCGGCCATCTGGTTGGTGGTGTGGTCGCATCTAGGTCTTTATTACCCACTGGGGGCGGCGGAGAATCCACCTTGGGAGCATAGGAGGCCACTTGTGCAAAGGTTCGTAGACCTTCCTCTTTAAGCTCTCTCTTAGCCCTCTCCAGATATCGGGCATATTCGGGTTTTTCCCGACGACACCGGACCTGATGTTGGGTCAGGCCGGTGGCTGCCATCAACTCTTTATAACTGACGGCCCCCTTCTTACTTCGAGCCTCAACTTTGGCAAGTTGGGCAAGTAATTGCGATTCGGGGGCCTTTAGTCTGCCTTCTAGTTCCATCCTGTATTTGTCTGGATGGGCCCTTCTCTCGTGCTGGCGGGTGCCAGCGAAGGTCTCAAATGTTAACGGCAGAATTGACATTTCGCTCTGTCCCGCGTACCACAATCTTTGGTGTGTGGCGCCAAGTTAGCCCTCGCCGCATAGGCCTTGCCGCATTTATCGCACTCATATGCATGGACATTCGCTGAGATGGGATCACGCCTGGGGCCAGAAGAATTCTTGTACCCCGTATCTGTTCGAGTTAGGGCTGATCCCTCAATACCGGCATGAGTGGCCGGGTTTGAGCCATCCATCGGCTTGGGCCTTGATTTGGGGATGGCTCCGGTGGATGCACTGGTGGTCGGTGCTTGCCGTCCGGGTCTCGCCAGGTTCGTATCCAGGTTTCCAGAGGGTCCCGGGGAATCCGAACCCAAAGATTCCCCTCGCCGAGGCTGCTTGTGTGAAGCTGCACCAAAGAGGAACTAGGCATTGGACCATGGGTTGGTAGCCCGTATTTGGTCCGCCGGACATTGAAGATCGGGCCGTTACCGTGGCGAGGTGGTAACGGACCTTGAGAGGATCGCGGACCAAGGATGGCCACAGTTATCCTCCCCGGTCTGCCGAGTTAAGTTCTAAACACTCGACAAAGCCTTTCGAACCAGAGCGGCAGTTCAAGGTATTGCTCGCCCAGGCGGAGTAACTATTACCCTCACCAACCCATCGACCTAGAGAGTCATAGTTACTCCTTCCACGCCGGAAGCCGGGGACGGACCGTACGTCGTTAGCCTTAGGCAAGATGACCCTAAGTTACCAGCGCCACCACGAGGAGGTGACGTACGGGCCTTGAGGTGGGCAAAAGCCGACCCCCAGATAGCCGTTGTCAGTTCAAGATCCCAAAATCGGAAACTCGGCCATCGTTGGACCCAGGAGGGGAGAGGTAACCCCCCTGGGTCGAGAACTCTTCCCTCAACTAGAGAGAGTCATAGTTACTCCCGCCTCTTCCGCGACGAGAAGGATCTGCGGTAAGGGTTGACTGACCTCCTCGCCGGAAGAATCGGCCTCCTCGGGTGGCTCGGAATTGTAAGGACGACCCTTAAGACTGTCGACGAGATCCCTAAAGTTTTTGTTCTTCGTTCGAAAACGCTGTCTCTCTTCGATGGACCATTCCTCCGTCTTGGAAGCCAGATAAATGTTGATGTGTTTGCCTTTAAAGGCGGGCCAGTTCAAAAACGGCCACCTCGTCAAAGTCGTCCTTACGTAGCCTTCTAGATCTTCGCTGCACATCCTCCTCCAGCTCCGCGTTATATTCCACCGGATGCGGAGATCGGATGTGCTGACGCAATCCGTCGTACTTTTCAAATATCCTCCCGCACAGTTCGCACTTGTTGGGCCCGTCCGTCGGCGGCCCGCGACATTAATAGCGCTGATGCTGCTTTATGGACTTGTCCGTGGGGTATTCTTTCCCGCACACGCATATATAATGTACAGGCATGGGCAGCATGGCGGTATAAGACTCGCCTGCCTAATATTTTTTAAAAAGAAAAATGTCCCGCGCCTATTATGTTGCCCGGGGGCAAATAGTCCCTGCACTTAATGGCGAGAACATGGTGCCAAACGCGCACCCACGTCGGGTCCCGGACACGGCGGTCTGCGCACAAACAGGTTCACTGCGCATCCAATTCCCGCCGCGTCGAAGTCAAAGATCGTTATTGTGGTTGCTCCCACCGTGTCGCACAGACCGTACCCCACTGCGCACGCCTAGATGTTGTGCGCATGCGCAAAAACGGCACTTCGCGGTTTTATCTCTGGGACCACCCCGGGTCGTGTCCAAAGGTATTATGCACGAAAAAGATATTTTTCGGCCGACCGGAAGGGGGGGGGGGGAAACGCAATTAGAAAAATGACCCCCCCCCCAGATTAAACCGCAGGACCGGCCAAATACCCCGATATGATTCACAAAGCCGGAACGACACTTTCAGTTCGATGTTAAAACCGGTGGGAGCCCGTGACGTCACAGGGACCCGCCCGCACAAAAAAAGACGTTCGGCGAAACGCCCCGCCGTCAAACACTAAAAAAGACTAGAACCTTCCCATTTGTTCTAGAAGAAAAATTTTCAAAAGTCCTTATTTTTTCTTCCCCTGTATGACCGCGTCATTTGTTGTTGCCGAAGAGAAAGTCTGTGGCAAACTTCGGCAGATGTTAATAGACCGTATTCGGTAATTTTTGTATTGGCAGTCTCCCAGGCGAGCGATTTGTCGATTATTATTCCAAAATAACTATATAAAATGGGACCGAAGCCCCACTTCTAACTTAGCCGGTCACTATTACCAGTACCGGCTATCACTTGGTTCTTTGTATCGTTGAAATCTTCCTCAGCCCACTCGCACTTAAGGAAACTGCCCAGCCGCGCACAACGACAATCCCTCGGCAACAGCCACTAATTAATTAATTGCATTATTAATTCGGCTTCACTGATTCACTAAGACAACGGGGCACTTCCCCTTACGTAAGACTTTGATCTTAATGTCTTATACAGTTGTAGTATTATTTATTATCGGGGCGCACAAAGCACATCCGCCCTCGACCAGCAATGCAATTGAACTAGGATGGGGTACTGTCGACTGCTATTCAGTACTTTGTTGTTCGTTTCTATCCCGAACATTAGGACATACAGCAGGGTGTTCCGCTGTCACTAATGAGGGCACCATATACACGCCACGCACGCCTAACCGGCCGTGGCCCCGGCCTCTCGATGGTCATTCACCCTAGCTCTCTCTTCAAGCGACCATTCAATCCCAAAACCGACAACTCAAGTGGGAAAGACATGCACAACTGAAAAACAATGATGTACAATAGTACATCTATAAAAAAATAAAACCGTGTATGCATGTAAAGGGTGCATACACAAGACAAAACATTTAAAATCCAAAGGAGTTGTCGGCGCCCATTTATTTGGGCGATCACCATTCTAAAACTCATCGCGCAATGGGCAATTAAAATATGCGGACACCCCGCAAGAAACAGCTGTGTACGGTGAAACCATACAGCAGTATCACATATAGATTAAATAAATAAAAATAAATAAATAAAAATAGAGTAGGTGTCCGCACAACATTTTAAAATGGCGCATCCAAGAGAGACTACCACCAAACATTACAAACATGCATAAATAAATAACACTTATATATAATATAATAAAATAAATAATAGAACATGAATGTAATAATAATAATCATTGTGTGCAATCATCTATGGGCGGCCACCCGTGTCCCAGACAAAAAGCAGACGGAGCTCATCAGTTCAATGCTCCAGTCGTCAGCTGAAGCCCATGCTATCGCCGCCTCCAGACCGCAGTTCCAAAATGACGGTAAGTTTTAAGGCCACCTAGGATGGTAGTGGTGACCAGAGCCCCGAGATCCTTCTTCGTCAGACCAAGTGTGTTGGTTACAGCGCTGTTCTCAGCACACCAGATACCCCTAGCTCCAATAATCAGTGGAGCGATTTTAATGATCCTGTCGGGGTACCTTTGAGACAGCGCAGCGACGACATCAGGTGTGCTATATACTGAGGTCTTATTCGCGTGGGTAATGCTGAGAGGCCGGAACCCTCCCAGCTGATACCCACATCGCACACCAAAACCATGTTATTCTTGGTCATAACGAGATCAGGTTTTCTCAGGGTACCGTCGTCCAGCCTGAGGTGTGGTTCGGCCGTAATGGCCCAATCCCTCTTCTGTGCCATCCTGGCGAGAGACTCGGCAACCCTATTGTGTCGCCAAACCCTCGGCCAGTGGGTGGCTGGACAGTTCTGGAGAACGTGTGACAGCGACTCCGTCTTGCTACAACCGGCGCGACATTTTCTGGCTTCCGGCGGATTTGACGGTATTCCCGTTGTTGGGAGCAGATTACCACGCAACTGGATCGCCTGACAATACTCCCTCCCGGTCCAGTAGCGGGGCGGATTCAAAATCCAATCCCAGCTGCAGTTGGAAGTTGACCCTTGTATTAGGCCATTGCCGGAGTAAGAGCGATGGAGTTGCTCTCTCCAATAGTTGGCAATGGCCGTCTTGGAGGGTAGCAGGTTCCCCAGCAGCCGATAAAGCCGCTCCTGGAATTTAACCGCCGGGCCTTGGTTTAGCGTTGCAGAGATGACCGGATCGTCCGTCATCCTGAGATTCTCCATCCTTGAGTGAATGATGCGAGGGATGGTGTGTGCAAAAGGAAGAATCCCTAGACCGCCTCCCTTGACGTCCGCATGGACGTATGCGGAGGGAGATGACTTATTTAGGTGGAGGATTTTCCTTACGGAAATCCTCACCCAGCGATCAATACAGTGTAGGATCTTCCTATTCACTCTCGGATTCTGCAACGTGTGCGAGATTCTCGGCAAGAGATGATATTTTATTAGGTTTAATTTTTGGAAGGGTTTGAGCGGGGAGCGCTCAACCCTCTACAGCATCTCCTCGACGACAGGCAAGTTCGGCATCATGTCGCCGTCGAAGGAGTACTGATGTCCCAGATATTTAAAAAAGTCAAGAGAGTCAAGGATGGAGTACTGTCGACTGATATTCAGTACTTTGTTGTTCGTTTTTATCCCGAACATTAGGACATACAGCAAGATGTTCTGCTGTCACTAATGGGGGCACCATACGCACGCCATGCACGCCTAGCCGGCCGTGGCCCCGGCCCTCCGGTGGTCATTCACCCTAGCATTCTTTATTTATAAGACAATCACATTCCCAAAACCGACAACTCAAGTGGGAAAACCATGCACAAATTAAAAAATATACCGGCGTACAATAGTACGCCCATAACAAACAAAACTGACACTGGGTATGTATGTAAAGGTACATACCCATTAAAACATAACAAAGTTAAAATCCAAAGGAGTTGTCGGCGCCCATAAATTTGGGCAATCACCATTCTAAAACCTGAGCAATGGGCAAAATAAAATATGCGGACACCTCCAAAAAGAAGCTGTGTATAGTGAGGCCGTACACAGCTTATATCACAGAGAATCAAGACTAAATTTCCTAAAATGAGGGAAGGTGTCCGCACAACATTTTAAAATGGTGCATCATAAAAAATTCGACCACCACCTGATACGCACACACACATCAAACATTTATGTAAAGTATAATAACAATAATGAACATGTGAGTAAAAATTGCATTTGCGACATCTATGGGCGGCCACCCGTGTCCCGGACAAAGCACAGACGGAGCTCTTCAGTTCAAAAGTTGTAAGTTCAAGAGTAAGTTCGAAACTCCAGTCGTCAGCTGGAGCCGCAGTTTCATGCTATCGCCGGCGCCAGACCGCAGTTCCAAAGTGACGGTATGTCTTAAGGCCACCTAAGATGGTAGTGGTGACCAAAACCACGAGATCCTTCTTCGTCAGACCAAGTGTGTTGGTTACTGCGCTGTTCTCGGCACACCAGATACCCCTAGCTCCTATGATGAGTGGAGCGATCTTAAGAACTCTATCGGGGTACCCGCGAGACAGCGCAGATATGACATCGGGTGTGTTATAGATTGCTGTCTTGTCTCTGTGGGTAACGCTAAGTGGCCTAGGGCCCTCCCAGCTGATACCCACATCACACACCAAAACCATGTTATTCTTGGTCATGACGAGATCCGGTTTTCTCAGGGTACCGTCGTCCAGCCTGAGGTGTGGTTCGGCCGTAATGGCCCAACCCCTCTTCTGTGCCATCCTGGCGAGAGACTCGGCGACCCTATTGTGCCGCCAAATCCTCGGCCAGTGGGTGGCTGGACAATTCTGGAGCATGTGCGACAGCGACTCCGTCTTGTGGCAACCGGCGCGACATCTTCTAGCTTCCGGCGGATTTGAAGGTATTCCCGTTGTTGGGAGCAGATTACCGCGCAACTGGATGGCCTGGCAATACTCCCTCCCGGTCCAGTAGCGGGGCGGATTTAAAATCCATTCCCCACTACAGCTCGAAGTTGACCCGTGTATGAGGCCATTGCCGGAGTATGAGCGATGCAGCTGCTCCCTCCAATAATTGGCAATGGCCGTCTTGGAGGGCAGCAGGCCCCCCAGAAGCCGATAAAGCCGCTCCTGGAATTTAACCGCCGGGCCTTGGTCAAGCGTTGCAGTGATGACTTGATCGCCCGTCATCCTAAGATTTTCAAGCCTCGAGTGAATGATGCGAGGGATGGTGTGCGCAAAAGGAAGAATCCCAAGACCGCCTCCCTTGACGTCCGCATGGACGTATGCGGAGGGAGATGACTTATTGAGGTGAAGGATCCTCCTTACGGAAATCCTCACCCAACGGTCAACACAGTATAGGATCTTCCTATTCACTCTCGGATTCTGCAACGTATGCGAGATTCTCGGCAAGAGATGATGTTTAATCAAGTTTAATTTCTGAAAGGGTTTGAGCGGGGAGCGCTCAACCCTGTGCAGCATCTCTTCGACGACCGGCAAGTTCGGCATCATGTCGCCGTCGAAGGAATACTGGTGACCCAGGTATTTAAAAAAGTAGCCGGGTCAGATCTGTTTGATGGGTCTGCCCGCCAGATAGTGCAGGGGTCTCGTAATGGCGTACAATTTCTTCTGGCGAGGTACTGTGTTCATCGAGAGCGAGGCACATTTATCAATGTTCAGTTCAAGCCCCCGCTTCTCGAAGAACTGGCTGCAGATCTTTAGCAACCCCCTGATTGCCGATTGGGAGGGACCCATAAGCAGGAGATCATCCGCGTATGCCAAAGCGCATACCTTCTGATCCCCCACCGCCAGGCCCTCACCTTCAGGGAAGCTGTCCAGTAACTCGTCCAGCACCAGATTGAAGAGGAATGGGGAAAGCGGATCTCCTTGCTTGACCCCCCTCCTCACCGGTATCTTGTTCGTGGCCGTTCCGCCAACATAGACCCTCGTTTCCACATCACGATAGTTCGCTTTGATATAGTCCACGAAGCGCTCATCTATATTATATCGTCTGAGCGCCCGGACTATACTTAAATGGGAGAGCGTATCAAACGCCCTCCGCAGATCTAAGGAGAGAACGTGATGTGGCGAGGATCTGCCACGGTGATCCTTCAAGATGGTCTGAAGGATCATGTTATTTGCGAAACAGCCATCTACGCTACGGAATCCCCTCTGGGCACAGTTGATCGGGATCTCGCCCAGCCTTCTTCCGAGAATCCTATTGCACACCCGAAGGAGAATGCTACTGATTGTTATCGGTCTCCAATTGTTTACGTCATTTAAGTCTCCGGACTTCGGTATCAGTACAGTCCTCGAGTTTTTAAGTGTTGGTGGAACATGTCCGGAGAATAACATGCAGTTGTACAGCAGAGTCAGCTTCCGTGTAGGGACTGTCTTTAAGTGCGATAGTTTCATCCCATCGGGACCCGCCGACTCGGTCCTGCACGAGGCAATGGCCGCCACCACGTCCCCCTCCAATATTGGAGCATAGATGAGAACGGATGCCGGCACGGTTTTGATCTTATACCCCTCGAGATCGGGGGCGGACTCGGACGAAAAGATGTTTTTGTAGGTGTCGGACACCTCTTCTTTACGCGGGCACCGGACATCGTCGTTGGTGCCGCAGAGAGGTATATCATTCAGGATGCAGTTCGCCAACTTGGGGCGGTCGTAATTGTAGAGCTGCTGCGCCTTTTTATATCTAGCAGCTCTACCTGCATTCCTGACGTATCCTCTCTGCCTCTTCTCGGCGTGATTCTGGTGGCGCTCGTTTTGACGAGCCGGTGCCAAGTTGAGGGACGCCTCGATCAGCTGGTTTGTGTAGGCGTCCACTGTGTCCGACATCCTATGCCTAAGGGTCATGGCCCTAATCAATTTTAAATCGTCCTCATCCGCCACACCGCTCGAGGCAAACGTCTCTACTAAGTGAAGCAGGACCGGATCGGACTCGCCTTCCTGGACTCCGCCATCGCCGGAAGCGTCCTCCTCCGCGACAACTGCATCGGGGGGAGCTTGATCTATCCGTTCTTGAGGCACGTCGGCTATAGGCGCGGCGGGCACGTCTTCCACTGCATCATCGATGTCAGCACGGAATCTCTCCAAAAGGGCCCTATAACGTAAATGTTTACGTCGGCCCTTTATGGCGTCCACAGTTCTAGGTATATGGCCAGCTAGGTATTGATTAACAAACTTTCCTTTAAAATTTACCTCTAGTCTGGCCATTTGCTGCATCTCCGCCTCAGACCATGCCTCCCTTTGTCCCACTGCCGCGTCCTCCTGCAGCGCATTATACTCTCTCGGGTGTGACAGTCGCATGTGTTGTCGCATGCCGTTCTTCGTCGGAAACTCACGTGAGCAGCCCTCCACCTCGCACAAAAAGGTGGGATCCTCGACATCGCCCCGAATATTACCATCGCGTATTCCGACGGCTTCGGCTTCAGCCGGAGCTTCGACCTCAGCCATCGGCGCCTCAAGCAACACCCGGGGACGACAGAGCCGCTTCTGAACGTGGGCTTCAAGACCCCGCCGGGTCACGTAGGCCTTGCCGCATAGCGCGCACTGGTGCCCTGTTAGCGGGGGAGCTCCCTCCATCACCGTAAGACTGGTGAAGGAATAAAAATTTGACAGATAATAAGAGCCCCCCTTGCTCGCCACAAGCGCACAATTAGCCCTGACTGCCTTTAGCCGTTACGGATACGATAAATCGTCGCCGAAACGTTACCGCCGATCACCAACTTGGAGGCCTTTGACACACAGTCGCAGGGGCAGCCTTCTAGAGTAGGTCTACTATTGTCCACTGGGAAGGTACGCACGCAACCCAGCTTCCAAACAGGTGGGCTTTCGAAATTACCACTCTAGGACCGGCAATTGTACTCATTTATTCATCAAAATAAACATTTTACGGACAGATCTCTGGCCCCGCATTGGCCTTACAATTATAATCATATGCGTGTCGGTCGGTATAACAATTAAGGTAAATAACAGAATTATATATATATATATAAAAAAAAGACAAACTATTACAAGACATGGTCATTATAAATAAAATCGAAACATATGTATATAATAGAACAGTTTAAAAACATTG
The DNA here is from genome assembly GCA_935421215.2 of Melolontha melolontha. Classification (NCBI taxonomy): domain Eukaryota; kingdom Metazoa; phylum Arthropoda; class Insecta; order Coleoptera; family Scarabaeidae; genus Melolontha; species Melolontha melolontha. The sequence continues at coordinate 98,719,419 of OW285241.1, forward strand.
TATATATAAAATGTGTAAAAGTCATCAGTCTTATGGTTTAGTAAAATTTTTGTATAAATAGAATTGGAGTCGAATGAATCCTGTATATTCGGCAGCAACACCACAGCGTCCGGGGGCGAGAAGGGTCTAACGCTCACCCCGCACCGCGGGCCCACACCAACCTCATAAAGTCGGCGTGGATACCGCAACTGTCGCGCACCACAGTCGTCACCACCAGACGCGCCGCACTCGCGGACATCCCAATAGCGTCCATCACGCCTTTGTTAAGATCGCACCAGATGCCCCTCGCACCCACTATCAAAGGTAGTACCCTGATGGAAAGGTCGCCGCCGTATTTCCTCCGGACCGCGTCAATGAATGCTGGGCTCGAATAATGATTGACCTTATCCTGGAAGGCCGCTCTAAGCGCTCGTGGACCCTCCCAGTGAACTCCGACGTCAGTGACAATGATATTCCCGGAGCCCACCAGTACAAGGTCCGGCTTACGGAGGCCGATCTCGGATCTTATGCGAGGCTCTTCAAAAGTAACGTAGCCTCGCTTTTCGGCCTCCTTCTTAACGATCTTCACCACCGCATCATGCCGCCTTATCCTCTTCCAGTGGGTAACCGGGCACTTCTGTAGGACGTGCGAGAGAGACTCCACTCTCTCGCAGCCCGCCCGGCACCTCCTGGCTCCCTCAGGGTTGGATGGTATACCCATTGTTGGGAGGGCGTTTCCTCTTAGTTGGATGGCCCGGGAATACTCCCATCCGGACCAGTACGGTGGTGGTCGGTCAATCCAGGAACCAGATATCGAGCTTCCAGATCCCTGACGCAGTCCATTACCGCTGTAAGATGATTCCAGCTTTTGGGAAAACGTTGATCTTATACGGTCACGGCCCCTTCCACACTCAACAGTCCATTTCTCAAGTCTTTGGCCGATCTTCAGTGCCGTGCTAGTGGTCGCGGCCCAACGGATCGTCTCGTCCCCGGCCTCAACCATTCGGTCTAATCGGCCCAGCAGAATACTGGGCACCACTGCCCTAAAGCACGTCACCCCCAGACCCCCTTCCCTAGCCGGAGCATAGAGGTAGGAGTCGGTACATGTGACGTGCAGATGTAATGCGCGCTTAACAAATTTACGTATTTCCTTGTCTGCGTTCTTCAGCGCTTTCAAGTTTACCTTGACGTTCTGGAGGAAGTGGAGATAGCGTGGTATTAGGTATTGCTTCGCTATCCTCAGCTTCTGCTGCGGCTTTAATGGGGCCTTCTGTATTCTCCCGAGCTGTCGGTGGAGATCTCCCACCGAGTGCTTCCAGGAGTACCCCATGAAGGTATAATGAAAGCCGAGGTACTTGAATGATCCGTCGGCCTTTACTGGCGGGATACGTTTTCCATCGATGACCAAGCTCTGGGTGGTCATAACTGCCAATTTCTTCCTAGCTGGGACTGTTGCTGTTACCATCGCGGTACACTTATCGGTGTTTATCGAGAGCGACCGGTCTCGGAGGAATCGGTTCGTTGTATTTAGCAGGGCCTGGGCATTCCTAGCGCTGTCCGAGAACAACACCAGGTCATCGGCATAGCCCAGGCACGTCAGGGAACGTCCATCTTCCAATGTTAGTCCTTTATTGGACTTCTCCAGACGCGTGATCAACTCATCCATCACGATATTGAACAAGTATGGCGAGAGAGGATCACCCTGCCGAACGCCTCTCCGGATCTCAATGGGAGGCGTCCTTTCACCGAAACACGAGATCTCGGTCGTCGCCCCCGTGTAAGCGTCCGCGATGTAATTGATGAGTTTGTTGTCCATCTCCACCCTCCGTAAGGCCCTCGTCACCGAATTATGTGAGACTAGGTCGAAGGCCTTACGTAAGTCCAGTGTCACCAGGACGTGGGGTTTGATATGCTTCCGGCAGGACTTAATAACGTGCTCGACCGTGATGTTATTGGCCAAGCACCCGTCCACTCTCCGGAAGCCCCGTTGGTTGGGGTGGAGTTCGACCTTAGACAGCCTCCAGCCAAGGATCTTATGGAGAACCCTTAAACAGACCGACGTGATGGTAATCGGGCGCCACTTCTCAACATCCGCTGTTATGGCGCCCTTCGGCACAAGGGTTGTCCTGGCAGCTTTTAACGAGCTTGGAACGGTCCCGTAAGCCAGCATAAAGTTGTAGAGGACCACTAGCTTCCGTAAAGGGACTTTCCGCAGGTCGGCGATCCGCATCCCGTCCGGACCGGGGGCCGACGACTTAGTAAGGGCCATGGCGCTAAGAATCTCCTCCTCCCTAACAGGCAAGTACGCGCTGGTCTTTACCCTGTGTGGTTCGAAATTGAATGGGTGGGTATCCGCGGGGGACTCTTCTGACAGGATGCCCCGGAAATGTTGGTCGATCACATCCTTTGAAGGATGATCCGGTCGGGCATCCTGATCCGGTTCCAAGCGGCCATCAATTATATCGGAGGCGAGCTGGGCTGTGTTCTTTTTATACTTTTCCTGCACAATTTTATACAGATAGGCCCGGTCAGTGCTCGCCCCGTTGTTGTTATTTTTCGGCTTTACGCCTTTGTCGGGTTTGGATGGCCTACTACCCGCGGAAGATGGTCCAAAAGACCGCACGTACTGCTGGAGCGCCGCGCGAACGTCATACGCAAGCGCATTCCCAGAGAGGGGGACCCGCGACCAAAGCTCCTCGTCGGCGTTATCCCAGTCGTTCCTGCCCTGACGATAGTTCTGCAGGAACTCCAGGACGGGATCACCGCCACACGCGTCACCTATAAAGTTACCTGTTTGAGTGGAAGGGGCGGACCCAGGCGGCGACGGGCACCGGGGCGAGGGGCCGGCAGCCGGCAGTGATGGTCGGGACGTCGATGGCGTGGATGTTGTTGTTGGTGGGATTCCCTCCGAAGGGCCAGAAGCCGCCAAAAGGGACGGCCCGGATGGAAGAGATGTCGGGGCTTCCTTCGAAGGTCCGGCAGCCGTCAGCGGGGTTGATCTCGGAGTCGTAGGTGGGACCTCCTTTTCGGTTGGTACAGGGTCCAGCACCGGGGAGGGCGGCAACGACGGTCTAGGAGGGGCGGCAGCAAGGGGAGCCTCTTCCACGACGAGCAGGATCTGCGATGAAGGTTGACTCACCTCCTCGTCGGAAGAATCGGCCTCCTCGGGCGGCTCAGGATTGTAAGGACGACCCTTGAGACTGTCGACGAGATCCCTATAGTCCCTGTTTTTCGTTCGAAAACGCTGGATCTCGTCGATGGACCATTCCTCAGTCCTGGAAGCCAGATATATATTAATGTGATTGCCTCTGTAGGCGGCTTCCAGGCGAGCCAGTTCGAAAACGGCCTCCTCATCAAAGTCGTCCTTACGTAGCCTTCGGGATCTACGCTGCACATCCTCCTCCAGCTCCGCGTTATACTCCGCCGGATGCGCCGATCGGGTGTGCTGGCGCAATCCGGCGTATTTTTCGAACGTCCTCCCGCACAGATCGCACTTGTTAGCCCCGTCCGCCGGCGGCCCGCGACAGTAATAGCGCTGGTGCTGCTTAATCGACTTGTCGGTTTGGTATTCTTTACCGCACACGCATACGTAACGAATAGGCACGGGCAGCATGGCGGTATAGGACTCGCCTGCCTAATAAGTTTTAAAAGAAAAATATCCCGCGCCTAGTAGGATGCCCGAGGGCAAATAGTCCCCACACCGAATGGCGAGAACATGGCACCAACGCGCACCCGCGTCGGGTCCAGGACACGGCGGTCTGCGCACAAAAAGGTTCGCTGCGCATCCAATTCCCGCCGCGTCGAAGTCAAAAATCGTTGTTGTGGTTGCTCCCACCGTGCCGCACCGACCGTACCCCACTGCGCACGCCTAGATGTTGTGCGCATGCGCAAAAACGGCACTTTGCGGTTTTATCACTGGGACCACCCCGGGTCGTGTCAAAAGGTATTATGCACGCAAAAGATATTTTTTCAGCCGACCGGAAGGGGGGGAAAACGCAATTAGAAAAATGACCCCCCCCTAAATTAAACCGCAGGACCGGCCAAAAACCCCGAGATGATTCCCAAAGCCGGCACGACACTTTCAGTTCGATGTTAAAACCGGTGGGAGCCCGTGACGTCACATGGACCCGTCCGCACAAAAAAAAGACGTTCGGCGAAGCGCCCCGCCGTCAAACACTGAAAAAGACTAGAACATTCCCACTTGTTCTAGAAGAAAAATTTTTTCAAAAGTCCTTATTTTTTCTTCCCCTGTATGAACGCGTCATATGTTGTTGCCGAAAAAGAGAAAGTCTGTGACGAACTTCGGCAGATGTTAGTAGATCTTATTCGATAAATTTTTGTATTGGCAGTCTCCCGGGCGAGCGATTTTTCGTTGATTATTCCAGAATAATTATTTAAAATGGGACATAAGCCCCATTTTTAAACTTAGCCGGTCACTACTACCGGTACCGGCTATCACTGGGTTCCTTGTATCGTTGATATCTGCTTCCGCCCACTCGCACTTAAGGAAACTGCCCAGCCGCGCACAACGACGATCCCTCGACAACAACCACTAATTAATTAAATAATTGCGTTATTAATTCGATCCCACTGATTCACCAAGACAACGGGGCACTTCCCCTCACGTAAGACCTTGATCTTAATGTCTTATACAGTTGTAGTATTTATTTGTTATCGGGGCGCACAAGCACGTCCGCCCTCGACCAACGATGTGATTGGCAAAGTTAAGAGAGTCATAGTTACTCCCGCCGTTTACCCGCGCTTGCTTGAATTTCTTCACGTTGACATTCAGAGCACTGGGTAGAAATAACATTGCGTCAACACCCGCTGGGGCCATCGCAATGCTTTGTTTTAATTAGACAGTCGGATTCCCCCAGTCCGTGCCAGTTCTGAGCCGATCGTTGAATGGCGGCCGAAGAGGACACCAGCGGACGGACGAGCCGCCCACCGGGCATCGCAGCAAGGAAGTTCCGCGGGAGGCCAAGGCACGGGACCGAACTCGGATCCGCGGACGTCGCGACAACGCCACTTCACCTCGCAGAGGCCCGGCACGTCAGCCAGAACCCACTTCCCGACCAACCCCGACGCGCCCCGATCCTCAGAGCCAATCCTTATCCCGAAGTTACGGATCCAATTTGCCGACTTCCCTTACCTACATTATTCTATCGACTAGAGGCTCTTCACCTTGGAGACCTGCTGCGGATATGGGTACGAACCGGCGCGACACCTCCACGTGGCCCTCTCCTGGATTTTCAAGGTCCGAGGGGAAGATCCGGACACCGCCGCAACTGCGGTGCTCTTCGCGTGTCTTTGGCAGAAGTAAATGTTGGAAAATACGAGGTGTCCATGTGTACTGATACAGATGTGTGTAATGCATATCCATTTCATTTATAGCAAATGCGTAATGCGTGCTTAACATATTGATGTACTCAAATTTCTTTGGTATATCCTGTATTCACGTACAGTTCCAATTGAAAAATATCGTTTACCTTTTAGATGAACTAAAAACTTTTATAGAGTGATATCCACTCAAAATCAGTATTCACAAAAAAATTTCTAGATCACTTTGATCTAAGGCGAACTGAATACGGTTATCTCTCGCATCTTTTATGGAATTTGAAATAATAAACTGGATAACGTATTCATCAAATATTTGCATGCAAAAATTAAACACAGATTTTCCATGTAGTACCTCAACAATATTCCTTTCCTAATTTAACATAGCATCTTCCTCGTATTCAATGGGTGTTCTACACCAAGTAATATTTCAATTCTTGTCGTTTTGCTTGATGTAGATAAAGTGATGTATACCATCCTCTATCTCAATTTCGTTATACGGATGCATTACCTCAAAAGTTCCTGCGACATCTACATGCAAATTTTCTACGTTACCTATAACGCTATCATCAGTGTCGTCCTTGTCTATTACATCATCGACGTCGCGTGGTATATAACAAACACCAATATCCTCATTCAGATCTAGATCTTCAAAAATTGCCTCAAGTTCTTTCAAAGTCAAAGTTAGGATCATCGCGATATTTCACGTGAGTGTAAAACAATTTTATTGTCACCATCGCAGACTCACACATACTTCAAAAATTGTTGTATTTACCATTATAATTTCTCTAATCCTCAAGATGACACTATAACGAAATATAACTTCTTCAACTTTAGTCTGTACCAGAGCGTAAATTATAATGAACTGTTTGAACTCACACCACTCAACGGATATACAGATTCCCACACATATACATATTACGTATATGGAAGCTCTTGAAATCTAATTCAGCTTTTTATTTGAAAAAGAGAAGAAACTTTCTAATTAAGCTAGGAAAGGAGCTAGCAGAATACAAAGACTACGAAAAACCAGAAGCAGAAGTAGAAGCTGAAGCATCTACTGGTTCTGAGATTCCAAGAAAGAAAAAGATGTGATGTTTGTCCACTTCAAAAGACAAAAAAACAAGAACAACTTGTGCACTTTGTAAAACCAATGTATGCGGTGAACAGTAGTTATATGTAAGAAATGTGTTTAAGCCACTTTTACTTTTATGTAAGTTATTTATATATTTTATTTTACAATATTTATGTCTTATTATTATTACTGCTTCGGTTTATTCTAATGGTCTTTTCTTGTGTTGAATAAAATAAAAGTCAAATATAATCATGCTTACGCTGTACTGAATTCAAAATAATCGCCGAATATTAGCTCACTCAGCATATAGTAATACGGGTCCAATGGACCCGCGCGGTAAGTAGCGATTGGCCGTTTTTCTGGTAGTCCTAGGGTTAAAACTTACGGTTATGTTGCAAACTACTATCGTTGCAGAAGCAATCAACAACCACATGATGAAGATGTAAAAGCAGTAATTTGCACTAGCGTAGAAGAAAATTAAAATAAATCTCTCCGTGATTTTTCGAGAGAATTCATACCAGAATCACCAAGAAATTTTTGAGGCGGATCATTTCTAATAATAACAGACAAAGAACTTTACCAGAGCTGCAACAAAAACTTGTTGGTACTTGTGAAACTATTTCTCCTGATATATTACTTCATGTTAGAAGAGCTTTTTAGTATAGAATGGGATATTGTTTGTTGCAAGGAGATCATACGTTTGAACATTTAATTTAATGTTGTTTTAATTAGAAAAAATAAAGTCTTGAATGAATTTTATTTTGACAATAAACAAGTTTACTAGGAATATGGAAAATTCTCTTTATTGTTTTGGGTTTAAACGTCGCAACATATTACAAACAAATAAAAAAAAACACATTGTTTTTACTAAACATGCAGACAAGTACTGCATATACGTACTTCGCTCGCATTCTTAAGCATTGGTAGGGGTATAAGTACCTCTCTTCACCTCGTCATCGCTTTAAATTGCCTACTTCCCGAATCTATCGGTATATTGGTGATCATGTCATTCTGTCCCCACTACGTGATGCTAGAGATATTTTTCGGTGCGGGCGAGATCGTTAGAATTCGTGTCACGTTAGTGATCTAACCTGGGTGATAATGGTTCTCACATTTGCATCGTAAAATTATTAATTTGTATTTAACAATTCAGAACGAACTATTTTAAGTGATTAATAAGCCTTCATTTAGTTTCGTTGCAACGAAATTCTCTCTTGATTATTTTTGAAAGGACGACGAAAGGTTAAATTTTCAGAGCCACGTTCTCGGCCATTTTCAATGTGCGCTGAACAAGTGCATTTAATTCTATGCTCTTATAAAAGTGTTTCATAATGTTAAATTACTGGTGTAAATGTAAATGTAAATGTAAAAAATGTAGTGCTGGATCTGGCTTTATTACGATATCTGAATTACCATTTCTATATGTTGAGCGACTAAAATCTGATCTTGCGAAGGAACCTGTCCTTCAAGGATCAAGAGCGAGGAGTGAATTTTCGGCAATTGCTTTATTGTTACATGTTTTACAACGAAGGACAGATATGCACACAAGTTATAAATTGCTTTTTCCATTATTCTAATCATTATTATTTATATATACCGTGTGCACAACGTCGCGCGATCGATGGATATATAAGTAATGACTGGTCAACTGCAAGTATATTCGCCTTGCTTGAACACAATGAGCGACTGATAGGACTATTCAATGTGTTAGAGAGAGATTATTTGATTCGTACTTAGATCGTATGTAGAATGTGTTGGATAAAGAAATGTAACGCCCGTACAGTTAGACAGTAGAACAGATTGAATATACTCTCTCAACCCTAACCACATAAACTCGCTATTCGTCTTCGTCTTACTACATTGTGGTAGATCAATCACTCCTCGGCGTTCATACGGTATAGCAAACGCCAATTAAGTTGGCGCGAGGAGGGGTAAGTTCGCGCCGGATTAAAAGTAGTGGGGAGATTTGTATTTGGTTTTACATCAAATGTCAGATAATTCTAACCTCTGAGCGAGTATCACTTTATGATCCGATACCAAAGACATTATGTTCCGTCAAACGTCAATGACAAATTTATTCTGACAATTACTTGAGTAGTGGGGGTGGACGTTTTTAAAACCGGCTTCTGGGCACTCCCTCCTCGCGCCAACTTAATTGGCGCTTGCTATACATATATATTATTTATTTATATTTTTTATATTATCTATATACCTAAGTATAGATATTATTTATAAGCCTTTACAAAACAAAATTTAATATATATCGCTATGGATTTTTTCTAAAATAATATTTAAAAATAATTTAAAATAAATGTACATATTTTGTGGGATAAGTTGTATATTTTAGAAAATGTTTTAAAATTTAACGTGTGATAAAACTTGTTTTTCAAGGCCTATGTGTTCGAGAGGCCTAGGTAAATTCAAGGAGACAGATTTATTAGCTCGTACTAGAAGGTAGCTTGGTGTGATATAATTAATTATATTGATTTAAATCGGTTAATTATTGGATAAGTGTTTTTATTGATGTACTAGAGAGTTGTTAAGTTAAATTCTCCTTTGCTAATTGTTGATTAATATAATATAAGCACCTTCTTTGTCTCCATATTAGTTTTTGTAAGTATATAATTTTTTTTATGAATTCGTAAATATCACAATTATATTTCTATTGTATTGAAGTTTATACATGTAATTAAGAGAGTTAATTTAAGAATATAGATAATACAGTTTATTCTTAACATTTCTATTTTAATATAATAATTGAAAAGTTTGTCCGTTTGGATTCAAGGCTTTTTTTTTTGTGCATGTTTATTGCGCATGTGTAAATTTTGATCGTGTATCAGTATCTTCTTATACAGGTGTTTTTCTAGGGAGAAATTAAAAATAAACTTTATTATTTTTAGATAAGTTTGATCGGAGTCATTAAAAGGAAGTTTTTTCATTCACTCAGTTGTCAATATTTCAGTGAATATTTTTACCTCATGTATTATTGTAAAATACAGAATCTTTATACTTTATAAAGATAGATTTTTTTTTTAAAATTTTTGTATTAAATATTCAGTTTAAATTTTTATCCTCTGTTTGTTTTATTTTACATACCAATATTGATGTTCAAGCTTAATATATAAAATAAGTAAATAAAAAAATTGTGAACAATTCACTCGGGCCAGACTTATTTTAGAAATAACACGACTTTCCGAATTGGAACCCGAGAAGATAGAAGTCTTACTTTTCGAAAATTCTCCGGCTGAGGAACCTAGTTGGGAAAACTAGTTGTGGATAGTGGTGCATTAAATCGACAAACCACTATTCACAGCAATATGTACCACTACTTTTTTTCTTGTTTAAAAGATTTATATAAAACTGGGTGTATACAAAGAAATGTGTTGTTTTTGTCTGCAACAATTTTTATTTTTATAATAAAGCTAAGCTATTTTATTATTTAGAATACTTCTAACAATATGATGACTTTTTACTTCACATAATTAACAATCACTTAATTAATTCACTGTTATATTTATTTTGTCAGATTTGAACATTTTTGTACCAAATCCGTTACATCTCTGTATATTTTCATTATATCTTTGATGCATGTTCGTAATACGAGGGGCAAGCTACAATTATTGAGAATAGAAAGATTGATCCAAGTTTTCAGAATTTTTATTTTAAATATGTTCAAAGTAATTGCCATCAACAATAATAAACTTAACTATTCTTTCCTTCCATAGTTAAAAAACATTCAGCCAGCTGTCTTTAGGGGTACTATCAGAAAAAACATAATGGCGATATCAATTTCTTCTTCTGACTGGAACTTTTGCCTCTCAAACGGTGAGTAAGGAGGATCTTCTATAACTTTTATTTTGTTTTCAGCTAAATACTGAACAGTTATCCCTGCTGTATGAGACGACGCGTTATCATGATGTAACATAATTCCCTTTCTTGGTACTCTGCTGAATACAGTAGGCAAACAATTTTCAACATAACATTTAGCGGTAACTGTCTTATGATCTTCTAATTTAATTTTTGCGGCCACCAAACCCGTACGTCTAAAAAATATTGCGTACATTATTTTTTTCCTTGCTCGCTGTTTTTTCACCATCGTAGGGGTTCCCTCATCTTCTGCTACCACAACCGCGACCAAAATACAACAACAGGCAAGCAACAAGAAGGTTGCAAGATGTTCTGCAAAACCTCCTCTCTCGATCTGACCTACCTGAAGGTGGACGTTCCGTCGAACACACCCTGGCGGCCAGCTCAAAAGATACGTAGAACGCACGAGTCCCGAAGGTCGCTTGCTGCAAATGAGGCGCCACCGAATATTAACACCTGCAGGGTTCACCCCGTATATTCGGAAGCGGGTGGAACACAGATAGCACCAGACTGCTACCCCTTAAAAACGTGTAGGCAGCAAAACCCCAGTTGGAATTAGGACGTGTCCTAATTCCGCCCCTGGTCTCAAAGGCCCTTCGAATAACTTGCCGGCCAGCTCAGTTAAAAAAAATAAAGCGGGAGCGTCGCGGCCCACAAAACGCAAGATCTTAATTTGGCACCACTTCGTTTGGTCTGGCAAGTATCTAGGCTAACGTAGAACACCCTCGGCCTTAAGGGCTTAATAACACTTAAAAGAGGTGTTCGACTTCCAAGTAACAACTCAAACACTTTTGCTCGTTAGGGTATTAAGGCAAACAAACGCAAACTAGGATATATCAGTAACAAATAAATTTATTGAACAGTTAAATGATTAACTAAGAAAGTTACAAACAAATCTAACGCAAAACAATTGATTATAGAAATTTAATTAAAATAAGGTAATCCCAACGATTGTACTGTAATTGATAAGATAATCACATAAGCATTAAAAAAACAAAGTGTGTTAAGATTTTGAATCTAGCGTTAGTAGATCATCAAAGCTTTGAAGTTCTTTACATTGCTTACGCATCACCCAGTATTAAATCTACAGCAGTCATTAAAAAAAAAACAAGAAAAGTAAAACTAAAGTGACGTAAACTAATTCTAAGGAAATCACAAATTAATTGAATCAAACTATTCAGGACACAGCCCGTATATATATTTTAAAAAACATCAATTGAGTAACTTTCAAAAATAAACACTTGGAGGTGTTTTAAATGATATAAGTGGCAATAGAGACATTGGTTCTCTGACAGGAATAAAATTAATTATATCAAGAGTAATTTTTAGAAAACATAAAACGTTACCCAAGTATGCGTAAAAGTAAAACTAGGTTCAAAATTATATAATTATAGCGCTTAAGCCACTTGGATTAATTATAAGACAACATAAATTAAACTTAACGTAAGCAAATTACTTAACAAAATTAAGTCAAGAAATTAGGTGAAATTACAAAAGTATTCGGAATAAATTTAATTTAAAGTAGTTTTTCTGTTTTCGTCAAAATGGCGTCTCAAACCATGCAGCACGTGGTTGCACACAAATTTGATTTATTTAATAGAATAAAAACTATTAAAGCCAAAAATTACGGGAACTTCGTCGTGAATCTGGATTATGCGACAATTTAATAATTTACCACACTACCTTGCGTGAATTCAAAAGCAGTGGCTTCCAGAACGTGGTTACCGTAATCCCGGAAAACGTGGATGTCGGAACCCTTACTGCCGGGATGCTGTCTGAGTCGGGATTTCCCGCGCAGAAGCTAATTGGCAATCTTCCCCTGAGCCGTAAACTACAGCCCTGAAGCACGAGGTCGAATAAAATTTACACTTCACTAATGAATAATTAATGTCAATAAGTCAAGTAAGAACAAAGCCTGCCAACGCAGAAAATTAAACTGAGAAAAAAACAAAACTTGACTTAGGTTTCGAACTTCTGAGTACTTCAGAGCTAGCACGATAAAGATAGCCCTCTTACATTCGGCTGTACGACATTTATAGGAGAAGGTAAACTGCGTCATAGTCACAAAAACCTAATTCCAATGGAAAATGTGCAAAATAAGGAAATAATTAACCAAAACCCAGACAACTCTAGAGTGCGAATACAGAAGCTAATAAACAAACTAAAATTCGGAAATAAAATCGCAACAATAAACCAATTAAGTAATTGACCAATTTGAATTACAGAAAAATGCAAAGCAAACGGAAGGAATCCTATATGCCGCGTAGATGGCGTAAAAAGCCAATGCCATGGAAAACCCCAAAATAAAGGTTAAACAATCAAATAAATCGTCCTGAAAGAATTACCAAAATTCCATAATTAAAATAATGACTCGTTCAGTAAGTAATAATCGTTTAAAAGAAACGAAACTCGCATAAAGCATTATAAAAAAAAAGCATGAGTACGCATAAATTACACAAAGAGGCGACTGCGCAGAGAAGGCAGAAAATTACTCCGGAACATTAAGGATATACGGTCATCCAAAACATTTGAACATTAGAAACTTTTATAATAATAACGAAGTTTCAAGAAGCCTAAATGGTTCGATATTTAGGAAATATGACAAATAAAATATAAATTAGCGGAAGGATAAAGTTTGAAAAGGCTACGAAGGTTTAAAGTAAACAAATAAAGTAATAACACGTTCAAAAATTGCCAAAAGGTCTCAGAAACTATTTTCTGGGCGTAACAAGACATAAGAGAGTTAACCCCCCCCCCCCCCCAATTACTCGCTGCTGCTATATACGAAAGTCTTTGCTTATCTCAACACAAGTAGGATAAGAAATCAAACAACACAAACAAACAACAATAACAAGATTTAATACCTAGAAATAGATTCTTACAATTTAACAGTATAATATCAGCCGTCGTAGTGCTCCATGAAACAAAGGTTATTCAATATAGAACTAAATTTGCTTGTACCACATTTAAAAAGTAGGTACCAAAGTAGCAAAGAGGTTGTATGGTATATTAAATATTTATTGAATAAATTCTAAAGTAATTTATGACGTAAAACTAAAGTAAAAGAAATTATGAAGTGGTTATCAAGAACATGAATGATGAAGCAAAATAGTCAAAAGAAAGAGATTCTGTAATCAAGGTATCCTAAATTTAAACCAATAAAATTCTCAAATTATTACCACTATGCAACAGATCAATAAGATAGATTAAAAATAAGAGGTAGAATATATGAAGTGTAAATCAATTGCAACAGTATTAGCATCAAGCTGCTAAAAGATAATTAAAATGATTTAACCCTAATTCTCCCAGATTATTTCCCCTCGATCACCCTGTATACTCAGGTGTTAACAAATCGAGTAAGATAAAATTAGGTATATTTAGTACAGGACAGTTTAAAATTTAGAACACAAGTTATGTATACATATCAATGGTTCTGTACATTAAGTTTACAGAGTAGAAATTAACAGATAACCAGTTCTTCGACGTAACCCAAGAAATATAAAAGTGAAAAAGTTCGAGGGCCCAACTGAAGGTCCTAATCACACAAGTTACTAATCTAAATGTTGGCCACTAGTGAAGCTAGTCAACCAAATAAGTTATATTATAAAAGAGTAATTAGGAATTCAGGCAATCAAGCCCATCGGTTAGAGTGAGATTTTAGAAATAAACTATTTTGCTATCTTAATTAAACGCTAAATAAAAGTAGCCCTGAGAAGTGATTAGCTTCTCAGATGCCCACCATAGACTAATTATTCAATAGATAGATCATAAATTTGGAAAATATATAAAAAAAAAAGTTACAGGTTAGAAGAACCATGAACTAACAGTATTACTTTAACTACTACTTAGCTTGATATTTAATAATGTTCAGAGTCCTTGTCTTCCCTCGTATAAATCTTCGCAATGGAAGAACGAATCGACGCCTCCTTTTCTGAGTCAATGGAGTCTTGTCGCCATTTGTGTCGCCGCGAACAAGATTCAGAATTTCCACAGAACTGCAAGCCCCGCAGAGACTTTAACCTCCGATGTGAGTAGATAAAGGATTCCCGAAGATTCTCCTTACGGTAGTTCGTTATTTAGCAATTCCTCGCTGAGAGGTTTAATTACGAAACCAAGGTAAAGAATCTGCCTCCTCGTGGTAAATCTCTCGGTAAAAAAAACTTGACGTAAGTGTACGATTAAGACACTTAGAAATCGGAAAATTGGAAGATTAGCTCCAGTAATAATATTTTATAAATCCTAGGGAAAACAAAGGAAAAGAATAAGTAAAAATTCAAATGATTATGATAAGTCTTACCGCACAAAAGATTCACTGATAAGAAATATGATAGAATCAGCGCGTCACACGTTTGAAGAACGAATGCCAACGCCAGTGCCAACAGGACACGATACATTATCGATCTACGACATAGGTAAGGTCGATAAGCAGGTAATTTTGAAAAGAAAGGAATTTAATTTGCGAAAACCCTAGCCAGGTATAAGTAAAATGATCCAAGCTATGTAGCGAAAGATCGCTAATTAAAACACCGTAATACTGGGGAAAAAGACAGAGAAAAAAATGTCATGAAATCTGCAAAAGCTAGATAAATCAACTGTTGAGAGATGGCGCTCCAAGCCAGAGAAAATAATTACACCAATAAAAGTAAACTAACAGAGTTAATTATACAAAAAAGCTCTAGAAAAGGTTCACGAAATTCTAAAAGAATTTCTACAATTTAAGTAATGAGTTAAAGAAACAAAATCTGATTTACAAACAGATATAACCTGCAACGTGACTAAGCATTAAAATATATTCAAGATGTCGGACCATGTCCAACAGAAGAAATACGGTTACAGCGACATCCAAGATAATTGAACATAAGTAAATTTCAAGAGTAAACCAAGTTTGAAGAAGCCCTAAACGTATGAAAATTAACAACAAAAATGAATAAAATAATAATTCACGAAAAAGGTGAAATTTGAAAGGTCTAAATAGATAAGCGTAGGAAAATAATGAAATAACTTCAATATAAATTACGGAATGATCTCAAAATGATTTTTCGAACGTAACACTTCATGTATCCAGATTCGACTTTCTTGGCGAGTGGGAACATCAAAAAACGGTATGTACGTTTCATCGCCAGTTACAATTTTAGAAATAATTTGATGGCCTCCAGCATTCAGCATATCTAAAGTTTGTTGACAAATTCTAACACGTTCTGCTTTTTGTAAATCTGTCAGATGATGGGGTAAAACCCGAGCCACAACCTTTTTCAAATGTAAATATTCGTGCAATATTGATCTCACTTGCAAGGATCCAATATTCAGTTTGGACTCTATCATTGCATAGGTAATACGGTTGTCCTCTTCCACCATCTTCTTCACTGCAGCAATATTTTTGGGATTAGTAACAGTTGAAGGAGGGAGCTCCTTTTCTGTGTACAACCCAGTTACAACCTCGTTCAAATTTCTTATACCATCTATAAACAGTAGCCAATGATGGTGCGAGATCCCTAAATGCCGATATTAAACTTTCCTCACACTCATACGCGCTCAAGCCTTTCTTGAAGTCATAGTAAATCATTATCCGAAAGTTCTCTCGTGATAATTCCATTTTTTCGATAACGGAAGCGTATTCTATAGGTTATTTCTCAGACACTATTCAACCGAATTGCACAAACTAAAC
Source organism: Melolontha melolontha (assembly GCA_935421215.2). Taxonomy (NCBI): domain Eukaryota; kingdom Metazoa; phylum Arthropoda; class Insecta; order Coleoptera; family Scarabaeidae; genus Melolontha; species Melolontha melolontha. Next base: position 98,735,342 of record OW285241.1, read on the forward strand.
TGCATTTGACAGATAAAATAATGCACTATTTAATAAACAACAACTTGTTTTTCATAGGTGGTAACTAGATTTTTCTATTCTCAATAATTGCAGCTTATCCCTCGTATATACGGCATCTGTTCAAAAAGTTGCGTTTTATTTCTTTTTGACTAATAATAATTTTTGCGAAAAATACATCTATCCAATATGGCTTGTAGGCTTCCACTGTGAGTGTAAAAACTAGCAATTCTCAGCTTTCTTAGTTCCGTGGCCTCCCAAATAATGTAAATAAAATTAATATTTCGCCCCCCCCCAAAGAAATAATAACAGTAAGCCTTACTTACAGTTATTATTACTATTACTAATTTAATTTTGAGTGTAATTATAAATGTAAAAAATATTTAGTATTATACGGATAAAATCACATTGCACTAATTTTATATATTAAGAAAATACACACTGTATGAAAAATGTAATACGACTATTCGTATTGTTCTATGTCGCTGCCTTTACAATTTAGTGTCCTTCTATAATACTCGCTGTGAGAACATCTTTGAACATGCATGTGGATGCATTTGAACAAGTCGCGCTGTCACTAGTATAAAAGAGGTACTTGCGATTGCACAACTTTAGTTAAGTTTCGAATGCGAAACGTGTGTTTGGTGGATTTATTTTACTCTGCAATGAACCGTGAAACTCAATGATTTTCTTTTATTTCTGGCGAAATGGATAAATTTGTGGAAAAACGAAGTGAGCCATCTACTTCCAGTGAATCGGTTATTAAAAAGATAAGATTGTACTATGGCAGTTACTTAGATTATGGTTTTACCTCATTGGATGGAAAACCACAGTGCGTTGTTTGCTTTCAAGATCTCTCCGATGAAAGCATGAAACCATCAAAATTAGTTCGACACTTGGAAACGTTGGAAAATACCCGGCTCATAAAAACAAACCCTTGAAATTTTTCGAAAAAAATTAGATACCTTGAGAAATTAATAAAATCGATTTTTAAGTCATAACAGGAAAGAACCGTGGATTAATGAAAATATTAAAAGATTGTGTTATACCTTCACAGAGATGCTCTTGTCGCAAAAAACGTTCCGGAAAATTTCAATCAACTTCTTTGTGAAGCTGTAAAAACGGTTCATTTCATTAAAAGCCGACCGTTGCAGAACAGGCTGTTTTCTCAACTATGCGAAGAAATTGGTGAAGATAAAAGATCTCTTTTTTTCTTCTTCTTCTTACTTCACGTATTAGGCTTTGAGCCTGTTACGACCTTTATTTTTGGCCTGCCCATCTTTTCCGTGGGCATCCCGTCGCTCTTCTTCCTTTCGACTTATATTTCCATATTCTTTTGGGTATCCTATCATCTTCCATCCTTTCTACGTGTTCTCTCCATTTACGTCTGTATTCTCTTATCATCTCGTTCACATCTTCAACTCCAAGTTCTTGTCTTATTTCTATGTTCCTCTTCCTATCCATTCTTGTGTAGCCTACTGCTCTTCTTAGGAACCTCATCTCCGATGTTTGGATTCTTCTTTCATTCGCTTTGGTAATGGTCCAGCTTTCACTCCCATATATACCACATGGGATTGCCATTGTTTTATAGAATTTTAACAGCGTGTCCTTCCTCACTTTATTTTTTAGTGTTGTGGCTATGGTGCCATTTATTCTGTTGAATTTTGTTAGTTTCGTGTGCCATTACTTTAGTTTTTTCTGTTGATATCATTAGATTGTATTTCTCGGTTATTCTATTTAAGTCGTAGACAGCTCTTTGAAGTGTGTCCTCGTCACTGGCTATTAGAGCTTGATCGTCGGCGAAGAGTATGGTCATTAGGTATTTTTGTCTGTTTAGGTCATGTGTGTAGTGCTTAGTATATGTCAGCCATTACCGTAGCACGTCATCAATTTATATATATTAAAAAGTATAGGTGACAGGCTGCAACCCTGTCGTAGTTCTAAGTTGCCGGTTGCCACTTCCGTTTCGCTATCGGTTATGGTAATCTTTGAGTCTTTGTACATACTCTTAATAACTTTAGTCAAATGTAAAGGTATTCCTCGTCTTTCCAGTATGTCCCATAGTTTTTCTCTTACTACTCTGTCAAAAGCTTTTTTGTAGTCTATAAACAACATATGTGTTTGTTTGTTATGTTCTCAATGTTTCTCTATTATTTGCTTAATTGTAAAAGTATTGTCGGTGCAAGATCTTCCTGGGCAAATTTGAGAAGTTCCGGGTTTATATTATCTTGTCCTGGGGCTTTTCGGTTTTTTGTTTTTTGTAGTGCTTCTTCTACTTCTCCCATTTCTATCTGGTCTACACTTCTATCCTCTTCATCATCTTTTTCGTTTTTATTTCCTGGATTTTCCATTTTCTCTTCCTTTGTCCAGAGCTTTGTATAATATGCCAACCATTCGTCTTTATTTATGATGTTGATCTTCGCATCATCTTTTTCTGTTTTATTCAGGTGTTTCATCATTTTATAAGCGAACTCCTGTCTCCCGTGTATATCGTCTTCTACATTTGAAATAAATCGGTCCCAACTATCTTGATTATTTTTTCTACATACGCTCTTCACTTCAGCTGTTATGTTCTTATATGCTATTCTATTTTCTTCTGTTTTGTTCTGTGTCCATGTCAAATATGCTCGTTTCTTTTTGGTGATCATTTCTTTGATTTCTTGGTTCCAGTATTTCAGTTTCTTGCTTTTAATTTTTTGTTTTCGATATCCAAGGGTTTCAGTAGCCGTTGGCATTATTATCTCTTGGATATTTTTCCATTCGTCATTGATTTTCTTGTTTGGTTTTATTTCTTTATTGTATTTTTGTGACCTCTGTTGGTAGAGTGTTTTTATCGAATCTTCCTTCAAAAGGTAGACCTTCAGTTTTTGGTTATCTACATTTATTTTTTGTTTGTACCATCTAGTTAGTAGTTTTATTTTTGCTACTAGCATGTAGTGGTCACTGTTAATGTTGCTCCTCTGAATATTCTTGTATCTTCAAAGAGTGATGCTGTTTTTTGGTTCGAAAGGAAGTAATCTATTATAGAGCTTTGCCCTCTGGCTGACCATGTAATCTTATGGATATTTTTGTGTTTATAGTATGTGTTCATAATCCTCATATTATTGTAGCTGGCAAAATCTATCAATTGTTTGCCGTTGTTGCTTAGCGTTATTTCTCCGTTGGTCCCCATTACATTCTCCACCGGTCTGTTCCCGATTCTTGCATTCAAGTCTCCGCCCATTATTATGTAATCATTTTTGTTTATTTTGTCTAGTTCTGACTGAAGTATTTGGTGGTATACTTCTGTTTCTTCTTTTCTCCCTTCTTCAGGAGCGTATGTACAGATTAGGCTCAGATGTCCTCTATCTACTCTGTATCTTATAACTATAATTCTCTGATTCACCCACTTATAATATTGTATTCTATCTTTCCATTTATTGTTCATTAAGACCGCTACTCTTGCCGATGCTCTCTGTTGTTGTTCCACCCCAGCATATATCATAGTATAGTTCTTTAGGTCTAACGAACCATTTAGCTTTTTTTTGTTTCTGTTATCATTGCTATCTCTATCTTATGTTCATTCAGTACTTCCTATAATTCATCCAGTTTATGTGCTAATCCTCGCACGTTCCACGTAGCAATTTTTAAGTGTTCTCGTATACCCAATCTGTGTTTCTTTCTACGTTTGCGGTTGTCATCTTTGCTATCAGTCCAATCAGAGGCATCGCTTAAAGGTGTGTAAGTGGTTCTACCTTTTACCTGGATAGATTACTGGCCTATCGCAGAACCCTCCTCTTTTATCCGGGCTTGGGACCGGCTGCTGGGGTTTTGGAGCTACTCAATCCCCCCCCCCCCCCCAGCAGGCAGAGTTGCTCTTCTTTTCCACACAGAAGTTAAATGGTTATCGCGAGGGAGTGTTAGCCCGTGTATTGGAATTGCGAAATGAATTAATAATATTTTTCCAAGATTAACAAACGCCATTCTCATTGTTTTTACAGAATAATGAGTGTATGTTGTTGTTGGCATATTTAGCTGATGTATTTCCGCATTTAAACGACTTGAGTGTGAATTTACAAGGACGTGATAAAAACATTTTATTAATGACAGAAAAAGTTCATAGTTTCATTACAAAATCGACATAATTTAGATGTTCCCTCTCACTTCGGATTATATCGGGAAAAATTTGAATGAACAACAAAATATGTTCCACCACAGTTTGGATTGCATGAAGATGCATTTGCATGAGCTAAAAACTCAGTTGACGGAGTATTTCTCGGAAAACTAAAATTATTTCTCGAAGAGATGGGCACCGATTTCGTTTAGTTGTTGCCGCTTCTAAATTATCAGATGAGAATCAGGATAGCTCATCGAAATGTTTGACGACAAAACGCTACAACTGCAATTTACATCTAAAGATTTAAATATGTTTTGGCTTGCTCGCCGAAATGAATATGAAAATTTAGTCAGAGAAGCATTGAAAATATGAATTCCTTTGGACACGCCCTATTTCTATGAAAAGTGTTTTTCGTCTATGGTTGCACTAAAAACTAAATAGAAGAATCGTCTCTTATCACTCGAAAACAACTTGCTTTTGTGTGTTTCTAACGCAGATCCACGTATGGAGAAACTTTTAAATAAAAAACAAATGCAACCATCACATTAATTTCTTTTTTATACATGTCCGGTGTACTTATGTTAAGTAAAATGTTTATAAAAAATGAATTTTCATTATTATTTAGGCTGTTTTGCGACCCCCCTTCAATAAAACCGCAACCGCCAGGTTGAGGTATGTGAAGAGTTGGATTGCCAGGGACAGGTTGGCGTTATTTATACAGATTTCTCCAAGACTTTTTATACAATTAATCATAATCACATTCAACTTGAGCACCCCGAGGACCAACTTACTAATGAAATTACCTGTTTACCACATGATGTGGAATGCTGATGCAATCTACAGCGATATATTTACTGGTGAAATCATTAAATGAGTTTGCGTATGTGTTCCAATTTATTAATTGTTATATTTATATTTATATTAGTTATATTTATTTTATATATTTTTTGTTTATTTATGTCTATCTGTAAATTAACTTTTACTATATTTTTATTTTTTTCTGTTTTGTCATATGTATGTATGTATTACACAGTTTTCTTCCCTATTACTGGGTATGAACCTGTTGGGGAAAATAAGCAATTATTATTATTATTGAGAAACGAAAGCTGTGTATCAGATAACATATGGAATCTTTTCCTACCAAATAAGTCATTATTCTGGAAGAGAAGTCAAACACCTAGACAGCCAACTAAACATTAAAATAATGTTGGAATTGTTTAAGCAAACATATGTTGACTTTAACATTAGTTTTGCATCATCTAGGAATTTCTTTGGTGAAAATTTTAATTTGTCTTTCGACCGCCCTCAAATCGATGTTTGTTCTACTTGTGAACTTTTCAATAATAAAATTAAGGATAGCAATTTCAATGACACAGCTAAACTAACAGCAGTTGCTGAGTTAGTAGTACACAATCGTCGAAGCAAGAATTTGTTTTTAACTAAAAATGAGGCAAAAGAAAACGATAATTTAGATGTGTTTACATTGTGTTTTGGTTTCATGCAAAATATCCAGCTACCCAAAACTCCTGTGGGAGATGCGTTTTTCTATAATCAGTTGACGGTTTCATGTTTTTGCGTTCATAATGTCAAACAAAGTACAGCAAAAATGTATACATTTATCATGAAATGCAAGCCAAGAAGATGGCTAACGAAATTTGTTCCTTTCTATTGGATTATTTGAAAGAAATTCCAGAAAGTGTAAAAACTTCGACTGTTTAGCGATAATTCTTGAGGACAAAATAAGAATCACACACTAATCCGAATGGCCTCTTACGGGAAAATAATGGATAATTTTAGAGCCGATTCTCTAAAATTATCCATTATTTCCCCGTAAGAGGCCATTTGTTTCTCCCCTGTGATAGAGACCACCTCGCTATGATTAAAACTAACTTAAGAAAACTTGATTGAATCTATACGATCCACCAAATAACAGAAATTATTATTATCAGCAGTAAATAAAAAAAAAAATTACGGTTAAAGAAGTTGATGCAACCGATATAATCAATTTTAGGAATTAGTGGCCAAAACTAAACAAAAAAAAACTGCCCATAAGAAGAAACTCACTCTAGAGATATTCCACGAAACAATAACATGCATTTCAACATCAGCCCCTTCTCAAGTTTTTTGTATGATTCTCAATATCCTGTGGAAGTTTGTCAGTTTATTTACGGATCCCTGAAACATGGTTTTAAGTTAAAGCAACCTGGAAAGGTTGTACATCCAAATCTACCCACAACTCCAGCATTGCCACTACAAAAACTCTAATAAAGCAACATAAGATGGAACACATAAAAAAATGTGCTGCATTTGTGGTGACCATTTGTGGTACCATAGGATTACAAACTATTTTACGATTTGATACTTTTATGTCAACTACCTGTAACAATAATGAAAATGATGAAGTAACGGGTGTCCCATAAAGAGTGCAAGATTTAAAAGTGCCCTACGTTGGTTTAGTTAGGTTGGTGGCACTGAAAATATAACATTCTTTATTTGTCATTGTTGCGATTAGTAGTCATGGAGAATTATACGACGAAAGGACGCGTTATTGTTGTGAAAACGTGTTATAAGTATAAAGAATGTTATGCGGAAAAACGGAAGACGAAATGCAGTAAATCTGTCAACAGTTCAAAGATTAATTGAAAAATTAGAGGAAAATGGTTCGACTGCTAACAGAGAATTTTGCAGTAGTGTGTGAAAGTGTTACCGAAAATCCAAAAATATCGATTCGTTGTCGTTTTCAACAATTAGAAATTTCGAGAAGCACCCTGCACCGAATACTCACCAAAGATCTGCATATGCATGCGTACAACATGCAGTTGTTACAATAACTCAGCCAGCAGACCATGAACAGCGTCGAGAATTTGTTAATTGGGTATTGGGAAACCAACAAGAGGACGACGATTTTCCGAAGTCAATCATCTTTAGTGATGAGGCGCATTTCCAACTTAATAGATACGTGAGCATTCAAAATTGTCGGATTTGGGGCGAGGAGAAACCGAGTGATTCATGGAAGGCCATTTCATGCAGGACGAGTTACTGTCCGGTCTGGGTTGGCGGGATAATAGGGCCTTACTTTTTCGAAAATGGTGCTTAATAAGCAGTAACAGTGAATGGCGTACGCTATCACAACATGCTGAGGGAGTTTTTGTGGCCACTGTTAGATGGAATGGATATCGAAGGAATGAGGTTTCAACAGAACGGGGCGACCTGTTACACGGCGAGCGAAACAATGGATTTGTTGCGAGAAAAATTTTTTGGACGAATTATCTCACGCAATAGCACCGTAATTGGCCCCCACGTTCGTGCGATTTGACCCCGTGCTACTTCTTTCTTTGGGGGTACGTGAAAGGTCGTGTATATGCCAATAATCCACGGAGAATTCCTGAGGTGAAGGCGAAGATTAGACGTGTTATTGGCGAAATCGAACCACACTTATGCGCAAGTCATCGAAAACTTCGTAAAAAGAGCAAAAGCGTACCAGAAGAGTCATGGGGGACATTTGTTCGATATTGTGTTCCACGCTTAACCGCAGTTTGTGTACTTCATACTGATATAAACATTTTTACCCTTTTTAAACATATGATGTATTTTATTACAAAATTAGATATTGCGCTTTTACTTAATGGGACACCTATTATAATAAAGCTTAGTTCATGGAGTACCAATATTGTTGTCGGCTTAGGTAAAAGCTTTCGTATGAAGACGTTTTATTAGCGATAGTAGCATGTAAAGGGAAGGTGTGAGAGTTATAGTAATTTAAATGGAGGTTTCTTCCCACAAGTATTTTTTTCGCTTGTTTATTATTGTTATCTTTTATATTTTCGACTGGTTCTTCATGGGAAAAATCAAATTAAAATATAATTTTTAGTTTAGATTACAATGACTTCCTTTGCAAAATTGTTTATAATTTATTGGAAAACATGTTTCATTTTTTATTCGTCTATATGCATGTCAATACTTAACGTGCGCCTTAGCGAACTTATATGCATAGCTCGGACTATGGAACAAATAACACAGGCCTGCGTTTTTTAACTTTCTAAAAATTGTTTTAAATTTGATAGCTGATTCTTATGTGTTTTTGGGCGCTGAATCCAAATATGAACTCTATTTTTCTCCATCACGTAAGGATTTTTCACAAAAAGGCTTCAAATTATATTTTTTTAAAATTAAAAATAATTTTTAGTTACATTTTGAATTTATTTACAAAGGATATAAAAAACAAAATTACTTACAAATATCATTAAATCTAATGAAAAGAAGCAGTAAAATACTATTTATGTCTTTACAAGTCCTTATAATATCTTTTTCTTTGTCTTTCCATACTCCTTTCTGTGCTTTTTCTACTGTAATCTCGTAGTGGACCATCCCTTTTTAACATCCAACAATAATCAGCTATCATGCTTACATTCCATCTTCCTTGGTATCTTCTCTCCATCCCTTTTAGGTCTTGGTGGAACCTTTCCCCCTGCTCCTCACTTACTGCATCAAGATTTTCAAGGAAGTAGTCGAGATGCGAATCTAGAAAATGCACCTTCAAACTCATGTTACAGCTTAAGGTTTTAAATTTTTCTAACATATTTTGCACAATATTTTTATAATCTTCATGTTTTTTGTTGCCAAGAAAATTTGTAACCACATTTTTGAAGGCTATCCATGCTTGTTTTTCTGCTTCCTCCATTTTAGATTCAAAATATTCATCTTTCATAAGCTTTCTTATATCCGGCCCAACAAAAACACCCTCCTTTATCTTTGCTTCTGACAAGGGAGGAAACTGGCTGCAAAGATACTTTAAGCACTCTCCATCTTTTTTTAATGTCTTTACAAATTGTTTCATTAACCCTAGTTTTACATGTAATGGAGGAGCAAAACTTTGCTCGGGTCTACTAAACTTTTTCTTTAAATGTTTTTCATTCCAGGTTGTAAGGTTTGTCTTGGTGGCCACATCTTTTTACAATAGTGCTGCTTTCTATCACGACTATCCCACTCACACAAAAGACAAGGATATTTAGTATAACCGCTTTGTTGTCCAAGTAACAAACAAAGAACTTTCAAATCACCACAAATTGTCCAGCCTTGATCCTTGTAACGAATTTTAATTAAAAGTAGCTCAAGATTTTCATAACACTCTTTTAAATGAACTGAATGTCCCACTGGTACAGAAGCATATTTACTTCCATTGTGTAGAAGAACGGCCTTAAGGCTCCTTTTTGAAGAGTCAATAAAGAGTCTCCATTCAGAAACATTATATTCTACGTGGAATTGTTCTATGAGCCCGGGTACATCATTACAGAAAACTAGTGCATTTTCTTCGGAATAATATCGAGCAAACTCTTTTTCTCTGTTCCTAAACCAGTAAAATGTTGTGCTAGGTGCTAACAAATTTTTTCTTTCAACCTTGACCCTAAAAGCTCAGCTGAGTCCTTAGGAAGGTTTAAGTCCCTCACCAAATCATTTAATTCAGATTGGTCAAACAGTTTTGGCTCATCACTTTCAGTATCATAGTAATCACTTCCCTCATCCAGTTCACTTGCGCATGTACGTGAAACCATTTCGTCATCAGATACATCATCTAATGTATCTGGTAGTGAAGGAACAGGTACTTCTCGTCCATGAGGTATAGGACGTGTTGCGGATTGAAGGTTTGGGTAAACGATGTCCTCTTTGTTTTTTAAATTGAATCCGTGTACTACACACGAACAAAAATAACAATCATCGCTATGATTGATCGGTTATCTCCAAACCATAGGCACTCCAAAGCGAAAAGACTGTTTTTTTCCTTGTGACCACTGGCGAAGCTCTTCAACACACACTGAACAAACCTTATGAGGAGCCCAAGGTTTATCTTGGTCTCCTAATTTCACACCAAAATATGTAAAATATACTTTTTTTGCAAAATCTCTAATGTTTCTTTGTTGTTTCTTTATTGTAAACTTTCCACAAATATAGCAGAAGGAGTTGGGTACATTGACACAGCCTCTTGATGCCATTGGAATTTAATTTTAAAAAACTCGTAAAATAAAAATTAAATTAACTCAGCAACTAATCACAAATGTCAACTAATTACACAAATTCACACCACAGTTGTAAAGAAGATATTGAATGAACTAACTGTTTTGTCTAGAATAGCAATATGTTTGTAGTAGAGGTGGGCAGGTAGACATACAGTAACAGGAAGATGATGAGTCATGTCTTGCGACATGCTTAATTATTTCTATTTGTAACTTCTTTATCATAAATCTAGTGTATGTTTATTCAGAATATCAACTTCTTGCATCATAATAAGGAAAAAAATTATAATAGTTTGTTTAAACAACGGTTTAACAAAATTGTCCTTTTCAAGAAGACTAATACATGCAGATAGGTCAAAAAACCCCAGATTGTAAAAAAACCTTACGTGATGGAATTTTTTAAATAATTTTCTCATTTTCAGCACCAAAAAATCTATTGAAATCACTGCATAGAATCCAGACAATTTTACCATCGCAGGCCTGTGTAATTAGCCAATCGTATCGCGCGAAGTAATCACGTGTTCAGGTAGCACAGCACGGCGACAAAACTTGATCAATTCCAATTTTTATAGCCGAAGGAGATGAGCGATGACTTCAACTGTCAAATTATATTTGTCAAACCTAACCTGGCTTTTAAGATAGTGAACCAAAGAGTTTGCAATATTGTATATTTCTGTAAACCGTTGCTCTGGTTGTTGTTTATTCATGGACGAAGTAGAAAATTTTATCAATTTAGTACAAGCTAAAGAGAAAATGTATAATGCGCGGCTAGTCCATTACAAAAATGAAATATGAAGCAAAAACTGTGGCAAATTGTTGTAAACGTAACTTAACAATTTATCAAATAAACCGGGTGTAAGTCTATAAGAATTAAAAAAGGATTCTTTGTCCTAAAACCGCATTTCTAAACTTAAATTGTGAAACGCACCCTCAATCTAACAATCTTACTATGGTTTCGCATCTTCAGCAATTTACACTAAAGATAATAATAAATTAAAATTTTTCTTCGTCGTTGATCCATCACAAACCAACGTCAACTGTCAAATAGAAACCAGAACTGTCAAATAGAAAATGCCTTAAGACCATGCATGAAAATAAACCATTCTGAGCTATGCGAGCTGAGCTAAACGAGCTATGCAAATAAGTTCGCTAAGACGTGCCTTTATATTGATGCATCTAGTTCGGATATTATTTCTACTAAGATATTAGCGATCCTTTTGAAACGACACCTTATCATAAATCTGTCAACTTAATGTTAATGTGAAATGCCGCTTCTACTCCTTCGTAACAAACATTGTTTACGTTTGTCTGTTTGTGCTGTCTCTCTCTTTACCGTTAGTTTGATCGTTAATATCACATTGCAGTCATACATTAAGAAAAATTTAAGATTTCCTTTAAATACGTGTGTTTGCATTTACGGGCAAACAGCCTTAAGGTTATTAGAGTTTAGTTAATTGTTTCTAAGTTATTTTGTATGTTTTGCTTAGGGAAATGATAAAAATTCATACAATTTAACATGTATTTACTTCTCGTTTTTACTTCCTTATGCGGCAAAAAAAATTTAAAAACGTTTATTATAAAATAATGTGAATAAAGTAACAGTTAAAGTTACAAAATAACTAGAGCAGCCCAATTTCCGTGCGTGCCATGAGCGCCGGTATGGGAGTGTAATTCGTAATATATTAGAATATGCGATAGAATAGGGACGCAACATGAGCTTGTTACCGATATAAGTATAGAAGTAGAGACATTTATTCTATCAGAAATAATTAAATATACATTTGGTTTTCTGCTATTAAAGTGATGTGCATAAACACACGAAAAATAAGAATAGTACATATTATAACAGCGTCGTATCTACCTATAAATAAAATGGAAAATGTATGAAATCAGTGATTGTGTGCACGACAGAGGATTTAAAAAAACACTTACCGTTTTAAGCGTCTTCCAAGGATTGACAAACTGGAGAAACTCGATTGTATATTTTCAACATCAGGTGCGTTTCTAAGGTTATTTCTGAAAAACATGTCCACCGTGAGGAAAAAATATGTTTATATTCGGAAAACGAGCGTTCTACATCTATTGATGTTATGTTCGCATAATCAAAATACTTTTTGAGCAACTTAACGCATCGGTAGACGTGCCCTCACAAATACGTGTTAAGGTGTCAAAATCTGCATTTCTGTCTAAAACACTTTCAAATTTAATTTGAACACTTTCACTTTTTGCGTCTTCTACAGCACACAGCTGTGCGTGAACATCTTTAACGATTTGCAGTGATTCCTCTAACGACAGCGACGAATTTTCTAATTTTGTTATCGCTTCTTCCAGTCCCAAGTAATTCTCACGAATACTTTGTAAATCCATTTTAATCTCAGCATTTTGAAATTTTTTCCGGCTTGTATTGATAGATGCACTTTCTTTCGGATCGAATGATAAAACCACGTCCTTAATTTTTTCAAAATGTTCATGATAGTAAAACCCCGCCTGTAACATGTACCCCAACGTGTCAGAATCGGCTGTGGTGGCTCAGGGGTATGGGGACACAATTCGTGAAATTTCCGAATACGTTTTGGAGATTTCAGAAATACTGCCTTTGTACTCGATATTAAAGCATCTACCTCTGGATAACATCTACGAACCTGTTCTGCTACAAGGTGTAGAGCATGGAGTTTACAAGTAATATATAACAAGTTAGGAGAATATTTTCTAAGAGACCGGCCTACAGAACACATGGTTGCGGCACCATAGGTCATAAACATTAATACTTGGTCTTTCGAAAGTTTAAATTTTTCCCAAGTATCTAATAGCACCTCTGAAATTTTTTCGGCATTACATTGTTCTAGTCGTCTTGATGCTAATAAAATTGAAGACGTTGATGTGGTTCCATATTACGCGCCATCACATTAAATACAGATTTTTTTTTTGGCTGTCAGTTGTTTCGTCCACACATAAACACAGTTTTTTATTTTTCAGTTCGGCTTTGATTTTATTTTCAACCTGTTTACGCACCGATGGTAAATTCCTTCGTAAAGTTGTCGTGCTCGGTAATGTTTGATTCGCGTATTTATTCCAAAATGAAATAAATGAATCATTACTTTACAAGGTAAACGGCAGTGTATACACAATCATAGTTACACATAGTTCATGTATAAACTGTTGTCGATTAATTTTGTTATTATTGTGCTTCGAACTGCTTACGTGTTCTTTACAATGTGTTTATGACCAACACATTAGATAGGTATTGCACGCTAAACATTTAATTTTTGAACCATCGTATATTAAGTCCGGGAAATCCATAATAAACTTATTCACTTCGTCTGAAAATGGTCGTTTTCTCGATTTATGTGTCGACGACATTTTATTACGTATGCTTCTTACACTTACATGCAGTCTAAACAAGTACCAAACACATACTGAATGCTTTTTATTAGTTTGCTGCGACCTGAACGTCGTCCGTAAAAAAAAAAACTATATTAACCCCGGAGCAGACCCGGTCACGGGCGACTGAAACCGCCGCCGGCCCGTTCTTGCCAACGTCCAACGGCCCACCCTGCTTCTGAGGCTGCCTCAGCCCAGAGTTGGGGAGACCCAGAGGTAAGTTAATAAACCTAAGTCGATGGATAAGGGCGCCACCGAATTTATGCCGCTGTACGTCGCACACTCGAAAAAATGGTAATAAAATAATAAAAAAAACAAGGCAAGTCGCGTTTGGCCGAAGGCCGGTTCCCCGATCGAAACTCGCTCTGCTCTCGAGGATCGAGAAAAGAGGAAAAAGAAACTGCGTAGATTCCAACCAAACAAATCCTATTTATTGGTACACCCGGTATATAAATTGAAAATTTTAACAAAACCTTGAAAAGGTGAACTTATATGGTTAAGTAAAAAAAAGAAATTAATTATGAACAATGTGTAATGTCTTAAAAATAAATATATATATCAAAATTTCCTACAAAGCGGCTGATGGCCTTATTTTCGCGCTAAAAAAACAATACATATTCCTTTCCTTTGTTCGTTGAAATAAATCAATCTTAAAATTAATCTACGAAATCTTTAATTTAAGTAAGTTTGCAAAAATAAAAAAAGTAATGTAATAAATCGATCTTAATCAACGAAATTTTAATTTAAGAAAGTTTGCAAAATATAATGCATAAAACTAAAGGAATCAAATAAAATACACAAATAAAAGTAGGTTTATAAAAATTTTACATTCGTTCGTGAAGCGATTGAAAAAAAAGAATTTAGAAAAGACCCAAAAAACTGGTTAGGCGACACAGGATATTTCGTTTGAAAACACCTGGAAATTATTTAAGCTTCTACAAGTTAATTAACAATGATTTTGAAGATAAAGACATAGATAATGATGAGGAAAAAAACAATGACGGTTAGATAAGAAATAAAACTTAAGCTCTTCTGTCGTGTTGGACGATTTCGGATGCCTTTCTCCCTTCAAAGAAAGCGTCTCGAGCGTGGAGAATCAGGTGGTATTTTCTCGCCTGTCGGTTAAACCATCGAAGAAAGCGTTCGATGGCGGTGTCAAGTAATTAGGTGCTGGTTAACGTGCTTTTATTTTACCCAACGTATCACAAAAATCCTCCAATGGAGATATCGCATTAGCAATAAATTTTGGTATTAAATATCAGTCAAATCCCTCAAGGGGTCGTAATTATACAAAATTACAAAAAGGCGGCATTGATATATACCAGTGATGCGGGAAAACGTAACCACGTTTTAAGATCGGCAACTAACGACCGAGTGTAGAGAGCGAGTCTCGTACTTTTCCCTTGAAAAAAGCAAGTACTGAGGTACGAGAAAAGAAAAAAAAACTTGAAAGAAATCAAATATATTGACAAATAACGAATAACGATTCCTATACAGGTAGGTTCGTTGGAAATTGAGCAAAATATACTAAAGATATAATTAATTTTATTAAAAAATAACGCGATGTAGCGGTGAGCGTTACGGACACGTAACAAGTTCTGATGCAGTACAATCATCCTCACATCGGCGCACATGGCGCGCACGGAAATTGGATTGCTCTAATAATAACACTACTTAAAGATTTATTGTAATAAAGCTAGTACTCTCAAAAAATAGCGTTTTTTTCTTTAGTTTTCTCAAATTTTTTTGACTTGTGCCTTTTCTGCATAACTCGATTTATTTAGTAATACAATCTTGTCTCGTTTATTCTGTTACTAATTTCTGCATCAACTTCCCACTATTGTATATTAAACTGACCAAAAATTCGGTCACCGTTTCTGCTTTTGTGTATTGGCTTCCATTTTTTATTTCTTTTTGGTTTTATCCTATTAGTTTCTCGTTTATTAACATTGAATAGATTTACATACATTCTTTCCCGTATTCCCTATTTTATTTTCATTAAATTTCATGGCTTCCATCTTAGATCAAATGAAATTTGTTTTCACTAAAATAATTTTCTTTAGTACATTTAATAAATCTAAAACCTTATTAAGAACAATTAAAAAGAGAACTAACAGCTGATCTAACGTGAAAAACGATATATTTTTTCCCGATTTTCTCTATTAGGGGTGAATAAAAGAAGGATTCAAAATGAAAAATAATCTGAAAACAAACATCTATCGCTTTCGAATTTTTTTCTTGCCTCTTCTTTCTTCTTCCATTAAGTTTACCAGTCCGTTCGCTGACACTTAGAAAGATTTTACTTTCAAGAAGGAAAAAATCCGTCACTTAGAACAATTTCAACGAACAATCGCTAAAAACAGGGTTTTTTGTACATTTTCAACGGAAAACTGTCACGATTCACAAAAAGGATGTTCTCTTTAGGGTTTAGAAAGTTTTGGATTAAAACCGGCTTACAGAAATCCGCACGGTCCCGTTAACAACTTGTAGAGAATACAATGTGATATTTACATTGAAAAGAAGGAATTACTAAAACAATATTTAAAAAATATTAATTTTGTTTGTACGCGCAAGGAAAAAGTCAATAATAAAAGATAAAACGCAAAACAAAATTGGTAAAAAATATTAAATGTCTTGTGAAAGCCTACGAAGACGAACACTGATTTTCGTTTTCTATTAAGACATTATGTCCTGAAAAAGTTAAATTAATATTTACTATACCAGTTATCAGTTGGCAATGCAATTTCGGTAACCTGTATATTCTAATTTTGATGAAATATAGTCTTAATTGAAGGCGTCAAAAATATTGCACACCTATTCGATTATCGAAATATCGTATTACTACGAACACTTTAGTAATTTCCGTTGTCCACCCACTCAACTGATATATGCCGCCTGTAAAAGTATATTATTAGTGTTGAGAATAAAACTGGGGGAAAACCAAAGACTTCAACTTGATAAACATAACAATTGAAAAATTAACACCGACGCAAAGAATTTAATTAACGAAAGCTTATAATGAGCATTTCACCACCTCAGGCCCATACTACGACCGCTATTAGTCTAGGCAAAAACTCAGTAAGGCCTCTGATGTAGTCTTGACCCACCTGGTTCCATTTTTTGTTCTTGTTGGAACTTGTCTGGTTCGGAGAGCACAACCTATGTGGTCCAAGACATGCTCTATTCTAGTCTGAGCTTCTAGCTGGCCAGTCCAAAACACGTATGTAGAACGTAACGCGTTGCGACGTCGACCTTCCTGATTGTTAGGATAAATGAAAAATTCGTGAAAGTCACATGTATCTCGGAACGTGCAGATGCATTTCGTTCTTATTAGAACTCGTCAGTACACGATATACTGGAGACAGACATGACTTTCACTTCTATACTGCGTGTATATATACTAAACATGTTGAACTTACTGCATATGAGAATCAGTGACTGTTCGAATTTCATTTTATATGCAATTGTCGCCTAATGTGTACGTTAATTACTACAATTCGACAAACTAAGTTCGGATCAGTATGCAGAACGTAACACGTCGCGACGTCGATCTTCCTGGTTTTTAGGATAAATGAAAAATTCGTGAAAATCGCATCTATCTCGGATTGTGTAGATGCATTTCGTTCCTATTAAAAACTCGTTAATACACGATATCCTGGAGACAGAAATGACTTCCACTTCGATACTGTGTGTATATATACTAAACATGTTGAACTTACGGCATATGAGAATCAGTGACTGTTAAAATCACATTTTACATGCAATTGTCGCCTAATGTGTACGTTAATTACTACAACTCGACAAACTAAGTTCCTACCAGTGTGCAGAACATAACACGTCGCTACATCGATCTTCCTGGGTTTTAGGATAAATGAGAAATTCGTGAAAATCGCATCTATCTCGCAACATGTAGATGTATTTCGTTCTTATTAGAAGCGTAAACTGCGGTATCAATCTCTTCTTCAGACGAAAACCTTCTACTCCGTAAACTGTGTTTAAGCCCAAATCATAGCTAAATCAGGTGAGTACGGCAGATGTACTATTAATTTTATATTTTTTCCAGACAAAAACTGGAGAGTTAAAACTGCTGTATGGCAGTGGCGGCTCTTGATGACGTACGATGTGCGCTGCTGCACGGATGAGACTGCTTCGTTTAAGCTTTCATATATATAGAGAAGCAAGTAACCGTACCGAAATCTTCCGAAATAGTTCGAAGTAGTCTCATCCGTGCAGAAGCGCACATCGTACGTCATCAAGAGCCGCCACTGCTGTATGGGACGATACATTATCATGGTGGAACATAAATTCTCTTGTCTGCAACTCTACTGAACATTTCAAGCAAACATTTTCCAGTATACCAGTTAGCTGTAACTGTCGTTTGTCCATCTAGTTTAATTGCATTTACTAAGCCTGTACTTCTGAAGAATGCCGCATACATAATTTTTTCATAGCTCGCTGCTTCTTAGTCATTGTAGGAGCTTCCCCACCTTCGTGAATCCATACACGACTCTCTTGGCGGGTAGAAACTTAGAAAAGGGGAATGTAATTTCGTCACCTGTCACTATTTTGGGAAGAATTTGGTGTCAGCCAATATTTAAGAAATTTAAAGTTTCATGTCAAATTCTTTCACGCTCTGCTTTTTGAAAGGCATAAAGGTGATGTGGCACAAAACGACGTACCACTTTTTTTAAATGCAGGTAATTGTGTTATGATTGTTTTAACAGCTGAGGATCCAATCTTGAGTTGATGCCCTATTACTGCATAAGTGGCATTATTGTCTTCTTCAATTATTTTTTAACAGCAGCAATGTTTTTCCGGTAACAGCCGTAGGAGGACGCCCGGTTTCCTTTTGATGCTGAACAGAATTCCTTTCGCGTTCAAATTCCTTATAGAATCGGTAAACGGTAGCCGAGGAAGGTGCTTGTTCACTAAAAACTGAATCTAAACTCTCTTTGCACTCATAAGCGCTTAAACCTTTTTAAAATCATAATAAATTATGATTCCAAAATGCTCTCTGGATAATTCCACTTTCTTTTACTTTTAAAACATAAGTAGCTGAGTTATAACGAACGTAACTTCAACAAAAAAACGTCAAATAATAGATAAAGGGCTGCTCTAAATTAACACTGTATGATCGTTTTTCACAGCCTGTAACGAACCCCGTTAGAAAGTTTATAAATTTAAGCCGTATTGTGTACGACTTGAACGATAAAACTGTCGTCGCACGCAAACATTTACGTAACTTTTGAACAAAACTGTATATTCTGTATTTTTTTATTATATTTAAATTTCTAATTATGTTAGCATGCAGATGTATAAAGCTGTTTTTATTCTTCATTCTTCATATTTTATTCTTCAAACGCAGAATCTAGTGCGCTGCCCCCTCTCTTGAGATTTTGTTTTTCTTGGGAACTAAGACCTATATAAAGGCCCCCTTTCGTTAATAAAGACATTAGTTACCTGCCGGCTCCACATACTGGCATCTAAACAAGCTTAGGAGAGTCTATCTTCCTGAATTTCCGCCGGCACAAACTCACTGGCGTAGTTCCTCCGAATACTCTTACGGGCTAGTTTCTTCCCCGTTGTTTTGAAAAGCAGGTCCTCTGCCGTGGATGTCCATCGCGCGACTTGCTATCGCGTAGATGCGAGCACGTACGTTCGACTACGGACATTGCAATTAAAGCTTGACTGAAGACTCCTAGTTGGTAACGCGAGATGCCTTCGTGCTTCGATTACCCAGCATCGAACTATTGTTGCGCACGCACAGGTAAGCCGTTCAACTTATCAATTTAAGGATAGTTGTTTTCCCCGTAAGCCGATCACGTCAGTCATTTATATTTTGCAATAGCAACGTTTCATTGTATTTTTTTTTACTCCCTATTTTCTTCTCAGTAATCGAATAAAATTCACAACGACCCGAAACATTTTCCGTGTTAAACTCATTTTGCAGAAGGTTTAAAATAAATTCAAGGAATTATACAAACATAATTTGATATCAATTAGCCCGTATAAATTATATATGTATCTACACTTTGAGTTGATTTTGATTAGTATTGATAAGTAAAAATAGAAATGTTTATTTGAATTACAATTAAAAGTTAGACTCACGAGGCATGGGCAGCTGTTGAAGCCGAATTTATTGGATCTAGTACAGCTGACCTAAAATATTTTTCTTTTGTAAATATATTTTGTTTAATTTCAACTCGTGCCGACCATTTTCTTTACTATGTTATTTGCAGCGGCACGTTAATGCATAAATCTCTACTTTTATTTCTTTTTTAATATATAGTGTTTTTCTTTCCTATAGTATTGTTATATATTTTGCGTGTATTCATCGTCATAAAAAAACTATGTAAAGTGACATGTGTACCGATGTTATGTGAAGAATATTATTTTTGTGTGTGTGCTACGCTCTGTATGTCGAGACCATAGAAAAGAGAGGTACTCAAGTTTCGGATGCCAGCCCAAGGGTGGGGAGACCCAAAGGCACTTCATGAATTAAGGTGGTATAGGGCGCCACAGAATTTAGAACCGCTAGACGTGGCAAAATTCGGAAATGGTGATCAACAAGAGTAGGCAAGACGCGCAGCGGGTAGGGGACGCAACCAGGCCGTCCGAAACGTAAAGAAAAGAAGGAAAGAAAAAGGCGGATTTCAGCCATATGTAATTAGACTTTATTTTATGACACCAACTTAAAAATAATCAAAAAAAAAGAATTAAATTTTGCTAGTTAAAAAAAAAGACAAACTAAGTATGTTAACAGACAGTTTGTGCACAGAAGTTCACACCCCAGCAAAATACGTATTTCGTTGGTTCACAAATGACTTAAAACCAAAAAGGGAAAGTCGGATCTTTTGAACTGACCCGGTACATACAGAGTTTGTTACATGCAAATATTCATAAGTAATAAATTTGTGCAAATTCGCAAAGTTGTGGTCTGAGAATATAATTAATTAAGGTAACGGTAAGATATAATTAGAGAAAAAAAAATTATGAATGAAAGCTTAAAATTAAAATGACGGAATAGGCAATACTAAAATTTTACTGTACAGACTTACAAATCTAGAAAACAAGTTTAATATTCACAAAATAATACCCACGTTTTCAACGCTAAAGAAAACGCAGCAAAAAAAAACAACTCTTTCGATATTTTCGAGGCAAAAATAAGTTCTTGTCCCCGCGAGGAACAGATGTGTAAATTAAATAAACTCTATCGAAATAAATTTAACAAACAAAAAAAAGGTACTTGCAATTTTTTTTAATGAGATATACTAATTAGAAAGGTAGTTGAATTAACTAAATAAAAATGGAAAAAATGACGTCTATAACGACGCAACAACTAAGTTAAATAACTAAACAGAGAAAAATTGAATCTAAAAAAAAAGTTCAACAGAGAAAACTAATTGCAAAACATTTAGTTTAAATTAATGAAGTAATGTTTTAAAGTCTTAGCTGTGTACGTCTCCTTCCTGCAAGCGGGATATTCGTGCGCGTCGACGGTTTCCTGCTGTGAACGACGTTTGCGTCGGTAGAGGAAAAGACACCTGTTATCGACAACACTGGACAAAAAAAGAATGAATAAGAAAAGTATAATTAATAAATGAATTAATAAATGAATTAATAAATAATAAGAATAAGAAAAGTATAATTAATAAATGAATTAATAAATGAATTAATAAATGAATTAATGAATTAATTAATAAATGAATTAATAAATAATTAATGAATTACAAAATTACGTACCAGGATAATGTCTGATGGTTAACAACGCAATATGGAGTATCGTAGAGAAGGAGTCAATCGGCTAAATCGTCATCCAGAAATCCCCTGCCGGGTAATTGTAATTACAATTAAAAATTGTAGCGACTAAATTAAAACCTCGCTGAAACGAGAGGATTGCCAAAAAAAAACAGAATCCTGCTTAAAGCAATCAGGCCCTACAATAAGCCATTACAAAACAAATGACGAATGACAACCATCGACCTTCTCTCTATCGATAGCGATCTCACACTCTTCTCTCTAGAAGTTATCACCACTCGAGAATCGAGAGGGGAGGAAGACCACGAAGAAAAACTAATACGTAATTATTGTATGTGAAGATATACGCACGCAAGCGAAAGTACTACAGTTCGGTTCAAAATAAACATAACGGAATAAAATAAAAGAAGAAATTTGCAACCAAAACGAGGACGTAGCTACGAGCACGTAACATGTGTTCAATAAACACCTTGTGTGTCGACATTTCTTGTTTCTTTTTTTTAAACCTGGACCACAGACAAATGGCAAACTAAATCACTAGCAAGCAATCACACGCACGATTATTAATAAAAGTTCTAAGAATCCTTAACCGACGAGACATTATCCGAATATTTGGTTTTAATTAATGTCGAAATAAGATTAAGACCAATGGTCTTTCTGCCATGACCAAAAGTTTATCTGACAAGCTCACTAGCACCCCCGTTGGAGTAAAGTTGAAGTTTCAGAGTAGCAGGTAAGGTTGCATATGCAACCAGGGCTCGCCGATTTTGAAGGAAATTAAGAATTAATTAATTAGCCGCGGTTAATTCGTTTTAATTGCCATTCCGAGGTAGAAGAAAGCCATTACAAGTCTACTAGATTTTCTTATTCTCAATAAATTCAGCTATAAACCCCCGTATGCAGTAGGTGCATGACAATAATGTTGTGGAAAATTTTTAAAGGAGACTTGCGTGCCATTACTGTATTCGAGAAAATATTTTTGGGAAATTCTTTGTAATTTTAATAGTGTGCCCGCGTGACAGTATTATTATTTTGTGATAATACACAGCAGACAGTAACTGAGCTGTCGTGTATTTAAATCCGTCGCACTACGTTGTGTTTACTAGTGATCTGAATACTGTATCTAGATATATTGTAAATATTAAATAAAAAGTAAACATTCTTTCCTAAATTCTTTATTATTAAAAATTCGTCCGTAATTAGATTCTAAAATTAGTATTTGCAATAACTATCATAAACAAAATAATTCCGATGTAGTTAAAATGCGGGTGATGGAAGTTACCCCGGTGGCTATGATAAGATTTGAAATGCTAATCGGGTACATGGAAAGTAAACAACCACTCATCCATACGGATGATGGGATGTTGTTATGCGTTCCACCGGGAATTGTATATAAGTTTATTTTAACTAAACACGAACGTAATATCTGAACGCGAAGCGCGAACAATTTTTTGCTGACTTTCCGGCCAAGTTAATCTTTCATTTCGAGAGCAATAAAGTATGGCCATTGCACTTTTATAAAAACTACGAAAGTTTGTGAGAGATTTAATAAAAGTTCTATATTAAAAGCTAAATATTAAACTTGGGAAAATTAATTTCGCTCTTGATAAATGATCCAATTTATTTCTGCAATTTAGAAATTATCTGAGTACGATGGCTTTAATTTATACACACCGTCACCAATATTTAGTATCTGACGTTAGTAATGAAAATGTCTCTATATTAGGTTTTATTTAATGAATAGATATTATTACCAAATAATATATTTAGTTTTAAATATGATACTAGTAATAATAATAATAGAACATGGTCAACGATACATACATGAAATTTGAATTACATTAGGGTATATGGGCACAAGAAGAAGAAATAGAGATGCTTGATGCTGAAGTTTTGTGTGATATAAAATAAGATGAAACATACATATTTCTATAGAGCGTTTCGCGTTCACGATGCAGTGTGTGCAATGTGAGCAATAATTTTTGAATGTCTTGTTTGTATTGATGTTCACAATAATATAAACAATAATACTTTATTTATTTTTTACATTTAATTATTTGGGTATAATTTTATGTAGACGGAATGTTATAGTAATTAATAGGATCAATTGGATCTGTTAATAAACCAGCCTCGCAATCGTCATTTGAATTTAATTCTTTCACAGTAGTCCATCGACAATTGTAATGGGACACATTACGCTCAACTTATTTAAAGACATTTCTATCAATCGGTAAAATTTTAAAAAATATTAAAA
Organism: Melolontha melolontha; assembly: GCA_935421215.2. Lineage (NCBI taxonomy): Eukaryota > Metazoa > Arthropoda > Insecta > Coleoptera > Scarabaeidae > Melolontha > Melolontha melolontha. Next base: position 98,758,839 of record OW285241.1, read on the forward strand.
TTTAATTTATTTGAAATAAAAAGTAATATATTATAAATTTTAATGCTTTTCCCGCCATTAAGTATTATTGCGAAACATTTCGCAATAATATCAAATGCATAGTTCACTCAGTTCCTTTTATGCCAAATCATCATTTTGTATAGTTCAATGTGTATAGTTAGCCATACATAAACTCTATTAGAATAGCCTAGTGTCACATATACGAATCGTCAGAGTCACTGCATTACATCATCCACGCAACCAGAACGATCCAGAATTTTATAAGTAAGCTGGGGATTCACCGAAAGAAAAGAGTAGCTAGAACGAACCAAGGAAAACGAAAGTAGGATACTGGACTCAAGTCAGTCAAACGAGTCAGACGTGCTACCCTTAACGTGATAATAAAGTAAGGGTAAACCGCAATATAGTACTTGCTTCTAAGTCACGAAGCGGTCAAACGTGTGGACCCGTAAAATTACAAATAAAGAAAGTATTTACCGCATCTTATGTACTTAAGTACAATAAGTACACAGTGTAGGAAAAAGTATCACATGCCTTACAAGTGCAGTCATTTATTTAAAAGTGAATCACCACGCTTAATACATCAGGGCTCTTGTCTGAAATTACAGGCACCCTGAGGCGTGAAGAAAGAGTGCAAATACAGTGAACAAGTGCATCACTCCAGAAGCAGCGAATAAACTATAAAGTGACATGGCCATTAGTGCAGCGATATAAAGGTTAGTCTTTATTAATACTGTTTATTAATCTGATCAGACGAAACAGTTCAAATCTATGTCAAATTTACTGTATCTCGCCCCATATGTATGTTAGTATTTAGTAAACATTTCGTAGTAAACATAAGGAAATTTGTAGTAATATGTAAATTAAAAAGCTTTTTCTTTATCAATATACATATAAGTATATTTTGTAATCATTTTGTTCTTTTCAAATCATATAATACAAACCTCATTGGAAAAGCATATAAATCAAAAGGAATTGATTGAAATAATTAAAGTAAAAAAGAGGGATTCATTTCATTTCACCTAGTTTTCATACACGCTTTGAGATAGAAAGACGTAAGTCCCTTTTCGGCTTACCCGCTTTTATTTAGTTTCTTTTCTTAGATCTCTCCGCTATTTTTAGCTAACCGGCAAGTTTAAAAGTACAATTATACCTTAGAGAGGGTAATCCTCTTGGCGCCCGACAAAGCGGTAATTGAATAAGTCAATTACTCAATATTCTACGTTAATCTATATCTCAATATTTAAGATAACTGCGGCATTTAAGTAATTTTAGCACCGAAGTTATCAGTTTGTACAGCAACCTCGAATCCCTCGAGACACGGGATATTATTAATATATGCCAGTGTTTAAGGTCTGTTACACAATCTACATCTCATCTTCAATTTTTTGCATGTACTAAATAATTATCCTGAGCTGTAAATTTTTTAATATCTGGTAAATATTGTTACGTGTTCGTAGACACGTCCTCATTTCGTCGCGAATTAGCGTCTTCTTTTATTTTATTCCGTTCTATTTATTTTTGAACCCACCTGTAACTGCTCTGCTTACGGGTCTTATCTGCAAAAAAGTGGTTACGTATTGGTTCCTCTTCGTGGTTTTCTTCCCACCTCGATTATCGAGTGGGGATATCTTCTGTGGAGAGAGGAAGACTGAGACCGCTATCATGTAGTTGGTTGATCGCTATCTATCGTCATTGTGGCAGCTTGCTTTCAGGGCTTTAATTACCTCTGTAGAAAGTATATCGTATTTTGGCAGCCCTCCCTATTATACGGAGATATAATTAAGTGTCACAATTTTTAATTGCATGAGAGCCGACTTTATTCCTCCCAAACGACATATATGCTTGCGTTATAAAAAAACATTAGGATTTATTCTGATACGTAATCTTGTAATTCATTTATTTCCCTTAATTTTTACTCGTTTGTTTTTTTGCTGGATCTCTATAACAGATGTTTTTTTGCAGGCGCTAATTACCATACAGACACGGACAAACAGCTAAAACTTTATATATTTCTTTATTAATTTAGCCAATATTAACATTCATTTTAGTTTAATGTGTTAAAATTTTTTTAGATTCAGTTTTCTCTATATATATTAAATATTTTTGTTTTGGTCTTTATCTTGGTAACTGCGTTATTCCAAACATCATATCAAATTTTATTTAATTAATTTTATAGCATCCCTAAATAGTTTATTTCATTTGGATTGATATATGTTTCTTTTTTTCGATTAGATTTATTTCCAGAGTACAAGGTAAATTGCGCACCTGTTACTCTTGGACAAAAAAAAAACTATTTTTGCCTTAATAATATTGAAAGATCTCTTACGTTGAGTTTTGTTCAGTGTAGGAAACGTGTGCAAGGTTTTGGTGCTTCTTAGTTAGACAAGTTAAAATAAAATTCGTTTCTTAGTTTTTGTTAATCTGTGTTGTAAACGTTAAGTTTCGCATTTTTCTAATTTATTTGCCAATTATTTCGATTATAAGCAATAATTACTTTTTGTTCTTAATAAAATCAAACCGCCCACGTTAGTTAATAGATCTTCAATCATCAACTTTTAAATTTTGCATTGGTTTATTTTCTATTTAATATATATACAGAGATTCATTCTCAACATGAGGATCTTGCTTATTATGAGAGATAGAGATTTGGTTAAATGAGATCAAATACTCCAGAGATAAAGTTGTACCAAACCATATACACTAGCTTTGAATATTTAACGTACTACGGGCGGTATTGCAAAGAAAAAGTGAATTTTTGTTTTTTCGAATTTATTTAATAACTCATTTTTAAAGTAAGATAAATTTAGTTTGCACTTCCTTAAGGCACTTTTTTAATAGGAATCTGGTGGTATATTTAGATTTTTGAATACTGCTATAGTAGTTGAGCTACAATGGTCAAGTTTCATTTTTCTTATGGGGGTCATAGTTGGCTATGACATCATCGAAAATAATTTTTCTTTCCCCTTTCAAAAATGTATAATTTGTTATACATGATACCAAAACTAATTTCAAAAATTTAAAAAACAACATATTGTTACATTAACAGGTTAGAGCGGTTGTGGCATTTGACAATAGAAGGTTTTGCAAACAAAGAAAGGAAGAAAACTTTATTTTGCAACAATTATTGTTTAAATTAAAAACATAGGCAGCTCAAAAATACTTAGTTTTATTAAAAAAAAATTATAATAACAAATTATAAAAAATGTTCAAACAATTGACCATTATTTTCCAAACATAAGTAGGATCTACAAATAGTATATTTAACAACTTTATGTAAAATACGCCTTGGAATAGCTCGACATTCGTCAACCACGCTTTCGCGAAGTTCATTTACGTTATTGTAGCTGCGGGCATACACTTTGTCTTTATGTAACCCCACAAATAGAAGTCGAGCGGCGTCAGATCAGGAGATCTGGTGGCCATGCAACTGGTCCACGAGTTCCGATCCACCCGTTACCAAACCGCTGACTGCGGAAATTGGTTACAATTCTGGAATTATGTACTGGAGCACCGTCCTGATGAAACCAACAATTATGAGCCTCTTTTAAAGGTAATTCACCCAGAAAGTCTTCAAAATTATTTTGCAGTAAATGCAAATAAATGTCGGACATTAGTGTTCCATTAAAAATTATTGGACCAATCAATCGTGGTCCTAGTATGCCACACCAGACATTAAATCCAAAACGCACTTGATGTGATTACTTGAGGGTTTTCTGACCAAAATCGTAAATTTTGTCTATTGAATAAACAATTGCTTGTGAATCTAGCTTCATCGGACCATAATATTGGAGAAGAAAAATTATCATTATCATAGCATTGCCTAGTGTATCATTCACAAAATTCTCTTCGTCTTTCATTATGCCCTGGTCTTAAAGATTGACATATATTGTAATGAATGATATTTGTGGGAGGCCAAAATCTTATGAGCACTAGATTTGGGAACGCCGATGTTATATTGAATTTTCCGACTGATGTGTTTGGATTTTCAACAACTGCTTGTAAAACATTAGTTTTAGTTTCATTACTTATGCACTGCGATTTTGTATATGGGTTAGTAAATGATCCATAATGTATCAGAATAAGTGAAACATACACGAGTAGGTAAACTCCACCAGTTTTGTATAATACAAAGGTATTTTTAATAATATAAAATATTATTAAAAATCTGGTGTGATGAACACAAATACAGGTTCACTATTAATATTTTTGTAAACGTGTCCGAACATATCCCTCCCTAGAGACGTAGATACGTCTCTCCCTCTGGGGAGGGATATGTTCGGACACGTTTACAAAAATATTAATAGTGAACCTGTATTTGTGTTCTTCACACCAGATTTGTAATAATATTTTATATTATTAAAAAGATCCATGATGTATTAAATTTACCGTTAAAGTTCTGTAAGTAGAAAGATGGGGTTGTCTGTGTTCTGGATACTGGTTTGTACATTTCGGCAGCTCTCGTCGATTTTTTGTGACACATAATGTAACAGGACAACATATCAAATTTGTCACTATTACTAAACGGCTCCATGACAGCAAAATTATTTAATAATAATCACTCAATCTAGTATTTAAATGGTACTTTATATTTTATTATGCTAGGTATTTATTTTGCTATTCGATTTGTTAATTTTCACAGAACATAAACTAAATGTCAACTATAAACAAACACTAGCAATAACAGTTGTATCTTAGATTGTTTCCAAGGTTTCCTATTGTCAAATTTCACAAGCGTTCTAACCTGCTAATGTAACAATATTTTTTCTTTAATTTTTGAAATTAGTTTTGGCATCAGGTATAACAAATTATACATTTTTAAAAAGGGGAAGAAAAATTGTTTTCGATGGTGTCATAGCCAACTATGACAACTAGCCAAATCTCTATCTCTCATAATAAGCGAGATCCCCATGTTGAGAATGAATCTATGGACACACTGTATATATATATATATATATATATATATATATATATATGGTAAACCTAATCAGTAGGCGATTAAAGGTCTGTATATTACTTCAAAATATATGTATTTAAAAAACTCTACATGTTTCGGCTGTATACGCCTTTATCAAGAGAATACAAAATATGGAACCTGTATTTATTTTGTATTCTCTTGATAAAGGCGTATACAGCCGAAACATGTAGAGTTTTTTAAATACATATATTTTGAAGTAATATACAGACCTTTAATCGCCTACTGATTAGGTTTACCATATCATACCAAGGTCACGAAGTTATTATATATATATATATATATGTATATATATATATATATATATATATATATATATATATGGTAAACCTAATCAGTAGGCGATTAAATATATATATATATATATATATATATATATTAATATAGTCTATTTATGTTCTTCTAATAATTATTGAAGATTTGGATATAATATATAAATTATTTGAAAAGCATAACAAGAAAGAATATTGAGCAAATAGAATAAGTTTAGATTAAGTATTATAATAAGTATTGTAATTATTAAATGTGAAAACGATTGTAAAATATAAAGCACTCCTTCTATTTACAAGAAAGAAGATATTTAAATGAATGACAGTTGTTAAATTTAATTGAATTAAATTTATCTTTTTAAATTCAAAATTAAATACTTACAAATATTGGTATAATTTTTGAAAATATGTTGGTATTATGAATAATTAAATAAGTAGTTGCGTTGTAATGGAAAATATGAACAGAGAGACGCGTCCCAACTTCGATAGGGAACGGACGTGCAAGTTGGTGTAATTTTCTAGGCGCCATATTGGAAAATATAAAAGCGTTCCTGGAAAAACAGGAAAAAAGCATTTTAAAGGCGAATTTAAGTGTTTATAAAAAATAATAAAGGAAGAAAATAAGTAATATTTATATTGGAGCAGCAATTAGTATCAAGATTTATGAAAATATACAATTTATGAGAAAATTTTTGGAACCAAGAAGGAGTTTGGTTATTAAGATGATAGGAAGGTCTTCTATATTAAAAGGGAACAATCAATTTGAAGGAGATTACACTTTAAAGAAAACACATTAATTAATTTTACTTTTATTATTCTTTTCGAGAAAACTTCGAAGGAGAAAGATGAAAATTTAAGCGGGTAGCAGCCATAAGTTCCTGTTTAAGCTAAAGAACAGTATCCAGATCGATAGCACAACAGCAGGACTAGAAAATAATATCATCTAAAAGTAATCGGAAACACTATTCAGATCATCGGGGCCACTGCTCGAGAAACCAGTCTCAAAGTATACGTGCTAGCCGGATTCCAAGTCTCAGTTCAAGACAAGCCAAACCCAGGTTTTATTATTAACTATCTTTAAAAATAAATACTCATTAAATAAAAAAATATATAATTTAGAAAGTTATTATCCTTCGATATATTCATATCAACATAAGATCTATCCGAAACCAATTTAAATATTAAGCCATTCGTATTTGTATATACTAAGTTGTCCATTTACCTAAAAGCTAAATTTACTAGACTTAAAACAATTAAAAAACATAAAGAAGTGCTATATATTCTTTCTTGTTGCCTGTTCACTAGAATAATCCTTTAAAACTAATATACCAGAAAATTTTTATTCACATATTCAAACTATATTATATAATCCTCGTAATTTGTATTTAAGTGTGTTTAATAAACTGATTGATTTATTTAAAATCTATCTTTGATTGTAAATAGAAAATCAATTTGATACTATAAGCTTAACCTCTAAAGTAAACAAGAAAATCTAGAATTTCATAAATTTCTACTTGAACGTTAGCAGGCAACAAATTAAAATAAAATAGATAACTGTATTCGGAAAACTATTATTAAAATATTTCACGGATAGATGTCCTCAAATATTTGGACATACAAAGTTAGTATTTATATATTTTATTTTATTAAAAAAAATTAATCAACCTTATTAACTTAAACGACTGAGCTGCTGAGGCGTTATTTCTTAATTTAAATAAAGGTTTGTAAAAACATAAAGATAATATATGTACTTACACTCTAGAACTCACTTGTAAGTAGTAGATATATATATATATATATATATATACATATATATATAAATAAATAAGTCTAGTTGAATTTTTAAACAATTGATATAGTCGAACCAAAGAGGAGGACGGACTATATTAATATATATATATATATATATATATATATATATATAACTAAAAACTTTTAAACATATACCAGGTCTGCTCAATAGATCTGTCCTACAAGTTCGTATTTATTAATGTAAACCGGATAAATACGTATTTTGATGGGGTGTAATCATTTTATGAGTAGAGTTTAGCCCGTATTTTCAATTAATACGTAGTTGTTTCGCATTCCTTCTTTTTATTGTTTGAAGTGCATTATTAATTACTAAAATATATATTATGGCTTGGTGGGATTTAATTATATTCAATTTTCGTTATTTAATTACAATATAGCGTAGTCTAGTGGAATCTGAAAACTTTTTTTCTTTTTTTTAAATTTCATTTCGCACGGCTTGGGTTCGCCATTTACCCACTTCGTGGTTTGCCTGTTTTTTTTTATAATCTCAGTTTTCGAATTTGCGGCGTTTAGCGGTTCTAAATTCGGTGGCGCCCTTTACCACCATTCTTTTTTTTGTACCTCCGGGTCTCCCACCCCTGAGCTGAGGCTGTCTTGGTAGACTGGTGGCTCGCCAGACGTTGGCAAGAACGGGTAGGTGGGGCAATTGAAGTCGTTTTTCTTTTCTTTTTTTTTAATAGTTGGGGAATTATCAACGTAGCAATATTTATGTCTCCATCTAATATCATCCCGTTCAATAAGAATGCCTTTTCGTTCAACTTTTTGAAATTCAAAACCAATGTCTTTCATAAGCCTATATAATGTTAAATTAGGTAGATCGTTGTCAACGTTGATGGCAGCAAGATCCGTATTCAAGGTAGGTGCAACATTTAGTAAAAAAAGCTATGTACTTTTTGTCGTACAAGTAATTTTATATCTGCATTGTATGCAAGCGAGCATTTACTTGCAAACTTCCTTTCTTCTGCTTATTTTTTTTTGCTTATGCGATAATGGCCCTTTTTGTTGCTCCTCGCTTGTATTGTATAAGCAGCAGCAGCAGTAACAGTTATAGGCTTTTTAAGAAAATAGTTGAGGACATTATGAATCATCTGTTTCTCTTATCAGGTAAAACATTCACCCTTTCGCAAGTTTTTCATTGCAGGCTACATTATTGATATAACTGTAACACTAATATTTATATTTATTCATAAATTTATTTATATAATTTTGTAACTTACCACAAATACTTTTGTAAACAATAGATAGCGTTCTGATAAGAACGGTTTATAAAAGAAAAATGAAGAATTTCAATACAAATACCAAATAAATAATAATAACATGCTAGGCTCTGCATGTCGAGACCATAGAAAAGAGAGGTACTCAAGTTTCGGGCGACGAGGATTGCCTCACCTACCCGCCCCTGCCCACGTCTAGCGGCCCACCCGGCTTTAGAGAGACAGCCCCACCCAAGGGTGGGGAGACTCAAAGGTACTTCAGTACACGAATTAAGGTGGTATGGGGCGCCACCGAATTTAGAACCGCTAGACGTCACAAAACTCGGAAATGTTGATCAACAAAAGTAGGCAAGACGCGCAGCGGGTAGGGGATGGAACCAGGCCGTCCGAAACTTAAAAAAAAGAAAGAATGAAAAAGGCGGATTTCAGCCAGATGTAATTAGAATTTATTTTATGACACCAACTTATAATAAAAAAAGGAATTAAATTTTGCTAGTTACAAAAAAAGGACAAATTAAGTATGTTAACAGACCGTTTATGCACCGAAGTTCACAACTCCAGCAAAATATGTATTTTGTTGGTTCACAGATTATTTAAAACCAAAAAGGGAAAGTCCGATCTTTTTAACAGACCCGGTACATATAGAGAGATTTAGTTACATGCAAATATTGATAAGTAATAAATTTGTGCTAATTCGCAAAGTTGTGTTCTGAGAATATAATTAATTAAAGTTAAGGGTAAGATATAATTAGAGAAAAAAAAAGTTATTAATGAAAGCTTAAAATTAAAATGACGGAATATGCAATACTAAAATTTTACTGTACAGATTTACAAATCTAGAAAACAAGTTTAATATTCACAAAATAATACCCACGTTTTATACGCCAAAGAAAACTCAGGAAAAGAAAAACAACTGCTTCGATGTTTTCGAAGCAAAAATAAGTTCATGCCCCCGTGAGGAACAGATGTGTAATTTAAATAAACTCTATTGAAATAAATTTAACATACAAAAAAAAAGATACGTATTGCAATTTTTAATGAGATACACTAATTAGAAAGGTAATTGAATTAACTAAATAAAAATCGAAAAGTGATGTCTGTAATGACGCAATAACTAAGTTAAATAACTATACAAAGAAAAATTAAATCTAAAAAAAAGTTCAACAAATAAAACTAATTGCAAAACATTTAGTTTAAATTAATAAAGTAATATTTTAAAGTCTTAGCTGTGTCAGTCTCCTTCCTGCAAGCGGGATATTCGTGCGCGTCGTCAGCTTCCTGCTGTGAACTATGTTTGCGAGAACACTGGACAAAAAAACGAATGAAAAAGAAAAGTATAATTAATAAATGAATTACAAAATTACGTACCAGGATAATGTCTGATGGTTAACAACGCAATATAGAGTATCGTAGAGAAGGGGTCAATCGGCTAAATCATCATCCAGAAATCCCCTGTCGGGTAATTGTAGTTACAATTGTAAATTGTAGCGACTAAGTTAAAACCTCGCTTAAACGAGAGGGCTGACAAAAAAAAACCCAGAATACTGCTTAAATCAATCAGGCCCTACAATAAGCCGTTACAAAACAAATGACGAATGACAACCATCGACCTTCTCTCTATCGATAGAGATCTCGGTCTCTTCTCTCTAGAAGTTATCGCCACTCGAGAATCGAGAGGGAAGGAAGACCACGAAGAAAAACTAATACGTAATTATTGTATGTGAAGATATACGCGCGCAAGCGAAAGTACTACAGTTCGGTTCAAAATAAACATAACGGAATAAAATAAAAGAAGAAATTTGCAACCAAAACGAGGACGTAGCTACAAGCACGTAACAAACAACAAGAAAGGAACAATAATATTTTACAGATGAAAAATAAATAAAACTGTCACCATATCATTAACTATACAAATGAAAAATCACTAATGAAAATATGGATACATTTGACAACGGTTAGAGAGATAGAAAAGTAAGTGTTATCACAATTGTTTAAAGAGAAAAGGAGATATCCTCAAAAAAATATAGACTTCATCGTGAGCGTTAAATGATCTACAGGTATTAAACAAAAGCAGGATTGATTGCAGTGAAACGGCTAGTCATGAAACCATGTTGAGATGGTGAAAAAATATTCCAACGTTCTTCATTACAACAATGTGCAGCAAATGTTTAGGAACTTTAGAAAAATTATACATAATCGCTATAGGTCGGTAATTCGAGACGTTGGCAGCATCCTCTTTTTTAAAGATTTGACAAATTCTTGAATATTTCCATACGCTTGAAAACTTACAAGTATGTAAAGCCAAGTTAATAATTTTTCATTAATGTGAAGAAAAGACACGAATCCAATCCTTAACCAAGAAGCTGGGGCTATTATCCTGGCCAGCAGTAAACGAATTCTTTAACGTTCCTCCTTTTGATGCAGCGGCGTCAATGACGTCACCGTCAACAATAGTACGAGGGCCGCTGCTAAAATTTGCGGAAAATTGTGAAATAAAACAAATTACGCTATGTTAATAGCTTTACTGTTTCTCAAAATATTCCCCTTTAAGATGTATACACTTTTGCATCCTATAAAACCAATCTTAAAAACACTTTTTCCATTCTGAGCGAGGTATCTCCAGAACCAGTGATTTAAATTCTTCAACAGCCTCTTCAGGCGATGAAAACCGCTTTCCACGCATTTTATTTTTACTGCTTCGGAATAAGAAGAAGTGATTGGGCGCTAAATCGGGCGAATATGGGCAACGAGTCATTAGTTCGATGTTCCTGGTCAAAAACTCGAAAGTTTGTCGGGCTGTGTGAGCGCTTGCATTGTCATGATGAACAATGATTCGTCGGTTTATGTTGTTTCTTCTGAATTCATCGATAACTTCCGGCAAATGAATTGACGTACACCAGTCAGCATTAATTGTTCGTCGATCCTCTCGATCCTCTAAAGTCTAATGAAATAGTTGCAACATGACCCGTTTTTCCGAAGAAACAAACAGTCATTCTTTTCGAAACTCTTCGTGGCCGCACCACTTTTGTTGGTGTAGGTTTATTTTGAAACACCCATACAGTCGATTACTGTTTAATTTGAGGCTCATATGAATATATCCAGGATTTGTCATCTATTACAATGTTGTATACAGAATTTGAACGACCACAATCAAATTTTTTTAACATTTCCTTGCACCACCTAACACGTGCCTGTTTTTGTTGTTCGCCTTTGAAAATTTTGAGGAATCCAACAAGTGGAAAGCTTCCTGACATGTAATGATGATGAAAAATCGTATGTATTTGTTCCACCGCAATGTCCAAGGACGAATCTATCTCATTATATGTCACATGTCGATCTGATAAAATCATATCACGTACAGCATCGATATTTTTCGCAACAACAGAGGTGCATGGACGCCCTTCATGAAGATCGTCACCAAATGTTGGTCTTCCACACTTGCAAACCATTTGTAAACCATAATTTTGGATCGTGTTTCATTACCAAATACCGAACAAAGGTTTTCCATACATTGTTTTGGTGTCAAACTGTATCGAAAATAGTAAAAGATCATCACTCGCAAATCACGATTCAAAACTTCCATTTTTGACATATCTATTTGTTAAATTCTCTTGAAACAAAACTGTGCGGTTTTAATCGAACTGTCAACTGAATTATGGGTTAAAAATATCAAATTTTACGAATATTATAATTGTGGAATGCTGGCAAGTACTTGATTCCGCGAGTTTTAGCAGTATCCCTCGGAGTTGGAGGAAATTTAGACAGCATGCCAAGCAATAATGGCGGCAAAAATACCAATGAGAAAATCGCAGAAAATGCCCTGTGCTTTTTCGTAATTGATACTGTTGAAATAGTCCCTACCAGGAATCTTGGATGTACTTCGTTTAAATTGAATAAATTCCCAGAAAGTTTTAGAATCAGAACATAGAAATTTCCAAGTTTAGTTCGTTCCTGACACTATAAAACTATAAAAATTTTCGTTGAAGTATTTATTACGTGCGAATGGCCATCTCTGATAGATATAACATTCATTTTTTCTTTGATAGCTTTGGAGTATCATGAAAAAGACCTGGATAATTTTCCGAAATAAATTTTAGGAACAGATGAATCAATAACCGTATAAAGCACATCGTAAAAATATTCAGCAGCTATGTCTATATTAATATAATCGTTCAGAAAAGACCAATCCACGCGTAATAAGTCAGAATAGAGTTTATGAAAATTTGCTTTCCTAAATTTATATGTGGGATTGCTATAAGAAGGAAATATAACTGGTTTGTGCAAATACAGAAATTCAGTATGAATATATAAATATCAATATATAAATATATTAAGCTAATTAAAATCTCCCATACAGCCTGTATATCGTTGTGTTGACTTTTACGGATTTGCTTAATCCAGTCCATCTTTCACTCTAATGGTATTTGTTCTCTGTTTAAATATTTCTCAAATAGAGTTCCTAGCATTGCCTGAAGCTTGCGAGGAATAATTTTTATCAATTCAGCGAGGCTACCTTCGGGCCCACTGGTCTTATATATATATATATATATATATATATATATATATACACATAAGCGTTTAGATAATTTCTTAGCCGTTTATTAAATATAACAATTCATAAATTATTGGAGTTTTTTGGCTTTTATATGAAATATTTACAAATAACAAATTAGTATGTATGTAATATATAGGAAACAGAGATCTGCTTTTAATAACTGACACTTGCTTTCACTAACTGACATCTGCTATCAAAACTGACATCAGCTTTCAAAAACTGACTTCTGCTTTCAACTTGACATCTACATTCAATAACTGACATTTGATTCATTAACACTGTTACTTTATAATGCATTTCTAAATAGCTTGAACCAAGGTCTATTGTGGCTAAGTGGTAAAAGCGACAGTCCGGCAAACTGTAGACTTGGGTTCGAGTCCCAACATAGACAATATTTTTCAATTAAAAATTTCGCATGATTTGCTTTGTAATTTGTAGACAGCAATGTTTACATCCCCACTTACTTTGCAATTACATACATACTAATTTGATATTTGTAAATATTTCATATAAAAGCCTAAAAACTATAATAATTTATCAATTGTTACGTAATATGAGCGTTTGCTACTACTGACTTTATCAGTAGTAGCAAACACGCATATTTCGTGATTCAAATTATTGAGTAAATAAAAAATATAATTCTGTAGGCGCTAAGGCATCACATATTTACCATAGCACTCCGTTAATGTTAAATGTGCGAAAAAAATTCGAGAATGGTAGTCGATTGTCGACACATTCTCCCTTTTTGAATCGAAAATTTGCTTTTTTTCATATATTTGTTTACATTGTCGGATCGACATACGGGCTATCGGAACGAATTTTCAAATATGGAGAGGATTACATCGGGTAGGCGTTGATTAAAAAACAAGTTGAACGAGATGCTTCTGTATTCGATTTTTATTAGAGTTTGTGGCAGTTTAATTTGAAAAGATTTCTCCTGTCGGCTTTCGGAATTCGATTATTATAACTATTTTTCTATTTAGTTCTATTTTCAGCGCTTAGATTTGGCTTTTATTAGATTTTCTGTAAACGTAATGACACGAGCGCTGGATTTATTTATTGTTTTGGTTTTCAACCCAAAGAACAGGCAATAAAAATGTAGAAAAAGTTTCACATTTATACAATATCGTTAATCTTAGAGAAAGACAATAGATATTGAATAATCTGGGTGAAAACTATGAAACATTTTGCTTAGCATAATTCATCTAATTTTAGAGATTATGAAATTATTTTGGTAGCGCAATTTTGTCTTGATGTACGTACCTATTAGTTTGAATCATTCAATGCTTTTCCTCTTCTAGCTGTAGCAGAAATACTGTAAATTAGAGGTTTCAAAACTTTACCGGTCTGCGGCACACTTACGGGTTCAGTGTTTTGACCCGGCGCCCTTGTCGAAACGTGTGTATAATGACATAAATCAGTCACGAAAATGACAACAACTTCTAAAATAAACCTCGCAATTCATCAATCTTATTGTTTAATTGGATGGCTTCGTATTTGGTGTGAGTTTAAACTAAAATATGAAACTACAGAAAAATAAATGGAAAAATCTCCAACTTCAAGTAACTTAATGTGAAGAGTGACTTTGCTGATTACCACACATTTTCTCAAAACTTTTCTCAATAACTGAAAATCCGGCTGATTGATATCTGAAATCCCACTAAGTCGGAAGAAGAAAATATTGTTTTCATACTGTTGCCTCAAGAGTTCAATTAGACTATCTTCTTTGGTTACTTCTACTGCAGTAAATCAAAAAGTATAGTATTTACGATATTTCCGTTTCTTTGCAACCCCACCATTTGTCGATGCTTGGGCACTCTTACTTGAATTGTTGACTTGCAAGAGTCTATGCTATGTAAGTAATAATATAATAATAATATCTTTATTAAGCAATTTGCTTTTTACAAAAACATATTGCTGTGGATCTTTATAAACGAGACAAATTGAAAATAAGATAGAGCTGAAACAACAATGAAAAATTTAAAACGGGTTAATTTTGAATGTACCCTGTATGAGCATTGTTACAACAAATTTAATGTTTACTATATATATATATATATATATTTTATTATTTTCTGTAACAGGTTAAAAATATAACAAAACCTATTGGATTAGAAAAACATATCTGTGTATAATTAGTAAATTTATATTTAATGTTCAATGCCTTATAGGTTATTATTTCTTTATGTTTTAGTTTATAAATATTAAAATAGATTTTAATATTTATAAACTAAATCGAGAGAACTAGAGAATTTAAGAACATGCAATACGTACCCAAAACATAAACTGATATTTAGAACATTGCAATAGCAGGAAATTTCATAATTAACATTTAAATCTTGCAGATTTCTTCAATAAATAAACATTGTTTGTTTTGACAGTCATGAAGTACGTTAAATTTTAAATAAAAGATAATCAATAAAATATTAGAAAATCAGATATATATTACTACACAATATATACACAACAAACTAGAGCAGCCTGAAAATGCAACAAGAACTTTGTAATATTAAAATTGACATTTTGTAATACCTACTATAAGAACAGTACGGCATTCGTTTAAAAATATGTGCAATTAACGAAATAAGGATCAATGATAATGAGAATGCCTCAAAAGATTCTATAATATACAAAACAGAGCTTAATATGGTATCTGTTATACATTAAAGATAGATATATATTTGTTTATACATAATAAACAATTCATTTGTCAAATTATGTTTGAAATTCGAGGTTATATTCAAATCGCAGATTGTGGTGCCATGCCGTAAGAAAGACAGACGAAGCTAGTCAATTAGTAAGAAGAGAAAGATACGGGTCGTGAGTGAGAAACATGCAAACGCTAAAAATATGGAAAACACATAATACTGCACATATAAGATAAGGATGGAATGAGTAAAAAGTAAAAGACATATAATGGAAATTTTTATTTCATTAGTAGAACGTTAAAATCGAAATAAGAACAAGTTTTAAAATATAAAACATTATTTAAAGAAAGTACTAAGAAAACTTAAATGAATTTTAAGAACACGAGTTTTTAAATATGGAACATAGTTTAAAAGAATGTACTTGAAATCCATTGAAACCAGTGGTTAGATATTTCGGTATGATATACAGGTGGCCCATTAGTGCGAGGAAGTCCAATATTTCGTATATTACAACACATATCAAAAAGTGTTTCAAATAGAAATTGTAGCAAATGCAACACTGCATATTTGTAAAATAATTGGAACTATACAGGGTGCTCAGATTAGTCGAGGCATTTAACCGAAATATTTTTTTAAATGGCATGGTAGCTATATTTTTACATTATCCCAATCAGTATAACGGTGTACATAAGTCACTAGTTTTTTTCGACAAAATTTTACCGCATTGCCAAATTATTGCGAAAAGTATGAAATTTTAGAGAAAATTCCATGATCATAAATGTATCTCATAAAAGTTTACTAATAACATGTAAAGCGAAATTCTTCATAATTACCAAGAGAAAGAGTTTATTAAACATATGGCATAAGAGTATTTTTTTTCATACACAGGGTGTTTAATATGAAGGCACAAAGTAATCACATTTTAATAGGTCAAAACTTTTTTTTTTCAAATGAAACACCCTGTATATTATTGCACAATTTTGTAAAGCTACTTAATCCCTTCAATTTATGTATACTCCATATAGCCTCTAAAACCAATAGTTTCAGATAAATTACCGTTTTATGAAATTCTTATTCTACATAAATTAATTTCGAAATGCGACATAATTTATAAAATTTATTAACCCTAAGTAAAATATAAAAACATAAATTTCTTTTCTTCTAGATATCTACAAAACAGTTACTTTATTAAATGCTCAAAATGGCCACCATTTACTTCTAAACAATAATACATGCGGTCCACAACAACATCTTCAGCGGCGAGGTCGAAGTATTCTCTTTGGTTTCTCGTCGTCGAATGATATCGGGACTTGGAGATCGACGGTATTAATAGTAGAGGTAGGGATCTGGGTGATTTCGGGCTGGCCAATGGCAGAAGAAGAATGGTGGGGGTGACATTTTGTAATTTATTTTTATACTACTGTCAAGAATAAGTAGTTTAGTATACCTACTCTACATTTCGTGTAAATTAGGTTGCAAAAATGAACTTCGACAATCAAGAACTGATAGATATGATTTTTGTGCTGGGTGAAAGTTTAAAAAATTTCTTATTTGCCTCAAGATTATATCATGAAAAATATCCACTTAGAAGGCAGCCTAGAAAAGAAGCATTTGAAAAGTTTATTGTTGAGATTTACACAAACTGGAAATGTTGCATATCCAAAAGGTGAAAGAACAGAGACTGCAATAACAGCAGATGATGAGATGACAGTTATGTTAAAGGTTATAGAAAATCCTCACACATCTAGTAGAGAAATTTCGCATCAGACTAACATAAGTCGCACTGTTTTCCAACGAATTCTGAGCAAAAACAAGATGCATCCATACCACATACAAATGATGCAAGAGCTATTACCCGATGATTTTGAAAAAAGAATAACGTTTTGTGAATGGGCTTCAGGAAGAATTGAACAAGACAGACAATTATTCAATTATGTTTTATTTTCTGACGAAGCGACATTTCACAAAAATGGATTTGTCAATAGACATAACTTTCACTATTATTCCACCGAACAACCACATTATGTAAAGACTACTAGTCAGACAAGATGGTCCTTGAATGTTTTGGGTGGAATAATAGGAAATTATGTGATTGGGCCGCATTTTTTTGATGGGAAGGTAACTGCTCAAATTTATTTGGATTTTTTACAGATCCATTTACCCCATTTAATACGACATTTGCCCAATCAAGTCAAGCAAAGGATGTGGTATTTACATGACGTAGCGCCAGTTCAACATGCCGGTGTAGTCAATACGTTTTTAAATAGCTGGCTACCTGAAAGATGGATAGGCAGAGGAGGGCCAGTTAGATGGCCACCCCGTTCCCCGGAATTAAACAAAGTAGATTTTTTCATGTGGGGTTATGTTAAAAGTCAAGTTTACAAAACATTCGCAACAACAAAGGAAGATATGAAACAAGGATAAGAGACACTTTCCGAACTAGTGATGAGACCATGCTAAGAAATGTTAGCAGAGCTTTCAATGACCGCATGTATTATTGTTTAGAAGTAAATGGTGGCCATTTTGAGCATTTAATAAAGTAACTGTTTTGTAGATATCTAGAAGAAAAGAAATTTATGTTTTTATATTTTACTTAGGGTTAATAAATTTTATAAATTATGTCGCATTTCGAAATTAATTTATGTAGAATAAGAATTTCATAAAACGGTAATTTCTCTGAAACTATTGGTTTTAGAGGCTATATGGTGTATACATAAATTGAAGGGATTAAGTAGCTTTACAAAATTGTGCAATAATATACAGGGTGTTTCATTTGAAAAAAAAAGTTTTGACCTATTAAAATGTGATGATTTTGTGCCTTCATATTAAACACCTTATGTATGAAAAAAAAATACTCTTGTGCCATATGTTTAATAAACTCTTTCTCTTTGTAATTAAGAAGAATTTCGCTTTACATGTTATTAGTAAACTTTTATGAGATACATTTATGATCATGGAATTTTCTCTAAAATTTCATACTTTTCGCAATAATTTGGCAACGCGGTAAAATTTTGTCGAAAAAAACTAGTGACTTATGTACACCGTTATACTGATTGCGATAATGTAAAAATATAGCTACCATGCTATTTAAAAAAATATTTCGGTTAAATGCCTCGACTAATCTGAGCACCCTGTATAGTTCCAATTATTTTACAAATATGCAGTGTTGCATTTGCTATAACTTCTATTTGAAACATTTTTTGATATGTGTTGTAATAAACGAAATATTGGACTTCCTCGCACTAATGGGCCACCTGTATATCAAACTAGCCGACCCGGCGAACTTCGTACCGCCTAACAGTCAATAAATGTTGTGTTAACTTTTAGCTAAACTTAATTTAGGATTAACGTAATAAAATGAATACAAAGAATTTATTAAGTTCAATAGCTTATTAGGATAATATATATAAAGAAAATAAAAATTAAATAAAAGTACAAAAATCAATTACTTTAATGGCGTGTCAGAAAGACTTTTGCTTTATTGAAGCTATGTATTTTGCAGCATGGATTGCACTCGAGTTGATTCTCTTCAGTGAAAGATCTTGTGATATACGACATTTTTCGTTTTGTTATCAGACGCAAGAACAAATAAAGCGGATGATTCGCCGACACGTGAACATGCTAAGTACAATTGACCATGAGAAAGACATGCATTTTCTAGATTCAGACCGCAAACACTCAAGAATTGGCCTTGTGATCTGTTAATCGTCATGGCGAATGCAAGACGAATCGGAAATTGAATTTGTTTAAACTCAAAGGGCATATCGGTTAGGATCATCAGAATCCTCGTAATGAGAACTTCCTCACCTTTGAATATTCCTTTGAGTATCGTCGCGTGAATCGCATTGATCATAAGTTTTCTTATCACCAAATGCGTTCAATTGCATAGTTTTGGTTGGTTTAGATTTAGAAGCATGATAACTACCGAGCCAACCTTCAGTTGTAAATTGTGCGGTGGTAAGCCAGGCACATTCAAGAAGTTTAAAAATTCAGTTGGATAGTTGGTGGCTTCGTCTTCATTTGTTACACAGTCAATAGATTTGAATGGATGCAGAGTACCAACGATTTGATTCTAAATTACTAAGTTTAAGTCATCCACATCTTCGATGATGTCCGACCCAAATGAAGTCATTTGAAAACAGCCATTGTATTTTTGAGTGATCGCTAGAAAATGTCGTGATTCTGTTGTTTCGCCACGAATCAATGAGTGCAATGGCTCAGGTGGCGGAGTCAATAATGGCAGTTTCACTTTGCCATTAAGGCAGCACAATCCAGGCGTTTCTCCAGCAAACTTCAATACCCCACAATCCTCGCAAACGACGTCTATTGGAGCAATGCGACCGAAACGATGCGAGCTGTAATCAATTGTGCAATCGTATAGAAACGCTGCCCGATTCAAATCAACACTTGAAGCATTGCTTCTTGCGCGTCGAAGACTATCTAGTTGTTGATCTGTGCGATAAGCTCGACGATTTCTCATTACCAACTGAACCGTTTCACGGGCTGCCTCTCTTTGCTCTTGTTTGATAAACACGAAGTCGGACCATACTAACGCGGTGCTCTTCTCGTACGATTTCCCGTTCTTTTTCAGTGGATTGATTGGCAATGTTCCCAAGCCTAATTGCACTACGGCTTTGTTGGGGAAGATTAGATCTTGTAGGTCGCGGCATCGTTAATAATAATAATACTCGCACAATAAGATTTATTAATAATACTCGTACAAAACAAATACATCCACCGGTAACCTGTTTTGCTGATGGAGGGCTGAGCAACAGATGCTACACTGCTCAACTTTGCGTTTTCAGTCCCAGTACTAATGCGCTCTGAGCAGGAAATGTATTGGGCTTCCTTTGCTTTCTGCAGGGTCGAAGCCTGCCTAAAAGTACGACTTTTAAATCTCGGGTCCATAGCTATGGCTATTACACAAGTCATGTTTTGCTCAATGTCTCCAAATCTCCTTTGTAACGCCTCGTATAATGCCAAAGCAACATCTTTTATACACGCACTTGTTGCTTCTTCATTCTGACCTTTTTGCAGATGTCGAAACATACCAGTAACCCCGGGAGTAACTTCAACCAATATCGCAGTATCTTTGCTAGTTCGTTGGTGTTGTCTTCAAAAACTGACAGTAATTTTGTGATTTCTTCGATTATATTCCATTCCTGAGTACTTATGTCGTAGTTACAATTAGTTTTTAACAATACTGCTTGTAATGCAACTCGCTGTTCATATAAACGGTTGAGCATATAATATGTAGAATTCCACCATGTTGTTACATCTTGTATTAAGACATTTTGAGGTACATTGTGCTCTTTTTGGCTCGCTTCTAGTCATTTTTCCGCCTTGGTTGAGTGCCGAAAGTGACCTACAATTTTTTCTTGATTTATCTATGATCGTTTTATCAATTGGTTTTGAAATAAGCCAACCTTCAACATCTATTGTACTGTATTTATTGCACAGGGAATTTGTTGAATACCTGGAACTTCTTGTCCTAAATCTTTGACTGCATTTGAAATGTTTCTGGCATTGTCAATCACTATGGCCTGAATTTTGTTTGTAATTTCCCATTTTAATATAGCTAAGTGGATATTGTGTGCTATATTTTCAGTACAGTGAGTTATTCGCTCAAAGGGCATTACTTCTAGGCACATAGATTTTGTTTCAAAGTCATCTGACACATTATGTGTGTGTGAGCTGTGAAACTCAAGAAATAATTTCTTACATTCGATGACCAATCGCTTGTCCACACATCCGCTGTTAAGCAAACGAAAGGTAAAGGTTCATGCATAAGACGATTTTTTACTTGTTCATACATATCAGGTAAAATTTTTTGCGCAAAATGAGTTTTAGACTGTATTTTATATGTAGGACAGATTTTTTTCACAATCTACTAAATCCCACATGATTCACAAAGTTTAATGGCTGCATATCATCCACGCATATCATTTCTGCTATAAATTTTGTAATATCAACCGCTCGAGGGTCGTTTAACTCAAATTGAATGTTTTTCTGAAAAAATTAAACTACTGTCGCTTGTTTTTTCTCTGGAGGCTCGGTAGATGTACTAGGGATATTAGGAACTACATTTGAATGTTTTTGAATCTCGATAGAATGAAATTTATTGTCATGGTTCCACATATTTGTGGTATTTTTTCCTCACACAAGAAATTTTAGCATTGCAGTACTTACATTTATATTTTTGGAGGATTTCAGATGTCTTTTCAAAATGCTGCCAACTATCACTAATCAACTTGCGTTTTGATGATATTAGAAGTACTAATAAGTTAAAACACCAAACAAGAACTAAACAATTACCAATTTTCTCACAAAACAGGTTTGCACCGGCGGTATTCAATCCTGTTACTATCTGTCCCGCGGCTGGGAACTCCCCACGCCGTCAAAGGGGAATTCCCAAAATTTGCGTTCGTATATAAAAATATAGACATGCAATCTATAGAACGCGTTCGTAAAGGTTGTTAAACGAGAATTTAAACAAAATTTAAACAAAAATATTGATAATCGTCGATTAGGATTAATCGTAATGGGAATCGCTTCATTAGTAATTAAAACCTCTTAACACAATTAATACTCGTAGCTTAAAAGCGTATTTGAAAAACTAAATTGTCATCCTCATCAGGTAAAAATAATCACAGTGTACACTAGTGTGTACGTAGACGACTTCTTATGTAAACTTAGTTTATAATATATTCATTACATATTCCTGTTTTTCATACCATTCACTAGCATTTGAGTACGCAGGGTTAATGTAATTTTAAATTCTTCTTCGGTATCTTGCAAAATATTGACATTAAGGGCGAATATTATTTTTGAACGACGCCTTCTTAAAAGTACAGGAGATGGTTAAATATGCTTTATGATTTATTAAGATATTAAATTTCCTTTTTAATAGGAAACCATGTTTCATATTACTTTGGTATTGTTTGGTATAGCTTTCGAGTATCTCTCGAACTCGGTCATTCTGAAAAAAAAATCAAATTAATGAATTTTCCCTTGCGTTCAAACTGTGATTAAATTTTTATAAATAAACTGAAATTTAAGTAAAAATGTAAAGAAATTTAAATTCTAAAAATAAATTGAGTTACAGATAAAATTAATTTGTAAATTTTCTAGATTAATTTCTTTCTTTGTGATTTCTTCAGAACGAGCTCTTTTTGCAATACGCGTTATTAGTGCTGACGTCACAAACACCATTTTTGTAACAAATGTTACAACATGACATGTCGAAATTAGAAGTATCAAAATTGGGTTGTGGATTGGACCGTCTGGACAATAAGCATGTTAGAGGTGTTATTCCAACATACTGGTATGAAAATTCTGGTCTGCAATTATCATCCTAAATATTCCCTTCCTCCCAGACAAGATAAGACCGTAAACTGCTACTTCCATATGACATCACTATGCAACAAGGGCCCTACCTGTAGATTTTGTCATCGCCTGATGGAACCGAGGGATGGCATGTTTCGTGACGAAACTTTTTCTTTGAAACATGCAATGACGTTACCCGCCATATGTGACAACACGTACCAGATCCGTCCGGAAACACACCAGACAGAGTCTGTAATGTTCTAGACGCGCCAGCAGGACCTATACATACCGCTTGGAAGGGATTATGATTCATTCAACGAGTAATCGCCGTCGGGTTAATATTGTGATATAAATGTGAAATAAATATTCTTATTATTAGTTTAAAGTGTTATTTAGTGTGTCCTTTTATTAATATAGTGTTTTAATTATCGTTAATTTAATTTAAACAAACCCAGAAAGACAAGTATTTTATAGTATTAATAAATTTGATTGTACTTTATATGATATGTTTTTCATACCGGCATGTACGTCTGTGCCAAGCATTACAAAGTTAATTGTGCATATTTTTAACACAACCACTTTTTTGCCACAGTTTCACAATTAGTTAGTTTGTGTAAATATAACTAAGATATGTATTTAATTAGTATTTTCATTCCATGAAATTTCTTTGGAAATGTTAATTGCTAATGTAAGTACTTTTCCATATTTTACTGTGTATGACTAATTTGTAAATGTTTTATCAGGTTTGATGAAGAAACAAATAGTTTCAAAACGTTACGTAGCAAAGAAATTGTTTTATTTGATACATTGACCCAAATTCTGTTTTCATTAAGAGTGAAATTATATATACATATATATATATATATATATATTGATGTAGGTCAGGCCTACACCTAAGAATGCCTCAGTTAGCCAAAGACAGAATTGTAATATAAATATGTAAGCTTTAGAATAATTAAAAAATATTGAAACTGAATTCTTCATATGTAATATCAATAAAGTTGATTTCGCGTATTTAATTGTTTTAAATTCATTCTCACATTTGTTTATTTTTATCTTTTCATTTGCATAAGTCATTTTACTCCGATATCTTGTATTTCCAAAGATATTTCAACTTAATTGATTAATAATAAATGACGCCATTTATTTAGGCGACACTGTACTAATCTAAAATAATTACCGCGGGAATTATCCCCACTATAAAATTAGCATTATATACAATTATCAACATTCACACGTCAAACATGTACTCACTAATATAAACTAGATAATTTATATTAAGCATATGTATATTTAAAATGATTAAATTGTCATTTTCATTATAATAAAATGTCGAGACTATAAAAATACATACAGTTGGACAAATCAGAAATTAGGATTGAGAACAAATGAAAGTTAGCGTCACTAGAAAATTCTCCATTAAAAACACCTCGACGTATTTGAAGTGCCTCTCTGAAAATTAAAAGAAAAAGCATTAATAAATCTAAAAAACTTATACGTCAAATCTAGTCAAACCTTACCAGTATATCCAGCTCCTGTTTAACGCACTTTGCGAGTCCAGACGGTAACCGGTGTCCAAGAAAACGTAAATTACATTTCACCGGGAAGCCGGCCGTTAGATCGAACAAGCGGGGGACGCCAGCCGTTCGCCGTTGATACCTGTATCCCGCATTCACGAATCTACCAGCCAGGTCCACAATTACTAATTCCTGTCCAGGTCCACATAAGTATTCTTTAAACATCCTACGAATTTTGAAAATGATAAATTAATTTTATTTCAACAAATAAAACCACCATCAAATTATTCTTTTTAAATAAATATAACCTATGTTGCATTTTAAGATTTATATATTCTAAGCTAAGTTACGAAGAATACAGTTTCCTGTTAATCTATTAAATTTAAGCATAGAATTCTCTTTTGCGTTTAGCTTTACTCATGTCACATTTATTTTGCTGTGTTGTTTAACCTAGATTTTTTTCATATTTATTTTGTCACGTGACATGATACATTATATATATTCAGAATTTAATTATTTTATTCACTTACCTGGTCTTTCTTTGCAATCACTTCATTAAAGTCTTTAATATTAGTCCTTATCTCATTCGTTTTATTTCGTAATTTTGAATATAGAAATACCATTATTTATTGCATTGGCATCAGCTGATTTTGTAAGTGTTCTATTGCAGTCACCGAACCGACCATTTAAAGGGTATTTTTCTATGCCCACACAAGAGTCTAAATTGTTCTTTCTAGCTGGACACATAACACAAACTTTCTCCCACCCAAATATACTTAAAAGAAGTTATATTCATGAACAGCTGTTTAAGTTAAGTATACTTCGTTATTAACGATTGTGTATCTTTGCATCATACGCAAATAATAGTTAACGTTATACAACCCCATCTATATGTAACATTTAATAGCATATTTAATATAGAGATTTATAACTCACAATTTAAAATTTAACTTAACAGTTTATTTAAATATTTAAAATTTTGTATGTATATTAATCATTCAACCTTCAGCGTACCATATTAATTTATATATATATATATATATATATATAAATATATATATATATATAGGTATATATATAGTAAATTCAATTTGTTGGCGACTTAAGGTCTGGTTTTACTTCAAAATGTATATATTTAAAAACAATCCTACACGTTTCGGCAAATAATGCCTTTTTCAAGGAATATAAAATATAAATGACAGTATATTAATGTCATACATTTGTAGTTGCTATGGATAAAATTATTCAAAGATACATTCCAATTTAATAATAATAAATCATGCCTTAGTATTCTAAAATAGATAGACAACAAAAACAGGGGAACGCAAGACATGAGCTATTATTATGTATGCGTCCGTGGAGCGACTTATGATGTTAAGCTATCGGCATTCGCCTTAAACGAGAAGGAAAACCATGAAAACCTACTCGGACAGCCAGACAGGAATCAAAACACGGAACAGTCAGCATGATAAGCAAATGTATAGATATTTAAATAACATAAGATATATAATTATATAACAGCAACATATATTACAGCTCCTTGAAGAGGACAACATAACACGGGAAGATGTACATGAGGCACTAATAAAATCGAAAAACTGGAAGGCCCCCGGCCCAGACCAAATCGTAAATGAAATGCTCAAGTACGGGGGGCCTGAATTGGAAACAGCAATCACATTATTATTCCAAAAAATAACCTCGATCCAAAAAGTGCCTAATGATTGGAAAAACAACATCACAAAATCACCGATCTACAAAAAGGGAAATAAGAACGGCCCGGAAAATTACAGAATGATATCTCTCCTACCTAGCATAAGCAAGCTCTTTACAAAAATCATTGCAACAAAGATAATGAAGAGAATAGCAATAAACGAAGAACAACAAGGCTTCAGACAAAATAGATCGACAATTGACGCAATCTTCATCCTTAGACAAATGATCGAAAAATCCCTAGATTACAACAAGCCGCTGTTTCTCTGCTTTGTTGATCGCAAAAAAGCGTTTGATAGAGTACAAATAGCCGACATCATAGATATACTCCAGCAAAACAAGACACCTGTGTCGTACATTAACATAATAAAAGACCTCGTAAAGGTAATACAACCAAGATCAAAACACCAAAGGGACTCACAGAACAAGTACTAGTACTGACGAGCGTACGCCAGAGGGATAGCATGAGCCCAGTACTATTCAACCTCATCATGGATCAAATAATCAACGGCGTTAAAGAAATGGATGGAGGATATAGAATGGGACAGGAATCGATGCTGATACTGTGCTACGCTGACGACGCAATCCTGATGGCGGATAACGAGGACGATCTTCAGCGACTGCTATATCGGTTCCAAACAAAAGCAAAGAACCTTAACATGCAGATATCGGTGGAGAAGACAGAATCAATGGTCATAGCAAAAGAACCCACTAGATGTAAACTGGCTGTAGATGACAAACCCATCCGACAATGTATGCGATGCACGCACCTGGGAGTCGAGATAACAAGCTCCAAAAACCTACAACAGGAAGTCAGAACACAAATGAATAAAGCCTCAACAATTTCTGGCTACCTAAGGGACATCATATGGAGGAATAAATACATGTCCACCGAAAGTAAAGTCCGCATATATAAAACAGCCGTAAGACCGGTGATTACATACGCAGTGGAAACCCGAGCGGACACAACAAAAACGAAGAGCATGATGAGAGCAACGGAGATGAGGACCTTAAGGAATATCAGAGGAGTAAGCTTCAGAGATCATGTAAGAAGCAGGGATATACGAACAGACCTTAAAATTCAAGACGTGGTGCAATTTACGAGAAATAGACGAAGATACTGGCGAGACCACGTTGACCGAATGACGGGGGATCGATGGGCAAAATGGGCAAATAACGAAAAACCGAACTCAAGGACACCTCCAGGCCGACCTCCCAAGAGATGATGCGAGAGCTGGACATCTGCTTCCCAAGAGGCTGGACAAAATTGAAATAGTAGAAGAAACAAGACTAAGTCTTAAGGAAAGAGAAAGAAGAAGAAGAACATATATTAACATCTTAAGTCGCTCCACGGGCGCATACATAGTAATAACCCATGTCTTGCGCTTCCCTGTTTTTGTTGTCTATCTATTTTAGAATACTAAGGCATGATTTATTATTATTAAATTGGAATGTATCTTTGAATAATTTTATCCATAGCAATTACAAATGTATGACATTAATATACTGTCATTTATATTTTATATTCCTTGAAAAAGGCAGCATTTGCCGAAACATGTAAGATTGTTTCAAATATATACATTTTGAAGTAAAACCAGACCTTAAATCGTCAACAAATTGAATTTACCATAACATACAAAGGTCACGAAACAATTACCTATATATATATATATATATATATATATATATATATATATATATATATATAAGAAATTATCTGAACACTCATATAGCTATGGAGTAATAATTAGCATTTTCAAACATTCAAATCTGACATCTGCTCTCAAAATACTGACATCTGCTTTCAATAACTAACATCTACTTTCAAAATAGGCATCTGCTTTCTAATTTGACGTTTGCTTTCATAAGTGACACCTGCTTTCAAAACAGACATCTGCTTTCAATAACTGACATTTGCTTTCACTAACTGACATCTGTTACCAAAACTGACATCAGCTTTCAAAAACTGACTTCTGCTTTCAACTTGACATCTACATTCAATAACTGACATCTGATTCATTAACACTGTTACTTTATAATGCATTTCTAAATAGCTTGAAGCTAGGTCTAATTATTATGCTAGGTATTTATTTTGCTATTCGATTTCACAGAACATAAACTAAATGTCAACTATAAACAAACACTAACAATGACAGTTGTATCTTAGATTGTTTTATGTTTCCAAAGTTTCCTATTGTCAAATTTCACAACCGCTCTAACCTACTAATGTAACAATATGTTTTTTTTTTAATTTTTGAAATTAGTTTTGATATCAGGTATAACAAATTATACATTTTTGTAAAGGGAAGGAAAAATTGTTTTCGATGGTGTTATAGCCAATTATGACGAGCATAATAAAAATGAATCTTGACCATTGTAGCTCAACTACTATAGCAGTATTCAAAAATCTAAATACACCACCAGATTCCTATTAAAAAGTGCCGTAAGGAAGTGCAAACTAAATTTGTCTTACTTTTAAAATAAATGAGTTATTAAAAAAATCGAAAAAACAAAAATTAACTTTTTCTTCAATAACGCCCGAAGCACGTTAAATATTCAAAGCTAGTGTATAGAGTTTGGTACAACTTTACCTCTGGAGTATTTGATCCCATTTAACCAAATCTCTATCTCTCATAATAAGCGAGATCCTCATGTTGAGAATGAATCTGTGGACACACTGTGTAACCATTTGTTTACTATTTAATAATATTCGCATAGGTTGCGCATTAAGTAATATAAAAAAATAGTAGGCATCGTTTGGTTACCTTAAAATAGGCTCAAATCTTGTAACTTTCAACAAGTTCCACCATGTGTTCACTATATCTAGAAATTTCAATTTACTGGTGCTTCGCTCCTAACCGCTTGGCGTATAAAATAAAACTAAAAGAGCGTCCAGTTATGGTCAAAACAGGTAATTTACCTGCAAATTTCTGTATCTAGTGCCATCTTGAAATCATATTCTAACATTAAAACAATATCTCAATACTTCACATTTAACATTATACCCGCAGATGCATATTGAGATGGAGTGACATGCGTGGGTTGAAAGTTGGAGTAGGGGTACTGGCTTTCCCCTATCGTTTTGTTACCAGAGATTATTCCTGTATATAGTATTATTACTAAGTAACTAAAAATATTGTAATATTGAATGAAAATATTCATTTTTTGAATACCTATATTGTGACGTCTTTAATTTCGTAATTTCATTTAAGTTTTTGTTATGTTGCAGCAATACTCTTGTTTGCGTATTTCAAAGGATTATTTGCTAAAACGAAATTGAAGTCAGTCTCTAGGCTTTCAAACTTTTATTGGTTTAAAGTTCACGAAATTATATTTCCGACACTTTATATATTTCCTTAAGTAAATAGTAATCTTTCGCAATTGAAATTGTAAGTCAAGCGAAATGAAAATGCAATATCAAATGAATTTAAAGTAATTGCCCGGGCCATCTCCATTTAATTGAACTAACGTCTAGAGCTAATTAAAAATGACATTTAATTTTAAGCGAACAGATCAAGAATTAGCTCTCAAAGTTTTCGAGGGATATTGACGACTAAGAAGGAGAATCGGAAAAGATAAGGGAATGGGAATGATTAATAAGGTAACATTCAATGGGTCCGTTATTTCTTTAGGAATTTAAAATATGATGCTTGCAATAAGTGGATAAAATCTAATATTTTATTCACTTTCTCGTACGGAATTTCAGTTATTTAACTAGAATATTCGTATTTAAATGGATGTACTTATACAATAAATTTTTCATCGATTTACAACGAAGAAGTAGAGTTAGTGAGTTATATTAAGATTTTATCATGTAATAAATTAATTTTCAAATTGTTTAAAAATATTTCTATTCGTGTTAATAGCGTATTATATTTACAATTGTAGATTCCTCTGGAATTTTAATCTCTGGTGTTTACAGGTGATTTCGTTTGAATTATTATTAATAATAATTATAATAGTAATAACAATATTTATTTTGCCCAATAGGTCAATGCAGTCGAACTACAGCGTAAAAGATTATATAACATAAAACTAAAAATTAATAACACTGGTTAACAATGAAATAAATGCTTTCTACATTTTACGACGCTAATTATTCGAATTTTTTACCGAAAAAAAAATTCGCTCTTAAGTAGGATTTGAACCAACATCCATTGGTTTGCCAAACCACTGCTTTTCCATTAAGCTACTATGGACTGAGGATTCGAATCGTCGGGAAAGTCTTAAATCGCACTAAGAAACAGATATTAATATAATAAAATAAAATAAAACAATAACTTTGTTATACCACTTTATTCACATGTAATAGTTACCGCGGTTTCGACATACAATGTCATTATCAAACTGCAAAAGTTACAGGCCTACATAGATCTTATAAATGACACAAAAATATATGGGGGTGGTTTATGATGTTATTTAAAATTACTACTATCTACTTAACTATTATGTACAACATTGGAAAAGAGATGTATATATAAGATCCACTGGTCGTTTAAAACGATATCTATTGTGTTGTTTCGGCTTTTAAAAATTTCTAGGGCCTCTAAAAGATTTAATTTACGACCCTTCTCGGCCAAATGCAATATTTTACGGTGACCAAATGTATCCCTTTCTGTAATAAGATGGTTTGCGAATGTTGAATCTGTCTTCTTTAGTTTATATGACCTCATGTGTTCTTTTACCCGTATAATAAAACTTCGACCAGTCTGACCTATATATACCCTTTTACAATCATTACAATATAATTTGTACCCGCAGATATTAATATTGTTGCCCGTAGTCGGAAAATCTGTGCAAATCAATTGCATTTCCGCGAACTAATGTGAATGAAATCAATACTTTAAATTCCCGTAATAAAAAAATACAATTCACAACAGAAAAAGAGGTAGACGGAACGATTAACTTTTTAGACTTAAAATTAACAAGAGTTGATAAACGATTTGAATTTGATATCTTTAGAAAACCCACTACAACAGATACAGTAATTCCGGCAAATTCCAACCAATCGTGGAATATAAAAATGACAGCTTTTCACAGTTTCATACACAGACTGATTAATTTCCCTCTAAATAATAAGAACTTTGAAAAATAAGTATATACCATAAAAACTATAGCTAGAAATAACGGGTACAAAACAGAATTCTTAGACAAAATGATTTACAGAAAACAACGCCCTTTCCTTATGAATAATTTTTACTCCGGACATACATACATAAAAACTAACAAAGTGTTTCATACCCTAAACTATATACCTGGGGTTAGCAATAAAGTTTCTAATAAACTAAATAAATTAGGTTTAAATGTCATCCTAGTAAATAAATGCAATTTAGGAAATATTCTAGTTAACAATAAACGAAAAACAGAATTGCGTGATAAGTCAGGGGTGTATGAATTAACTTGCAGTGATTGTGACGCGGTATACATTGGCCAATCAGGACGCTCTATAAAAGAACGTATCAAAGAGCACAGAAGTTCTATTCTACATGGCAATATGATCACGGGATTCGCGGAACACTGTATTCAAAATTCTCATCTGTTTAATGCTAATAATTTCAAACTTTTACACTCTTGTAATAAGGGTAAAAGGCTCGACTTCTTAGAAATTTTAGAAATAAAAAAAGCCATAAATCTCAACAGACAGGTCACAAACACGCAATTGGATTTTTCAAATACCCCCACAATCGATGCTGTAATAAAACTTTCAAAAAATAAGCCATAAATATGGGTAGGAGTATTCTTTTCACTTAGCTTACATGACTCGTTGAGAATGACTGTATAAGTCGAAACATATGTCAGATATATTTTAAATACATTTTGTGAAACAAATATACCAAGTGTTTATTTAGTAAATTATTAATCATGTTTCACCAAGAGCCAACCGTGAATTCTATACATTATAATAAACACTTTCTACATTTTATGACGCGAATTATTATTATTACTACTACTACTATTATTTCCTGACATAATCCAAACAGTTTCTGTTATGTATGTAAAGTATTCATTACCCACGCGCATAAGCGAAACATTACTCAATTACTAGAAAAGATATATTAACTTAACTCAACACTTTTGGCTTAATCTTTGAACATCAAGACAAGCTATGGCTCCCAGCATTTGATGCGCACGCTGTGCTGTTACTCTGAGAAGCTGGTTAAACGGTTAGAAAAACACTATGCCATTTGCAAGACCTATGATTTGACGTCAACAAGCGGACCATTCGGTTTACTGCTATTTGCACGAAAACTTTCGGGTTTTCGAACAAAAATAAGAAAAATATTAGTTATGCTAGTCTGCCCCCTATTACTCGTCCAATTCCTCATTGGGAAGCCTTGCTTGTACCAAGACCTATTGGAGAATATGATGTTACAGTGGCACAGTGAAATGCTTGCTAATTATTGTTGGACATTGATATCAGTGCCCAAGAATAGTATAAAAGAAATGTAAAAAGAAAAACATTTAAAACAGGACGATATCACACAGGTCCATATAATGTACATATCTAATTAATATTATTTCATTTAGTCAAAACCTAACGTACCATAATAAATTTGTTCTTATTACTATTGATATAACGATAATATATAATTGTACATAGTTTCTAAAGAAAAATTTAAAAAAAATAAATTTGTTGAACAATGCTGGTGTTCAATAACACCCATAAAACAAAAGAAATATCTTATTCAAAAATATGATCACTTTGTATATTATGAATTTTGAAATTTAGACGTTACAAAAGAGTGATTTTATATATAAAAAAAAACTAAGCATATGTATTGAAAGCACACCAATATCTCAGGAAATAGACAACTAATTAAATAATTACGCAATAAAAAAAGAAATTCCGAAAATAGTCTAGATTTACAAATTTAAATACGTAAAAGCTTTTTCTATGGATCCGTAGAAATAACCGTACAATATAATACATTCAGATTATGCATATAAATTATTGTACGTGAAATTCAAAAATTTTAATCAAGTATATTTCTAAGATTCTATAGACTTTATCGTCAGTTTGTCTCCACCAGAACGTAAAGGTCATTTATACGTGTCTCGGAAACCGAGAACAAATGTTTACAAAGAGATGCAGTTGGCCAAAAAAAGGTTTTAATATGTCAAGGACCAACGCTATAAGAAACTTTACTTTAAAATATTATGTACCAAAATGAATAGAAATTTAGAATAAATTCAAATACAGTAACAGGAATAATATTACATTAAAATTATAAAACATCCAAACTGAAACATGATTGAAATCAATCGAAATTAGACTTTACATATATTACAAAAATATATTATGTTACACAATTCCTCCAAATGTGACTGAATATTAAATTCGAAACGCTAATTAAATTTTAGATTAAATAGGAAATTTATTATTAAAACAAAAGGTAGGTAATTAAGAGAAATTAAATTTCAAGACGTTAAATTAGTTCTAGAAATAACAATTATTATAGCATTAAAGAAACGTCATACGAATTACTCCGTTTTTCTCTACATTCACAGGATTCAAACGAAATGAAATAAATGCTTTAATATGTTTGTGAATATATCGCCTGTTTTTTTACAAGTGTAGAAGATATTCGTTTTAAAGTGAAATTTGTTCCTGAACAGAACCAGTTTTGTTATTGTAAAACATGTATGTGTAATAACACATTGAACATACTTTTGTAATTTATCTTAGTGTTTAATTTCTTGACTGAAGTATCAATTGGTCCAATACTATTGCTTTCGATACAATAATAATTTTTGTTAAGGACTACTTGTAAATATTTTCGTTGTAGTTCTTTCAAGTAACCTACTAATCTACAACATCGGAACATACAAAATAAAATATATAAGTAAGCCAAGGTGAGCCAATAAGAATGAGTACAAGTTGAATTTCCCGCCAGTTTTTAATTCTTTTAAATTGGCCAACCTGTCGTAAACTCATAAGCGTCTCAATGAACAATTTTAAAGGGGTGCTAAAGGTACACTATTAAGAAAATATTTAATCTGCTAAGATTTTGTAACACATCTGGAAAAATTCTATGATCTAGCATACTTTTTATTGATAAAAAACATAAATAAATAACACTTAGTACAATACATTGCATTGATATTTCTTATTTCTCTAACAATAGCATCTTCCAATTCTTCCAAATTATGTAGGCGATTTTCAAAAATTTTATTTTTTAAATATCCAAACAAAAAGAAATCTAATGGTGTCAAATCAGGTGATCGTGGTGGCCAGATTCCTCTACTGATTAGTCTTTCATCGTAAAATTGTTGCAAAAATTCCATACCCAAATTAGTTGAAGATGTGTCTTTACACATCTTCAACTTTACTAAAATTAACTTCGATGTAGTAATATTAAATGAAAGTTTAGTGCAGGTTACTTGATTGAGCACTTAATTTTCTTATGATTTAGTTGGACTTTGTTCTATTCTTTGTTGTAAATCATTTACAGTTTCTTCGACAAGAACTTTTGGCTGATTTGGTTGATTTCTTTTTGCAAACACAATTATTATTTTCAAAGTGTGAAACAATTCGATCCTTGTGCTGTGCTTGTGCTTTCCAAAAAAAGGTTTTAATATGTCAAGGACCAACGCTATAAGAAACTTTACTTTAAAATATTATGTACCAAAATGAATAGAAATTTAGAATAAATTCAAATACAGTAACAGGAATAATATTACATTAAAATTATAAAACATCCAAACTGAAACATGATTGAAATCAATCGAAATTAGACTTTACATATATTACAAAAATATATTATGTTACACAATTCCTCCAAATGTGACTGAATATTAAATTCGAAACGCTAATTAAATTTTAGATTAAATAGGAAATTTATTATTAAAACAAAAGGTAGGTAATTAAGAGAAATTAAATTTCAAGACGTTAAATTAGTTCTAGAAATAACAATTATTATAGCATTAAAGAAACGTCATACGAATTACTCCGTTTTTCTCTACATTCACAGGAAATTGCCCACAGGTCGGTATCCACAACTCAATCAAACGGAAATGTATGTTACATATTGATTGCGTCCAATTTTACGTCTTCTTCTCTATTAATTGATACTGGAGAATCAAATTCGTTGGCAGTTGCAGACTAAAAGCAAATGCAAAATGCAGCAAAAGGTACTATACTTGCCAGAAAGAGTTTTTGGTTTACAAGCCTCGCAAACTTCGAAGTCGGTATACGGCAAATCTATTAATATTTTCACACACTACGATAG
Organism: Melolontha melolontha; assembly: GCA_935421215.2. Classification (NCBI taxonomy): domain Eukaryota; kingdom Metazoa; phylum Arthropoda; class Insecta; order Coleoptera; family Scarabaeidae; genus Melolontha; species Melolontha melolontha. Next base: position 98,794,095 of record OW285241.1, read on the forward strand.
GATCCGCAATGGCGACTAAAACACACAAGTCGTAGATTTCGTGGGAAAACACTTCCTCTTGTACGAAGATTTACACAGTACAACTCTCAACTAGATTCGATAACGAAACTCGCAAATGAAAATAATATACCGGGGCACGACGATAAGAATATAAAATAATAAAAGAAAATTACGAATATAACAATTATTACCAACATATATGACACACCTTTTACAAATGACGGCACTGTGTTTCTTGCAGGTGGGTACTTCGCACTTTATACATCGCAGAGTACCCGTGCGACTGGTCTTAACCGAACACACACTGTATCCCTTCTTTTTAGGAGGTATGTTGAATACAGGGGTATCTGGTTCTGGAAGTTGTATATATTTTTTTATATCTTCTATGATGTTTCGTTGCAATTCTAAATTTTGGAATCTCATCTTCATAAACGAGAGGATCAGTTCTTGAGTTTATTCATTCAAAAATAGTCTTCTTTTGTGATTTTTGCTGGCAGCGTTGTGCAGATTTTCATTTATATATAGAAAAATTCATCATAATATTCGACCAAAATGCAAACGGCCAACCTCTAGTCTGTCTCTTGCATGGGTAGTTTCCAAGCATTTTGTCCATGTAGTCCACTTTTTTTATAAACTCTTTTTTATAGATGAAACTAAAGTCATTACCACATTTTGTGAAACATTCTTGTCTGTTTATGAACCTGGTTGCCTACCTAAGTAAACTTAACCGTCAATCGCGTAACCAGCTTCACTTTGCACATCCAAAAAAAAATGTATGCCCTACTTCGCTGACTTGTTTGGCATATATTGTGTAAAACTGCAGCATCCTCTGTATGACAACAGTTGCGTCGATGGTTGCAAATTCTTTCGGAATAAAAATTTTTTGACATTGAGCTAGAAACATTTCCCAAACATGACGTGTAATTTGTGAGCCTCGCTCCTCACAGCTCTTATGTTCTTATAATTAAACCTGAGAAATCTTCTATAACCGAGTAACTGAAGTTCTTCAAATAACTATTGAATGTGCATAATTTAATAAAATCTTACGTTTCTAATTTCATCAAAATGAGAAATAGAATTTTCAGGGTTTTTAAAATAATCCAGCACGTACGGAGCAACTTCGTCAAAATTTTGAAAAATGTTCGACATGTTTTTCTTAAAAACTACAATACAATACAATTTTTTTGTTTCATTAAACTTAAATCCATAAAAATGCGATTTACCATGGCCTAGAAAATTTTCTTCCTCAAGAGCTATAGACAATACCCATGGCACGTCAATAAGAGTTTTGTCAAGAAGCATTTGGAATGGATGTTTAGTCAAAAATGCACAGTCATGTTTTATGTCAATTACCGGCGCAAAAGGAATCGGGTGAAACAATTTATAACTATAGAATTTCGACATGGCATTTATTAGTTTGTCCTTGACTTAATGCACTCTACCATTTCTTTAGACGTTTGAATCAAACAACCAACAATTTCGGCCAAATATTAGGCCTTTCGCAAAGGAGAGCCATCTATTGTCCAAGGATTGAAAGCAGTTCCGCTGTTAAGAGAGGCCTCTGTAAAATAAACTTTCAGAGGAATGCGTGATGATACTCACTTAACCTGAAGTAATAATTTTACCTTTCGACAGTGGTGAAAATTAGTGCAAATGAGAACACTTCCCCCACCTGCAGACATTCCAGTCATTGTAACAGATGCAGGCTTACCTCCGAAGAATTTAATATTTTTTCGAATCCATTTTAAAGATAAAACCTGATCTTTAATACCATTGTTGCCAGGAATTACTGCATCTTCGGTACTTAAAAATCCTTTAAGGAAGAATTAAAACCTATTTTATGTGCTTTTTGAACACCCCGTCAATACGCCTTACCAAATGGATCTAGCCTATAGTTCATAGTTACGAGTACTACTTCTTAGTCCATTAAGTATTCCTTATGGCATAGTCAAGGCCACTACCAAACGTAAAGGAACTCCCATGACTATAATATATATAATAACATTCAAATTATCTGATGAATCGCGTTTTTCTCTTGGTACGTACGTAAACATTTACATCTAAGCAATCTTCACCACCTATAAAAAGCAATAAGTTTTCAAACAATTTAATAATATGAAAAAAGCGAATTATTTGTGATGAAGTAGTTGATACATGTTAATTTACCTCTTGTTTCTGGGGCAAATAAAGAATGTATGCATGTAAATTTAGTATTAGCTATCCAAATTCCAATCCAATTATCTGGGTCTTGTGGTGACTGTGAAATATAATAAATAGGTAATAATATTAGAAGTATTTTAGTTGTTAGTATAAAACTAATTTAAAACATAGATTTTTTTTCTTAATAAACCTAACGTTTGATAAATATTTATCAAATACATGTTCTTTTAAAACAAATTTAAAATGCATCCACTCCAAGCATTTAAAATTAATGCTTACGATAAATGTAGACGCTCCTACTTCCAGTATAAATTCCGCTTATTTCTATTTCTATTTTTCTAATTTGTAACTTGCTACGGTAGTAATACCGTAACGATAATGAAATAATAAAAAAAAACGAAGCGAAACAAAATCCAAGTTTCGAGCGACGTGGATTGACCCACCTAACCGCTCCTGCCAACGCCTAACGGCCCATACGGCTACAAAGACAGCCTCGGCGCAGAGGCGGGAAACCCAGAGGTATTGGAAAGACAAAAGGGGGTGGTTAAAGGGTGCCACCGAATTTAGTACCACTAAACACCGCAAATTCGGAAAAAAATGAGATCACAAAAGCAGGTAAGTCACGCAGCGGGTAAATAACGCAACCCAGTCGTCCGGAACGAAATCAAAAGAAGAAATAGTTCTCAGATCCAACTAATCTACGCTTTGTTTAATTAAGTAAACAAAATTGAATAAAATAAACACTACCAAGCGGTAATATGTTAATAATTAATTATGCGCTTCAAACAAAAGAAAGGAATGCGAATCTACTATGTACTAAATGAAAATAAACTCTACCCAGAATATTATTACAACCCCGGCAAAATACGTATTTCTCTGGTTCACATCGGTAAATGCAATCGTAAGCCAGATGTTTTGGGCAGACCTGGTATATGTCTGGAGGTTCTTGTTAGATGTATATTAAAAATAAACAAGTAAATATTCACAATATTGAATATTGATTATAATTAATTAAATTGACAAATCGTAGAGAAAACGCAAATCTTAGATTTTAATTCACAAATAAAAAAGCTAGAATTTCATATTTTCAACGTGTCGTTATATGAAACACAAATCTTTATACACGATTTCTATTTTTCGCAAAACAACTAACGAAAAAACTTCAACAGAAAGATCTGTACACATTTAAAACCAATGTGTTTTTTTCTTATGGAAGAGTAACAGGTGTGTAATTACGTTGTACTCTTGAAATAAATTTTATCGCTTAAAATCTAGCAAACCAAATAAAAAAAACTAATCACGGATGCTATTAAATTAATCAAATAAAAACGGATATGAGGCTTAGAGTTACGTAGCTACCAAAATAAAGAAAAAAAAGAGAATATGTATACCGGGTGCGGCAATAGTGTGTCGGCGGAGCTTAGCATGAAAACTAATAAAGTTGTAACATTGAAATTTTACGTACACATGTAGTATGCTACAGTGCATTTTCTAATTTTATTTATATATTTACAGGGGGTTCCAAATTTCCGCAACCACTTTCAATTTTTTTTTTTAAATAGATTGCTTTACTTTCTTGTTATTATGATGATAGCCACCCAAATTATCTTTGCAATGATATATGACAATGTGCACTTACAACTGTTAGTTTTGGTTTTATTGCAAATTTTGTTAAAATCTTGACAGTTGCAGCGTCTAACATTTTAAGTCTTAGCCTGAAAATGGGTGCAGTGCCTCACGTAACTTTTTTGTTACCAATTTATGGACTAACACGTTATATGTTTTGAGGGTGAACAACGTGACAACATATACAGAGTGTTAAATATGTCGTGCCAAAGTTATCGAAGTTTAAAGGCTATTTTCTCTTTTTTTTTAAATTGAACCTATAATTTTTTTATTAGTCAGCAAATTCCTTGTAAAATTGCCGTTAAAATGGTACCAATAACATAGTACTTATTTATAGTATTTTCGAAGTTATAACCCTTTAATGGGATATACCTATGTTTATAATATTCAATATGCGGTGCTGCATCTAATAGTTGGTTGGCCATGAAATGATATCAAACAAGGTAACTTTTACAAACATCTGTTTCTTAATTCTTTATTATTAGTTTTAGAATTACATTTTGTAATTTTTCAATAATATATGTTCAAGTATATTTCCATTCTGCTCTACACATGCTCTTAATCGCCTCTGCATCGACAGACTTACATTTTGAGCCATGTTGTTTTCACTTACTTGAAGAAAAGCGTTTCTGATTCGTTGCTTCATGTTCTCTGCCGTTGTAGGAGGTGTTTCGTAAACTATATTTTTTACAGTAGGCCACAGAAAAAAATCACAAGGGGTTAGATCTGGTGACCGCAGTGGCCAGCTTATAAAGCTTCCTCTCCCAATCCGCCTATTGGTGAATAACCTATCTAAATGTGTTCTTGCAGCAGCACCGTAATGTGCAGGTGCACCATCATGTTGGTACCACAATCTCCTTATGACGTTATCTGGTAGGTCTTCTAACAGCAATGGTAAATTATTTTGTAGGAAATTTGTGTTGATTTCACAATTTAAAGTATTATTAAAAAAGAATGGACCTACAATAGTGTTTCCTATGATGCCTCCCCAGGTGTTAACACTCCATTTTTGTTGGTATAAAATGGGTTGCACAAAATGAGCGTTTCTAGTGTCATAATAATGAGAATTTTTTCTGTTTGTTATTCCACAATTAGCAAATGTTGCTTCATCTGTGAAAAGCACATGATCTAGAAAAGTTAGATCTTGTCGTAATTGGAAAAGTAGCCATTCACAGTAAACAAGTCTCCTTTCAAAATCCGTTTGTAATAAGCCTTGATGATTTTGAATTTTGTAAGGGTGAAATTTATGTTTTTTTAAAATCCTTCTTACAGCAGTGACTTCTATCCCGTGTTCTTTCGAAATTATCCTTGTAGATACGCGCGGATTTTCCACAACGGACTGGGCGACTGTCACTTCATTATCTTCTGTAACCATAGACTTAGTTCTTTCATGTTTGACATAATTCACTGAACCCGTCCGAAGAAACCTTGTCAACAAATTTTCAAACGTCTTAATATCTGGTGCTCTTCGGTGAGGATACTCCATGGCATATGTTCTTGATGCTAAAAGTGGATTTCTATTGCTAGCGCCAAGAACAAATACCATGTCTATTAGCTCCTCCTTCGAAAAATTCATTCTAAAGAAACACAACTATAAACTATTACGGCATGGAAATAAAAAATAATGACAACAAAACGATATAACTGACAACAAGATAACAACTAATAACGAACAAACGGAAATTGATAATTAACTAGCCGAACTTAAATTATAACAATTAAACGCGATTACAGTAAAGAGAAACTATTGAAAAACACTTTATATGGAAATTTTAGGTAGATATTTGACGTTTGGTTACACAGCAATTTTTGCTTAATATCATTTCATGGCCAACCACCGCAAATTGAATATTATAAACATAGGTATATCCCATTAAAGGGTTATAACTTCGAAAATACTAGAAATAAGTACTGTGTTATTGGTACCATTTTAACGGCAATTTTACAAGGAATTTGCTGACTAATAAAGAAATTATAGGTTCAATTTAAAAAAAAGAGAAAATAGCTTTTAAACTTCGATAACTTTTGCACGACATATTTAACACTCTGTATATGTTGTCACGTTGTTCACCCTCAAAACATATAACGTGTTAGTCCATAAATTGGTAACAAAAAAGTTACGTGAGGCACTGCACCCATTTTCAGGCTAAGACTTAAAATGTTAGACGCTGCAACTGTCAAGATTTTAACAAAATTTGCAATAAAACCAAAACTAACAGTTGTAAGTGCACATTGTCATATATCATTGCAAAGATCATTTGGGTGGCTATCATCATAATAACAAGAAAGTATAGCAATCTATTATAAAAAAAAAATTGGAAGTGGTTGCGGAAATTTGGAACATATAAATATATGTAAAAATATGTAAATATATAAATAAAATTAGAAAATGCACTGTAGCATACTACATGTGTACGTAAAATTTCATTGTTACAACTTTATTAGTTTTCATGCTAAGTTCCGCCGACACACTATTGCCGCACCCGGTATAGAGAAAACTAAATCTTAACATTTTAACACGTACAACTAAATTGAATATTAATTTACTTGCTAAATTAAGACATTGATCGTGTAAATTACGTGTGTAGCGTGTAACAAAAAAAGAAATTAAATTAAGTGAACGTGATAAAGTGAAGTAAGAGATTGCTGAATCAATTAAAGAAAATAGAAAATCTTAGCTTGTCCGTCCGGCTTCGTATGGTAAGAAGTAACTTTGATTGCCCTGTCACAATGTTCTTGGTAGCACGTCACGCCAAGAACCTCTTAGTGTAGGGAAAAGCAGCGTGGATATTACAACGACCTGGAGTACGACGATCGCACAAGCCAAAAAAACATATCTTATAGAGATACAGAAAAAAAACAAACGAGTAAAAATTAAAGAAAATAAATGAATTACAAGATTACGTACCAGAATAAATCCTAATGGTTTTTTTTACAACACAACTAGATCTAGTTAAAGAAAAACGTTTCGCTTCTCGTTCAACAACAAATCCCAGTACGGTTAATTGATACTTTCAATTAAAATATGTGTTGCTAAAAAAATATCCCTGAAAACAGGAGGCTAGGAACGAACTCTACACACAGAGACTAATTAAGCCTTACTAATTGGCAAGCACGTGCTGAACGAAAACGAGAAACGGTGTCGGTCTTAAACTCTGCTCGATCGAATCTTCGCGATCGTAGACAGAGTGGGGAAAACAAAAAAAAATAACTAATACACAATCATTTTTGCAGGTATCTAAACATACAGGTAGGTTCCCAAACTCATCTGGTTCTACTTCTAGTTCACCATTTATTTTACTCAACCTGAAATTTGCCTGTTGATGTACACCTCGTTTTCTAATGTTTTCATTTTAGCTTTTTTTACTTTTTCCAAATTGAGTATTAATTCTTTTAGTACAGTTTTTTAGTACGGTAAAAATTCATTTGAAATAAAGCAAATTATTTCACACTGAATTGACAATGACCGTGTCTGCAACCAAGTATCGTAAGCTTTTACGGAATTTCCTGGAAAAAGAATCACAAAGGCATATACGAGGGCTGATCCTTTTGCTCCGCCCCTGACCCTTTTGCTCCGCCCCTGACCAAAACAATCATTTATCTTCACGTCGCATTATAACCTGCTATGTATTAGATTAACGCTACATATCAGTATCAAAATGGATCGTGTCGAGCAACGAGCGGTGATTAAATACTTACGTTTAAAAGAGATGGCCCAAACTGAAATTTATTAAATATTTTGGTGGATATATTAGGAGAATCTGCAGTATCATATGAAATAGTTAAAAGGTGGTGTCGTCAGTTTAAATGTGGTTGACAGTCGTGTACAGACGAACATGCAGGTGGAGCGCCTGCAACCATCACTACCCAAGAAGCTGTTAAAAAGGTCCATGATTTCGTACTGCAAGATCGACAGGTGACCATTAGACAAATAGTTGAAAATACTGGTCTTTTATCATATGGTATACAATATAATTACAGCCTAATTGATTATGAAAAAATTGTGCGCAAGATAGATACCACGAATGTTAACAGATGCACACAAGCAAGCTCGAAAAGACATTTGCAGTCGCCTTTTAACGCGGTATAGACACTATAAAGAAAATTTGCAAATTTGTCTCAGTCTCGCTCCTTACAGCTCTTGTGTTATTATCATTAAACTTGAGAAATCTTCTGATGCATTCAAAGCGATTTACAGACAGCATTACTCTATATATTGATTAGAACACTTGTCGAGAAGTAATTCTCTTATCCGAACATCCCAGCTTTTCTCTGCACCTGCCATGGGCAACAATCCATAGAAGGCATTCATTTCCTGTAAGCTAATATCCGGCCATCCTTTCCTTTTCTTGTATCTTCACGGCAACTTCTGAATTTATATAAACTTACCACGATAATAGAGAGTGACGTGTAGTAACGTGATTGGCTTACAGACAAGGTAGATGGGACGAGCGCTATAAAATGTTCATTTATCGCAGTAAACTGTATCTATCTGTATGTCAAAAGTACGCGTGTTTCCAACAAACTCAGAGGTAATACTAACTTACATTTTTTTCAATAAAATAAATTTTTCAATTGTGACTACAAATTATAAAAGTAAAAGGTTTCCCAGAGGCACTTGTAAAAGGACAACATATTAGTATGTACCGTAGCTAATTTAATCTAGCCATATGCCTTTCAGACACATCCCATGCATACTAAATTAATTTTTTCTTCGACAATAAACTAAATTTTGCAATTGTGACCACAAATTATAATCGTAAAAGTTCGCGCAGAGGCAAAAAATTAGTACGTACCATTTCAAAATTAAAGCTAATTTAATATAGCCATGTATCTTTCAGGCACATGCTATGCATCCTAGAGTTAAACTAACCCTTCACATTGCAGGCGTCTTTCGTTCTGTCAAGAAGACTTGTGACTCTCCGACGAAAAGAGAAATATTTTGTTAATTGTGTCCTGGAAAAACTTATTTCCTTAAATCAAATATTAATTGTTTTGTCAAGAATTCAGAAGTTGCCTCCAATAGCGATAATTTTGTAGAAAAATACTTTGCTTCGATAACCGGCCGAGGCTTTACGCTGCTTTCGTTCGGAACCTATAGATTTATTTTATGGCGATAAATGTCACATGTCGGTTACTTAATTAAGACTATTTTATTGTGCTAACTTTTTTTTATTTGTTGAATTATCAATTAGTTATACTATTTTGTTCGTTATTTGCCAATAACAAGATCTAACTCTGATTTGTCATATACGCCTACTTACACACCGTAATCCCTACTGGATTTAATAACTTTGCCCCGGAGATATTCGGCTGAGAGACCAGCTCAGTTAAGAGGCGAGCGATGGGAGGTTCTTTTTCATAAAATAGGCGCCACCATGTTTATACTCCCAAGCCGGTACAGTGAACACAGACACCGCGGAGTAAATTAACTAAATCACAAGTAAACACGGGGACAATTGTTACCATAAAAATAAAGCACCCAAAATATAACAATAACAAGAAATAGTTTATTAAACAAAAACTAAAACACAAAACAAGGGGAAAAAGTCAATAAGCATATCAATGAACAATGTTGTAGTAAATTAATCAATAAAATAAGATATGAAAATCTTAATAGGGCTCACGAGCCACAAGTGATAATGAATTAAAAATGAAAAACAAATAACAATGACTAACTTGCTCAATAATACAAATTTTATATAAATAAATTGAAATGAAAATTGAAAGTGTTACTGAGTTAGTGACTTACCCAGTATAGTATTGGGATATGATCGACAAAAAAAAACATGTACAAATAATATGCATTGCAAAGCAATAAAATACTGAAATTGAATTAAATCAAAAAAATAATTCAAAGATCTTTTGATAAATCTTACATCGAGATTCTTGTACAGTCAGTATATTAATTAGTTTATGAAATATCAGAAAAAAAGAATCCATCTACAGTTTAAAAATTGTAATAAACAAAAAATGAACCAAACTAATAATGAGAACCCGAAAGGCAAATGAATGGCGAGTCGTTAGGCGAACTTGTTAACTTCTGTAGACAGTGAAATCCAAAAATGGACACTACTCAATCATTTAGAAGCTATAATTAACTATTAGGCTTTTAAAAGTTTTTGTAAGTTACCCAATAATAATTTACAAAACAAAATCTGGCATAATACTAATATGACACATTAAATTCCAATATCCTGTATACGCCAAATTAATGGTATCGATTACTGAAATTTTACTAAATGAAATATATAAAAACAATAATGGAAAAGGAATGACTATAAATTTACAATAAGCTTACACAAAAGGTTCTAGCAAATTATGTCGTATGAAGTTAACTTTGGGACTATTGCAGTTCATACCTGGTAAATTGTAGAACGATCAATACCGTAATGATTTCGATTACCATAACGTCTTAGGAGTAACGATACCATACTCATGGAACTAACCCTGCTGGCTGCAAAAATATACCACGTGCTTCGCATGAACACCATACTGGTAAAAGTATCCTATACTTGTACAATTACCACGTACTGGCAAACTACCATATACTAGAACCCTGTTTAATTCCAGAAAAAAAACGAATGTAACCAACTAAAATTATAATGAAAGAAACGATCCCTTTACACAAGGCCATCGTGTAAAAAAAAACTCATCTAATAATATAGGGTTAACCACGTACTCCATGAACACCTGTATCGTTAAAAAAACATATTAAAAACGGTCGTTCCGTATTCCAAATGACCAACAAACGTATAATGAATTAATAATGCCTCAAAAACCGCATGGCGAAGTAATAAAATTACTTGAAAGAAGACATTACTAATCACACAATGCGTCATGAGTACAACCTGTCCTCGATTAAACTTCAACAGGAAAGAGAGAGCCAGAATTTCTCAACTCGAACTTATATATGAAAAGGTAAGTAGGCTTTCAAGAAACTAACCGATAGGTGAAGACACTGTATAAAAGAAATTAATGATGAAATATATAATTGAAAAATTATTTCGCTACCTCAAAATTAAAATAGTAAAATTAGGAATCTAACTGACGAAGAATATCAGTTAATTGCGTACTAACTAATGAATTATTAATCGAAAACTATAGTTCAAAAAAGAATGACCACGAGGTTACTTTGTCGTTATAATACCCAAGTAGATCTTAAATGAAAATACTAATTTCGCTACGGATAAAACCGGAAAATATTCCAATAAATTTTAAGAAAAAGATTCGCGTTAAACCTGTTGTATTTTAACCCAATTAACAATTAATTGCTCAACATTGATTAAAATCGATTATTTTATTGCGAATTTCAACGCCTCACACGCGTAAAATATAAACCAAACCATACTGAGATCAAAGTTGTCTACATTAACGTACAAATATATCGTAAATTTTTAATTCAATTTAATCATACCAGAAAATTACTATAATGAAATTTCCAATTTTAACTAATTATAGGATAATTATCCGCACAAGAAAATTTTATTAAAAAGTTTTAAATATCGAAATTTACTAAATATAATCGAAAATCAATGATATACAGGTTCCTTCAAAAATATCGAATAAATGACTAAAAATGAACAGGAGGCGAGTTCAATACGTTACATATTTTAAATTTCTATTTCCGATAAATAATATAGTCTTCAGTTCACAATTGTAGAACCGCTAATTAATTGTATGATTTTGTAATTAACGAAGTATTTTAGTTTGTTTATATTTTTTAAATTTTGATTGGTTAGTAAAATCTGTTTTTGAAACAAATGAGATCTCTGCAGGTTCTTTTATGTTGTTCTTGTTAATATGTTCGCCTATTAGTCTAAGGCAGCGATGCACATACCGCGGCCCGCATGCGGCCCACTGTCAATATTTATGCGGCCCGCCAACGAATTTTAAAAATTGTTCGAAAAACTACAAAAGTAGGTAGGTAAAAATCCATTCAAATCAATATCTCTTAACTTTTTATTTTATTGTAACTTTTGTAATTGTTAGTAAGATATGTATCTTTAAGTACCTACTACTTTCTTGTTCAGGTTTACTACGTAGGACAGGTATGCTCCTCGTCGTTCCAAGCATATTGTTACGATACTAGAAATCTGTCGAACCAACTAGATTACTCGAAGATTCGCGAAACACGTCGGTATTAGCCCCGAACAATGTGGTAGGTTCTCTATGTTAGGTAACTCGTATAAATACGCTCGCTATCGGGGCAGTTAAGTTTTAACTACGGACAAGCGAACGTTAGTAATCTGTGAAGAATAAATATTTCGTCGTTCGAACTTGGCATCTACCTAATATCAATTTTGATATGGATAAACCAGGCCCCAGTCAAAAACGTAGTCGTAAGGTTGAAGATGAAAATCGACAGTTTCAAGATATTTGGGTCGAAAAATACTTTTTTCTACAAACACCGTTAAAAGTTGACATTTTGACACGGCTAACTTCACTTTAAAATGCGATTTTATAGCGTAGCGTGTTAAAAAGGCCACTTTTAACACTTATGTTAAAAGTAAATGACAGTTTGTCAAAAATGACAAGAGAAAATTCCGTACGTAACAAATGATTTTTATTACAATGAAAATTACAAATTCTTTGATAATTATTATTAAATGTACAGTTTGTGCAATTGGAGATATTTATTCCATGTGTTGCTGTACTTGCAGAATTATTATTTGCAGACAAATAGTTCATAGGAACTAAAATATCGTGATTTAAATTATCATTTGCGATAGAATTATTGGATAGATCTGGGAAGATGGAGTGAGCATTTTGTTTTTATTTTCTAGAGAATCCTCTAGGTAACCTTCAGCAACGGTGGAACTTTTCCAGCCTCCATGTCGCTTAATTGAGCATAAGCTTGCACCAGAATCTGCTAGCAAAGTAGCAGATGAAGCAATGTCCCTTATAGGATTCTGGATTCGGGAATTTCAAAAACATTGCGATAATTGCAGGCATCTTGACAAACGAATTTATTCCAACCGCTTGACTTGTGCATTTATTATTAGCGTATTTAATAAATAAACGTCGATGTTTTATATTAGATGGACGTAATGCTTTGTATTTGCGATACAAGTTTATATATGAGCCAATAACGGTAAATATTCTTTGAGTATTGGTTTTAGTATCTGGTATAGTAACTACTAACACATTTCCTCTATCTTCAATGTCATCCACAGTCATACGGAATAACTCTTCCCGGCGACAAGCGCCAAATATACCCATAACAACAGCTACTTTGAACAGCATATATTTTTCATCTGATGCTTCAGAAATAAATCTATCAATTTCTTGTCTTGTCAATATTTTTGATTTTCTTGCTCGGTAACCTTCTCCTTTCCGTTTCAAAAATGCAATAAGTTTATAATATTTACTAATATCATGGTTGTCTTTTATATTTAGCAAAAGTTTTATCATCGAAAAATGTGACCAAAGAGTAGAAGATTTCCAAATTTTAGACCTTTCTTTAAAATATGCTAGTAGAACATTTTCGCAAAATTTACCTATCACATTATTGTTTCTGTACCATTCCATAAACCTTTTGTACGCAATTTCATATTGTTGCCTAGATTTTGAGGGCAACAAATCAAATGTCGCTTTATCAGCGGCTTCAATTATTGCACTCGGTATTACTTCATTTTCTTTATTAATACACGAACTCATCTTTTGTACAAATTGTGACAAATTAATTTGACGTAATTTAACGGTTGCGTCCAGTTGTGTCAAAACGTCTTCATGAGCTGTCAAATTTGGTTAGTGGAGTTTAATTATATTTTATAATAAAACTTGTGTTTGTAGAAAAAATATTGTACGATACACATGTTAAAAATGCTATTTAATTTCACTCGTAAATTGCGACACTCGCAAACGCTCGTGTCGCAAACGTTTACTCGTGAAATAAAATCCCACTTTTAACACTTGTATCGTAAGTAACCATTTTATTTCATCGCATAACAAAAGTGTCTGTTTAATATGCAAGAGTAGTGTTTCTATTCCGAAGGAATATGATGTAAAAAGGCATTATGAATCCCAGCATCATACTTTTACCAAATTAACCGGCGAAAATCGAACGCAAAAAAAATTCCACTTTACAAAGGGAACTAATAGGCCAGCAAGCTATGTTTACAAAACCAATTCAAGATGCTGAAACAGCTACTGAAGTTAGTTAGCTTTGAAATATCTCGAATAATAGCGAAAACTTGTCGGTCTTTTAATGATGGTGAGGTCCACTGCTCAACTCTTAATATATTTACGAGGTGTAACGCAAAATTTTGAAGTGAGTGAAGAACTGATTGGTATGATTTCTTTGACAAGTCAAACCAAGGGGAGTGACATGCTCGAAGCTCTTCTGGAAAAATGTTCTATAATGGATTTGGATTTGGAAATTATCTGGAATTACGACTGACGGAGCACCTTCAATGGTTGGAAGTAAATCTGGGATAATAACTAAGTTTACAAACTAAAACATAGATACCAAGGAATTAATGCAGTTTCATTGCATTATACATCAAGAGGCCCTCGGTTCAAAATTATTGGGATTTGAAAATGTGATGAAAGTTGTAGTAACTATTGTAAACTTTATAAAATCACGAGGTCTCAATCACCGACAATTCACACAATTTCTCGTTGATATTGAAAGCGAATATGGTGATCTCCTGTTTTACACTGAAGTAAGGTGGCTAAGTCGTGGGTTGTCACTAGAGCGGTTTCTTAACTTGATTGAAGAAATCAAAATATTTCTGGCGGAAGAGAAAAAGGACGTCTCCGAACTCGACAACCCTGATTGGCTGTGTGACTTAGCGTTGCTTGTAGACATCACAAATCACTTTAATGTCTTAAATACGCGACTCCAAGGCAAAGATCAATTGATTTCACAGTTATACCCTCATGTTTCGTCCTTTCAATGCAAATTGAGTCTTTTCAGGACACAAATCAATTCAGCCAATTACAGCCCTTTTCCGAACTACAAAAAAATTATGGAGAAATTCAATAAAACTGATGTCAATTTCGCTTATGTTGAAAAAATTGATATTTTAATACAAGCTTTTTAAGAGGTAAGTTATTAAGAGTTCGAATAAATGCATTGAAATGCGCAAGCTTATTTGGATCGACGTATATTTGTGAGCAAACGTTTTCAGTGATGAAACTTAACAAAACAAAAAATCGAAACCGTCTGGCAAATGAAAATCTGGAAGCAATTTTACGTGTGGCGTAATGTGGAACCAAACATAAACAAAATTGTTAGGTCAATGTAATGTCATGCATCAAAATAATAAAACATGAAATACATATTACATTGTAATAATTTTTGATTAATGACATTTTTGAATGTTCTTCTATTTTTATCATTTGTAGTAATTCACACTATTTAAAAATAAAAATACTTGTGTTAATAAGTATTCTTTGTAGTTGACCGTCATTAGCTTATAATTTTCCCGAGTGGCCCCTGTTCCCTATAAGTCTGTGCATCCCTGGTCTAAGGTATATGTAGATCGTTTTTGAATACAGAAATTTCATTTCATTGAAAATTAATTTGCTACCATATTTGGTCAATGAATATATACAGGAATGACTTAATTAATTATTTGTAATATAGAAATTTCACTCGTAAAAGATATACAGGGTATATAATTGTTTAGAGTTTAATTAGCTATCTTTTTTTTGCAAATTAGTTAATTTATTACTTATTATTATTTAATATTATTTGTACCATAAATGAATAGATTTTCAATTTGACATTCAATTTTCGAGTATTGTAAAAACAGAATCTCGTGACGTATGATATTTTTTTGATCGATTACATTTTTTTTTATTTGACTAATGAAAGCGGATATTTGGCTAATATCTGCTTTCATTTGAGTCGTACCCGTTTTCATTTGAGTCATATCCGTTTTCATTTGAGCCATATCTGTTTTCAGTTCATCATTCCAGTTTGTAAAGGCTTCATTGTACTTTACATCTTTTCCAGTATATCATTGAGGGCCCATCTTCTTTGCTGTTCTATTTACAGGGCCTTATTGTCTATACTTTTTAGGTAAGCAATGTTTGCCTGCCTTGTCGTTCTTATCTCGCTAACACTTCTCCTCCGCATTTCCACCGAACTAACCTGATGCTATGATCTTGAACGCAGCGTTGGGGTGTTGCAGGTCCTTGTATTCATTTTTAATTTAACACGATATTGGTAACTGGCTTTCGATATCAGCGTTCCGTAACAGTTTCAAGTACGATGTACCAACTTTATTTGTGCATACACGATCTTCACGTATATGCTTAAAGTTAACGGGAAAGCTTGCTACGTATAAACGTAAGACTAAATAAATAATACGAAAACTTGCTCTGTTATCTTTTGAAATTCAATATCGTTCCAGGGACTCTCCTTTGGCGAGCGCGTCATTGAGGAAGGCGTTGTCACCAATTAACCAGCTTTTAAACGGGAAAAAAGTCGCCACTGTGTATCTTATACTTTGTTGGTTTTCAAGCTGTAATTTACGCCATACGGAAATGTTGAAATTAATATAACCCACCAAGTGAAAATACAAAGATATTTTAAGATAGAAGCCACTAACGCCACTTCCAAAGAAAACTCGTACATAGATAAACTTACTACTAAATTTATTAGTATGGAAACGAATCGAGCATACAATGCAAAGAAAAATATATTCGAATAATATATACGGCAACCCAAACTGTAATACTCTTCGATTCAATTGCATTAGAAAAAAAGGAAAAAAAATACATCAAACTGACTATATCAAAATTTGAAGAATATAAGCAAACTAAAATAATTCCTTAATTTCAAAATGATACGATTAATTAACGGTTCTACAATTAAAAGTAAAAACGATATATAAAGAGCGATCATTAAAATTTTCACTCGTAGCTGGCCGTGTATATAAAGATTATGTCGTAGCTTTAGTCATTAAGATGTTATTTCAAACATCTGTCAGTGTCAAATATATATTTTAAAGTTTCATCAAAAGAAAAAGTAATGGCCTTTAATGATATGTATAAAGCGTTTATGGTAGAATGTTACTTCCTGACATCTCAAAAAATTGATGGTATTTGGCAGCATTCAATAGAAAATTGCCTTGTGGAGTTTGAAGAGAGATATTCAAATACTGTTCCTAGCTATAAAACTTTCCGTGATACGCTAATGCATTGTGTAAATCTTTTTCGTCAAACAGGCAGTATTTTAAGGAAAAAAGGAAGCGGTCCTCCTCTCAAGAGAAGTCGCGGCATAATTGAAAATATCAGACAAATTATTAACGAATTTCCTCAAACATCTATTCGCAGAGTTTCGCAACAAGTAAGGCTTTCGTATGGAACATGTCAAAAAATTTTAAAAAAGGACTTGCACTAATATCCATATAAATTAACTTCTGTACAAAATCTATTACCTACGGATTATGAAAAAAGAACACAATCTTGCCAATGGTTTATTCAAACAATGACAGACAATATTTTAAATAATACTTTTTTCACCGATAAAGCTTGGCTTTATTTGAAAGATTATGTTAATTCGCAAAATATGCATGTGGTCCAGTGAAAATCCTCATTTCTACAGAGAAGTTCCTCTACATCCACAAAAATAGGCGCATAGGTAGGTATGAGTCGTCACCGATTAATGGGACCAATATTCTTTGACGAAATTCTCAGTGTTTTTACTAATCAATTGACTAATGATGAACTCCAGGTCGGATATTTTCAACAGGATGGGGCTACATCTCACGTTACACTTGAAAATATTCAGTTTTTGCAACAATTTTATGGCGATAGGATAATAAGTAGAAATACAGCGATTCCATATCCACCACGATCGTGTGATTTAACAGTCATCGATTTTTTTTGTGTGGCCATATATAAAGAATATTATTTATGAAACACCAATTAATAATCTGCAAGAGTTAAGACATAAAATCATAGAAAAATGTGAACACATCAATAACTCACCGCAAATACTGATCAATGTTTTCAATGCTCTACGAAATAGAGTGCGATTATGCTTGGTGGAGAATGGTCAACATTTTACACATTTTTTATAATATTCTATTACTTTGTATAAAAATTATAAATATATTTAATATAAAAGTCAGCATTTCAAATTATTTTTTAACAATCATGACGTTTGAAATTATACTGACAGATCTCCTCTAATAACTTAAGTTAGGACATACTTTTTGTGTACATGGCTTACTTGAGCGAAAATTTTAATGATCACTCTTTATTATTTATGTAAAAAATCGGCAATCGGAATAAAAAAAAATAGTATAACTAGTTAATTATTAAAAAAACTTAGTTAAGTGTCCGGCATATGAAATTTATCGCCATAAAATAAATCTATTTAGATTACGAACACAAGCAAAGTAAAGCCTCGGCTGTTATATCGAAGCAAAGTATTTTGTGCAAAACGGCGGCTACGGGAGGCAACTTCTGAAATCCTGATACGACAATTATTATTTAATTTAAGGAGAAACCTATTCCTGGACACAATTAACAAAACACATTTATTTCGTCGGAGAATTGCGGAACGAAAGGCGTCTACCCAGTAAAATTGATACAACACGTGAATAATGTGCAGGGGTAGTTTAATCTGTAATCATCAAGTCGGTTTTCTAAAATAATGCAACCCCAGTTTATTAGGTCTGTCATAGACACCCTACAGAAAATGTTATCACGAGATTACACCTTAATTAGGTGCTTAGATCGAAGTCACTAACATTCACCTCGGGGAGGTGATTAATTTTCAAAAATCTCATCAACGAAACAGCTAAACTCACATTAAGAGGAGGCTTCGTTTGTTCGACCCGTGTAACTTGAGATATTCGTGGAACAAAAGTGAAAACCACGCACAATCTTTACCACCCCTATTTGGAAAATAACAATGTGCATGTGGCGTCGTCATCGTTGAAATTTTACATAAATCAATACAAATGTATACGCTGATTGATCAATAAAGTATTGTAACGGTATGAGAAAACTTATTGATACCTCGAATTCACCTACAGCTCAAACAAATGAAACCATCAATAGAATAAGATGCTAAGTGTGTCCTTCAAAAGTAAATCACAATAGTAAAATGTGCTAATTGCAAAAATAAGATAAAGTTGAGGCACGATAGATATCGATGCACGTATTTTATGACGTATTATTACGTCACACTATCAGCTCTAAAATAGTATTTGCCATTGTTGATAATATATGTAAATTGTGTTTTATAATTGATAGATTATGGCGTAAATGATTGAGATTGCTACAGTTTGGCGCATATAATCACTTTCAATAATTAATTAAATTATTTTAAAACACTATTATCAATAAACGCAAACAGAGTTATTCTCATATATTAGTATAAAAGTATGTACATCGTTGGCGCTTTGTATCTGTCAGATATTTCTGACATTTGCGTTGTGCTTGTGCCGTTCGTTTAGGTTATAATAGTTTATTCAACGCCTATTTTGTCTACGATATTACATATTTTATCAACATTAGTTCTTATTATAACTTATAGTAAATATTCACGATATTTCGTGACTGTATTGTGCTAAAATGCCGAAGTAAACAAGCTAAAGAAATGGTTGCATCGTTAATAACGTTCTTTGAACAAGAGGGTGCCAATATGCGCATTCACGGACAAACTTTCATACCTTTTGAAGAGTAAGGGAAATAAGTGGTGTATTTTCATAAATATAGCGAATTACACTCCCATACCGGCGCTCATGGCGCGCACGGAAATTGGTCTGCTCTAGTAATCACTCGCTGATCCAAATCAAACAGTATTGTGGTACAAAATAACGAAATTAACAGTACATAGCTTTACTAGGGCAGTATTATGTAATTCATTTTCAAACTAGAAAAATATTCAAAGTGATTCAATCTAAATATGTCTTGTAAACATTAAACGCTAATCCATATTCAACAATATTGTTGCATAAAGTAATAATATTAATAGTGCATTCCGTTACTAGAGCAGAATAATGCGATTCATTCCAAAGCTACTAAAATATTCCCAGTAATTCAATCTAAATATGTTTTTTAAACATTAACCAGAACTAAGTGCATAATTTCGCTGAAGGAAGTTCGAATGGATGTTTCCCTTTCAAATTTTAATCACCGAAAAGTTAATAAACACACGTTCTACGAACATCTGAGTTTTATTTGACTGGTTTATTCAACAGAAACTGTGCAAAAATGAAATAAAGATAGGCCGGAACGCTCGTTATAACTTTTTGTTATATAAGGGGTTCGTGTTGATTAGGGCGAATCTGGAATCGATCTTTATTTGAGCTCACTTCCATTTGCTCGATATAATGACTTACGATAAGATCCACCAAGAATGTTGGGAACGCGTTAAAGACAATGGGTAGAAAACACGCAGAGCGCGTAGTGTAGAATGAGACGAGAAATTCTAGATAAGTCAATTAGTTTTATTAGATATATTCTCTCGGATATTCTGAGGGTAAGGTCAAAATTCCTGGCAATAATTTACTTATTTCGATGTATATAAACGTAATGTAATAATAATAGTAATAATAATACTTCTATCAACTTAGATGATATTATCTTATTTTATGTAGTTTTAGTCATTTTACAAATAGTTTTCAATAAATTATGTATACCTGGTCTTTCTTTTGTCATTAGACATAGGTATAATGCATTGACTGACTTATTTTTATTTCCAATTACACATAGGCATAAATGTATGCAGCATATAGTAGGCAGCCAGTTATATACCAATAACATTTTCAAACTGTCAAAATTTATGTTTTTCGTTCATACCTTAATCTTCAATTAAATACATTTTATTGAAAAATACATAATTTAAAACAGTTAATTATCCCAACAGGCGTATAACTTGTGCGAAGACAATTTTAAATATTTTTAACAAATTCAAAGAAGATGGATAGTATTTCTTTAAGGTTGAAATATATCTAAGATAGTAAAATTAGTGTATCGAAAAAGGTAGAAAATATAACAAAAAAGTAGAAATAGATTTTACCACATATTGAAATTGTAGAACGTCCTCACATTACTTCTAATGAATTACCGAACGTAACAAACGTATTGGGGGCATTTCAGTAACCCATGGGATCTTACGAATAAGTGGTTTTATAAGATGGAGAAATTTATCTTAAAAAGCAGTAGTGGGTAATTCTTGTGGGTAATAAGTATGTTACTATTTTTTTAATAATCACAATAACATTTGGACTGTACAATTATTTGACACTACTGGAAGTACTGAAAATGCTACCGGGATTACTTCTTTTCTAAATCAAGAAATGTTTAATATTATGAAGAAAGTAGATCCTGAAAATAAAGAACAAATGCCTGTAATCGAAACAGACATTAGTCATTACTTAGATTTTTGCAAGAAAGAATAAGAGAAAGTAAAATCATTTTCAGCCGATGTAATAATAACTATAAGGCAGTACCTCGAAAGGCCAAATTCAAGTCAGGACGTAGATCGTCTTTTATTTTGGAAGATAAGTTTTAAGGAAAAAGGGTAATTACATTTTTTATTTGGATTTTATTTTTGGTAACAGGAATGGAGCTGAATCCCTTAAAACAATGTGCTAGGAAATAGTTCTGCATTCCAGTGAATTCAGCAGAAAGTGAAAGTGTATAGTACAGTTCGTTTAATAATAGAACAAAGGTGTGCAAGACTAAAACCGAACAATGTTAATATGATATTATTCCTAAATAAAAATTTTAAAATTATTAATAAGGAAACTAAGTATTTATTTTATTAAAATTACACCCAACATTTTCCTATTATACAAAAAAGGTTTAAGTATATCAATACGTTAAGTACGTATTACGCATACGTTACAAATGAAACAGACATGTAAAAAAATTCCACATCTGTAACTGTAAACATGGACAACACACCTCGTATTTTCCAGCTTTTTACTTCTGCTTAAGACATATGTTTCTGCTATTACTATTAAGCGTCGTCAGTTAAGCTAGTGAAGTAATTTAAAAGCTTAAATCGCCTATATGGTATAGCAAATTTCGTTCTATCAGATAGCACCATATAATATAGTGACATCTGACGGACGAAAGAGAATTTGCCGACTATGACTATGACTATGCCGACTATGTATATTTCCTGCCATCTGGCTTCGTGTTAAAGGACTTACACCTATATGCGTATTTTTGTCCCTTTTGTACCGGCTTAGCCGGTCAAGGTAAGGGTTGCCATTTTCGGCATAGTCGTCCCTCGTAATGAAAATTGAGGAATATGTGACATTAAAAAAAATTTATTTTCTTTCCATGGCAATCTATTTAGGAATTTATCTATTGTTTGTACGTAGATTTTGGTGTATAACTGGTTGCCTACGACACCATACATTTATGCCTATGTGTAATGGAAATGAAAATAAGTCAGTCGATGCATTATACCTATGTGTAATGACAAAGGAAAAACCCGGTATAAACTATCGGTCTCAAAAAAACAGAATGTCTTAAAAAACAAAACTAGCTAATAAAACCTAAAAAATCATTCTTTTTAAGCAGAAATACAATTATTTAAACGCCGAAAGGCGTTCAAAGGAATCAAACATTCTATGAAACAAATGTTTATTGTTTTCTGTTTTGACAGTTCAAATTTAGTTTTGATACCTGCAACAGTTATTTTGCAAACTAATTTCAAACCGAGTGGTATGCAGTAAAAATGCATTTAACGAGAGAAAATTTAGAGCTATGATTTACTATGACTTTAGAAACAAAGTGTTTCAAGACTTCGTGCTGAATTTGGTGATAAAGCTCCTTCACAGAGGAGTATTTACAACTGGTTTAACGAATTCAAATTTCAAAGAGTTTTACTTAGTGACGTTTTTCGCGAAGGAAGGCTAATCTCAGCCGTTACTGAAACAAATGTAGACGCCGTACGAAGAAGGATTCAAGACGACAATCGAGTCACGTATGGGATTGTATGGGATTATGAGGAGCACCTTGGGTATTCACATAACTGCAATAAACAAGATTTAACATAATAATTTGGGTGTGAGGAAAGAGTGTTGTCGCTTGATACCTCATACTTTAACACAGGACTAAAAACAATACCGAATTAGGTTGGCTGAAAACTTTCCGTCCAGCTCCCTTAGTAGTGTTTTGGTATGGAGTTGACCTTCCGTTAACCTCCATTTATTTTTATGTTCTGTTTCTATCCATAACCAGATCTTCCTTTTAGAGGAATCCTTATCGATTCCACATACAGGTTCTGCTCCTATGAAGTTCCTATTAGTACCTTCTTTGGCCAGTTTGTCTCATTGCCTTTAATTTCCTCATGTTCTGGTACCCATATCAGCGACACTTATTGTCTTGTGCCAGTTTATTGAGGACATGTTTACAATATTTCACCAGCTTAGACCTGGTAGATGGGTTCATAATGGCTTTAATAGCCGCCTGACTATCAGCCATTATGTTAGTTTTTTTGTTTGCGCAGCCCGCTTCCCGAATTTCCTCGGAGCAGGCTGCGACTGCAAAGAATTCGGCCTGGAAAACCGTAGTATATTCCCCAGATATATCGATATCTTCCTTCTAGGGCACATTTCGCATATGCCTGCCCCTGCCCCCTAACTAGATTGTGATCCATCAGTGTACCAGGTGCCGGCACCACAATCGCTCGAGCGACTCTTTGCCTGTTCCCTGGTCGGTATAAATATGTTCAGCTTAGCTGTAAACATAATCTCAGGTGCCATACTGTCCGCCGGCATTTGAAATATCTTCCAGTATAGTTCCTGTGATATCTGTATGGCTCCCTACAACCGTATTAGGACACCATACGTCATTGGTCTTTAGCCTTATCGCAACCATTGCCTCCGCCTTTACAAATAGTTCCAGCGGAGGGAGACCTACGATGGCCTCCATTGAGGCGGTTCCCGTGCTGTTCATAGCTCCCGTGATTCCCAACAGAGCCTGTTGCTGGAGAGTCGTGAGGAGCTCCACCGAAGATGTCTGCTCCGCCCCCCTCCACCAGACAACTGCTCCATAGGTAATCTTTGAGCTTATTACTACTGTTTACAACCAGTGCACCACATTTGGTTTTAATCCCCAGGTTTTGCCAACAGCTCTTCAGCATCTCCAGAAGAGCTGCGCCGTCCTGTCTGCCACTTTTACTAGGTGTCTGCTCCAATTCTCATCAAGTTTTATGCCTAGATACTTCACTTCATTGGTTAGTTTTAACTCTTGTCCAAACAGCCTTACGCTACCCAGATCATTTAGTTTTCTCATGTTGGTAAAGGCTACCATCTTGTTTTTTTTGAGGATTGACAGTTAATCCCTCCTCAAGGCACCATCTTTCTACAATTCGCAGAGCATTTCGCATGATGCTTGCCGCTGTCCCCGGGAATTTCTCCTGGGACACTATGACAATGTCATCGGCGAACCTCTGCGTCCATATTCCCTGGTCATTTAATGTCCTGAGGAGATTATCCACTACTAGACTCCATACTAGCCGTGACAGTACGCCTCCTTGAGGACACTATTTTGTTGTCCTCATGGAGATCGTTTTATTTTGCATTTGGGCATGAACTATGAATAGTTATTTCTGTATTTGACGGTTTGTAGTAAATTGCAAAGTTACAGTTATTATTAATTCAAGTAATGGTTAAATCGAGAAAGTTAGTACTACTATTTGTTTCCTGTTCCAATGTAAACTTAATATTGTGATGCAATGTATTAATATAATAAAATAATAAATTTAATTGTTTCTTTGTTCCTATGAAACCTAGTAATATATCGTCCACGTACCTGTACCAAAATAATACATTTTGAAAAAGATGATTTTTTGTAATACAATTTTCAAGACTATCCATAAAATCTCAGCTAATAACGGACAATAACAAATGCTCAAAATGTTTTCCTTCATTTTGTTGACAAAATCCTAAGCGATGATAAATTCCATTTCGCACATTGTAATATTTCCGGAGTGATTAGTCTGGTTTCGTAGATGATGCGTTGTCGTAAAACGTCCAAATTTTCCGGTTGTGCCGCCTAGACTTTTCTAATGTAACACTAACACCAAAATGTTTAAATCATCGAATAAAGAATTGTAAAAGCTTTCAAAATCCATAAAAAAAAAAGGGGGTTGACATTTAAAAAAATTATCAATGACATCATAACTTATTCAAGGTCGACGGAAAAAACAAAATGGTAGCATCTAAATATAGCTAATAAAAAACATTAATCGACATATCTTTGCATTTTGTCAAATAATGCACAATAACGTTATTACGGGCTAGTGTCCATACTTTATGGACGCAAATGATTACTCAAAAATTTTCTAATGTAACATACCAAAATTTTTACATCATCGAATAAAGAATTGTAAAAGCTTTCAAAATCCACAAAAAAAATTGGGTTGACACTTAAAAAAATTATCAATGACGTCATAACTTATTCAAGGTCGACGGAAAAAGCAAAATGGTAGCATCTAAATATAGCTAATAAAAAACATTAATCGATATATCTTTGCATTTTGTCAAATAATGCACAATAACGTTATTACACGGGCTTGTGCACATACTTTATGGACACAGTGTATATATACATATATATAACTTGATTAATTTAAATTAAATAGAACTATACTTTTCTTTATAACTAAAAATATCAAAATTCTAATAATGAATTAAATTTAATATCAAAGCAAAATTTTATTTGTGAACACCGCTTTAAGACGATATTTCGGTAAGTGTCCTTTTCTTGAGAAAAGTATATGCCCCGTGACGTCAATTCTTTTTTAAATACAATTTGTAAATTATAATACTCTTCTAAATGATATCCCATGTTTAAAGACTTTTGTTCTTATATTAATTTATGTTCCTTAATCCTTCTTTCCAATAGTATTTAATATTTTAAATATGTTCTTGTTTTTCTTAGGACTGCATGCTTTCTGCCTTCTTCTCATTTATACTGTGCTTCTCTAACGTTCGACGTTTTAACTTCTTTATAATACATGTCTCCATATTATAGATCTTCACATCATATCTTCCTTCTCTTATCGATCAATTGGCTATCCTTTCATATCTTCAGATTGACATGTTTTATTGCCATTTCCAGCACACCTAGCCTGTAGTACTGGACTAAATTTGACAGTTGCATTGTTTACAATATTTAAACGAAAATATTTATTTCTAATGCATGGACAAATATTATATTAGACTCTATTTTGTATGCTATAAAGCCTTTTAAATTGTTTTAATGGATTCGGTATTCTACGCAAATTAATAATACATATATTTTAAAACGAATGGAATGTTTATCCTTATAGATAAGTATCACAAAATGTTTATTCTAAAATGCACATTCCATCATGTATGGTTTATTACAACACCGTTATTGCCCTTTCAGGTTATTCTGATTTGTGATGCATATCAAATAATAATATATATTTGATACTTTAAAACTTTAAGGGATAATTTGAAATTTCACATGCATCGTAACAGTTACAATAAACAATGTTTATGTATTCAAGAAATTTGCAAAATTCAAGTGCTGATTACGAAATTTATTAGAGTACTTAAAAAATATCATTTTATAAATCTGTAAGTATAGCATAATTTAAATTTTAAGTTATTAACATTTATAAACTAGAATGTAAAGGGATATAATGATCTACATGGCATTTGACATTCAATATAAGTTTACCAAATATACGCAGATGTGTTTTTCTTAACACGATCTGTATTGTTGTATATTAAAACTTTTTACAGAAAATAACGAGAAACTCTACATAAAATAGACATTAGATTTGTTATATCGATGCTCATAGAGGGTGTATTCAAAATTTACTTGTTTTAAATTTTTCATTGCTGTTTTCAGCTTTATTTAATTTTTCAATTTATTTCGGTTAGAAGAGAACACAGCAATATGTTTAACAAATCAAGAATTTCATTAATAATTATTGGGTTTACGTTATTTTTATGTAGAAGATCTTTTACTAAAATAACCGTTTTTTTCTGGAGGTATTCCAGGAAATAAACTTTAGACATCAAAGGAAATGAGTTTTGTGTTAGAAGATAAAGTAAAATCTTTGATTCTGTTTAACAGTACATATGAGTGTTTTATGCTTAATTTAGGTTTAAATCCTGTATATTTAATAATAAAATCTATGCGTCTTTTCGAGACTTTATAAGACGAAGCTGGAACATCTGAAATAACCGGACGAATCGGGTAATTTTCTTTATGTAATTTAATAAGGGAATATAATTTTGGGGGTTCATAATAATTTTAGAAATAATAAATGTGACTCTTCATATGCGTCTTGTATTAATTTAGCAAACCATAACTTTAACAAAGAATTTACAATACTACACATAGAAAATAAGGGCAAAAAGCTTAATTTATTAGAGTCACTTGAAATTAATAAATTTAAAAAAACTGATAATCCCCAATGATCAATTATAAATTAATAAATCACTGTTACTTAATTTGTTTATCTGGTTATTCAGACTGTCATATATTGTATTTTTCCAAAGTGCTGCTCTACCTCTCTTTAACATAATGTAGACACTTAGTTTTATCACTTTATGAACTGTATTGTATACACCGTAGTTCAGTATTTATGTGAAAGTTTTCGTTGATAGACATTTAAGTAATATGGACTACCCATCCCTTCTAACTATCCAAATCAAGTATTTGTTACGGAATATTTATAAGTTAGTTATATGTCTGACGAAGCTCCTGTGTGACTGAAACGATCGTTACTTTGTGAAATAAAAAGTACCGTAAAGTGGGAGGGGGGGTGAAATTGATAACTACATCCGATTCAAACATTTTTAAATTTGCCGCGTTACTTGTTTGAGTTTTGTCAGTTGGCAATCTGGTGTCATTTAGTGTTACAACCACAGATTGCATAGAAGTGTCGCGCTTGGTAATATCTTTTGTTTTTGTCGCATAAAAACTAAATTATAAGTGAGCCTACTATTTCAACACTCAACTTCAACTTCAGAACTATTGAAGGTACGTAAAAAATTAAAGCTATTTAAAGCTGGTATCTCCTAACCTATTTCGTACTCGTTGTTTTAATGTGATTTGACTAATAGCGCGGGAAATTTGAAAAATACAACGTGGGGTGAAATTGATCATAGGCGTGGGGCTAATTTGATCGTTTATGTTTACTGTGAATTTTATTGCTTAGGCGTGTTTTTTCTTTATTTAAGGGTTTTAAAAATGGTACGACTTTATAAAAAGAAGTCTGGAGCTAGAAACTACAGAAACTATTCTCAACAAAATGTTGAAAATGCTCTGGAGAAAGTTGTAGATCATGGATGGAGCTTACGAAAAGCTGCTAAGGAATTTAAAATTCCATACGGCACCCTTCACAACAGATTTCATGGACAACGTGTAGGAAAAAATGGTGGCCAGGTCATTTTTTCTAGGAATGAAGAAAAATCCCTAATTCAATCTATCTCAACTTGTGGAGAATGGGGGTTTCCCTTAACTTTGTTAGACGTCAGACAACTTGCAAAAACTATCTAGATAGCCGGGGCCGTACTGTGGCCAAATTTACTAACAATATGCCAGGTATGGATTGGGCATATTCGTTATTACGCAGATATAAAAACGAAGTTACCAATAAATTAGCAGCAAACATAAAACGATCTCGCGCTGATGTGTCAAGGCAAATTATAGTCGACTATTTTGAAAACTTGAATGTTACACTAGAGGGAGTTCCGCCGTCTAACATATTCAATTATGATGAGACGAATCTACAGGATGATCCGAGGCAAAAGAAAATGTTGTTCCGTAGAGGAACTAAATACCCGGAACGTATTTGTAACTTTAGTAAAAGTGCAACGTCAATTATGATGTGCGGTTCCGCTTCAGGAGTTCTGTTGCCGCCGTACGTTATTTATAAATCGGAGAAGATGTGGGTGCAGTGGACCGAGCAAGGTCCAAAAGGGCCACCATGCTGTAATGCAAAATGCTGCTCATCAGGTTCCCGTTACAACCGCACGCATCATGGATGGATTGATGCCCAAACTTTCGCAGATTGGTTTGTTTCAACCATTCTGCCACACGCCAAGAGACTTGAAGGGCATAAAGTTTTATTGGGCGACAATTTATCGTCCCACTTTACCAACGAGGTGTTGCAGCTATGTGCTGCAAATAATATATCATTCATTTGCCTCCAAAAGAACTCAACCCATCCCACTCAACCGTTCGATGTTGGATTTTTCCGACCTTTTAAAATTGCTTGGAGGGGTGTTTTGACTAGATGGAAAGCTGCACATAAACTTTCAGCGTCTATCGATAAAAAGGACTTTCCACACTTACTGAATGCATGGAAATGGATAAGAAGATCGCTAATGGCGCTATAAGAAAAGATCTGGTGATGTCCTTTAATGCAACTGGAATATCACCATTAGATCCGAATCCTGTTTTGCGAAAAATTCCCACAGAAGACACTTATGAACCCAACAACGATCTCAACAATGTGTTGGTTGCATATTCGCAGCAGCAAAGATTTTCAGCTGTGCCATCAAGACGGAATATAAAAAGACAAAAACTTGTCGTTGTGCCGGGAAAAAGTGTGACTGCGCCAGACGAAGACTCAGATAGCGAATTCAGTGCACCTGATTCATTGACAAATGATAATTCTGACAATGAACCGATGGAAGATAGTCATGAAGAAGTAGAATATACAGCACCAGAGCAAAATGGAATCGAGAAGGGAAACTTTGTATTGGTAAAAGTATTCCGTGGTTCAAGGAAGAAAACAATGTATAGATACGTTGCATTAGTTCAAAATGTAACAAATGACAGTGAAATAGAACTGCTGGGAATGAAGTCTTTGGACAAAGAAGGCAAAATTTTCAAAACTGAAGAAACTGACAAATTTGCAGTTGAATTTGCAGACATAATAGCTCAGCTTCCGAATCCCACATTAAAAGCATTTGGTAAGCTACAGGCCTACTATTTTGACCACGTAATCGATATCAAGGAAATCTAGTTGTTTAGAATTTTTCTATATTATGTCTTTTTCAAATAAAGTAATCACATTTTGTGTTCTTTACTTTTATTTTGCCTTAAAAATTGATAATAATCGAGAAAAGTTAAACGGATGATGCTGATCAATTTCACCCCGAAACCGAAAATTTCCAATAACATTTTAATCATCCAATATATTTCGGTCAGGGTCAAATTGATCGCACTTATACAGTTCGTATGTGCATCCTATACAATAAATTGCAAGTGATTAATTTCACCCCGCTCTGAGGGTGTAGGTGATCATCTTTTATTTTCATTATGTGAACAAATACAAAAATAATTTTTGGTTTTTACAAAATGTAACGGCTACATATCTTGTACCCCCACCCACTTTAAGGGAAATAACCACCATTTTATTATTTTAAACAAAAATACAAGCAAAAATGCAATATTTATGATCAATTTCGCCCCACTAGTGAAATTTATTAAAATTTGTTTCATTTTATCCCGATCATAGTTATAATGGAATTTCAAGTAATGGCTGAAACAATCCTGTAATTTACGAATTATGCTAGCTATATACTGGTGTATTACTTTAAAGATACATAATTAATTATAATAAATTTCCGAAAACCGCTATATTGAAAAAACTTTTTCCTTGCTAATCCTTTAATGCTGAAATGCATTTTATTACTAATTCAAAAATGGACACAGTGTACATAAATCGATGATATCCGACGTTGAATTCCGTTTCATTACAGAATTAAAACCAATTTCGTGTCGAACGTAAAATCCACGTGAAAATTTAACAACGCAATGGCCGCCAACATACATATTTATTGGCAAATATTCCCTATACCGAAATTGCGATTCACTGGTTCAGGTACAATTTTGGTAATAAATTTCTGCACGTTATTTGTTCGCTTTTGTATAGTTTATTTTGCTTCTATAACGTTGATAAAACGGTAAACACTTTTTCTCCGGGAGAGGAGATAAATGACCAACAAAACTATATATCTTTGAGTAGAAAATTGATATGGGCGAGTGCAGATAATGAAGAAAAATGAAACGAAAGATCGGAACGATGTAAAGTGATCTTTTTCTAAGGAAGTATTAAATTGTGTAGACAATTTTATCATCTTTTATCTAATAAAAATATTGAGAAATAAGATCCGAAAACAAAGCAAAAAATGAAAATCCATCTCCATATAGATAAATATACAACGACACAATTTATGGCTAAGAATTGCTACGAGGGTACATCAAAATATAACGAGACTGGTGCTATAACTTCTTTCGCAACTAGAATTTCATAACAAAGGAATAGAACATGAAACTCCCCATCTCTAATGTACCTGTCCTCAAGTAGGCTTTGATTTAACTTCTGACGTTTATTACAAATAATTACTGAATTGCCAGTGTTCGAAAAACTGAGTGGAGCAAAGATTAAATGTTGTAGATGGCTTATTTCTATTGAAATATCAGAGAAGACGGTAAAATATTAAAAATACAGTAATAATAAACTTATAATTCATGAGATGACGACTCTGAACTCATATTTTATAAATATAAATTGTTTTCGTTGTAGACACTTGAGCAGTTATAAACAGTAAACGCTTTTCTCAGCTATGGTAGGATTAACAAAGATACCAAAAAGGTTGCTGATTGCTGAAAGATGTTTAAATGTTTCGTATGGTAATATCCCAAGAAAGGTTTTCGGGGAATCTGGGCAATTGATATCGATTATTCCGACACCTATTGGGAATAAAGAATAGCAGCAGCAGCAGCAATTAAACGAATTTACTAAATTCGATGCTCTAGGCGGTAGATAACATTAGTAACTACTGTTTAAAATTAATTTAAACGAAGACAAATAGTTTCAACGGTTTTTCTTATCTTTAAATATTAATAGATCAAAATTCCCTAGATAATTTCAAAAATTCCCTTTTGCCTGTTTAGCAGAAATGTCCCTAGAACTAGAAAATAATTCCCTAATCTGTCGTCACTGCTATTATGTCTACAGACACTGGAGGGGCGGCAATCGTTCGACTGCCGCCCCTCCCGTAAACTAATCTCTTCAGATGGGTTTACGCTACACAGCTGTCTGTCGTACGAATTATTTTGTGCTTTCATATGTAGTAGCATCTGTCTCATTATTTTAATACCACACTTCGTACATAACAATGTCCCATGATACTTGTATTTAAATATACTATTTTAATAATTTTATAATCAATGACATTCATTTAATTTTAAATTAACTAAATAAATTCAGTTTTGAAAACGTTTTAGGTTACCTAGGAATGAGAAAGCTGGAAAGCATTAAAGGTAAAGGCATATGGGCAATATAACTGTATATGGACGCAACATGTGAAAATTAATGTCAAACTGTTAATAAATAAATATCCCGTCAATTTCTGGTACTTTACACATAATTATATTTAATTTAATATTTTCTTATCATTTTTCATAATTTATTAAATTCATTAACGCTAGAAAAAAAAATATATTTAATTTATTAATACTCAAAATTTTATAGACATTAGTTTAGACACGCCCATTATTTAAACAGAAAAGCGCGCGAATCTATCAATATGTAATGTAATACACGCAGCACACATAACCTACTGTCAAAGGTACATTGCATTAACACTTGTAAAGTCTTAAAATAATTTTATATACCCAGTTAAACGATTTTTATATTTAAAATTCAATTTAATTAATGATTTATTTCAAGGTAAAAATCAAGATAATTTGCTTAAAATAAGGCTTTGAAATAAACAAAGGACAACTAGCGTCTATTCTTCGAAATTTGATACCGAACACAACGGAATTCTACGTGCTAGTAATATTTTCATCAAAATTCAGTTACTGTATTATCGATATAATTGCTATTCATAAAAGTGCCTAATCATTATAATTATCTTTTACACTTATATTTATCTATCAAAAAGTATTTTTCTACAAAATATCAACCATAGCATCATTAGGAGACGCTAACCCTATTGACCGAATATTTATATTTACCAAGAAATAAATCTAAAACGTACCTGGAAACATATCCAAAGTGCCATAAATAATAAATACAGTTCCAAACCTAGAAGAACCTTATTCTATTTCATCGAGTTTGGAATATCCTAACCTTTATCCTACCTGGCTGTACATCGAATCTTGATTTTAACTATGATATAGAAATCATTTAAAGATAGCTTAGATAAAGATAATATTTATTTAAAACCGTATAAATAAACTTACCTGAATAGGTTACTCAATTCACGTCGATTTACGAGGGAAAGTCAGTAATTAGGTCACAAAAAGGTATTATAAAAATAATTAGAGAAATAGTTAGCCAAAAACAAGTTTTCTTTTTCAGCAAAGTCTCCATCTATATTAATACACTTATCCCATCGCTTATCAATGCCCCAATGCCTGCTACATAAAAGTGTTTGGGCTGGCGTCTGAACCACGTGCGTACCTTTTGTTGAACATCGTTGTCACCCTCGAAATGTCTGCCGCCAAGATGCTTTTTGAGTGGACCGAACAGATGACAGTCGCTTGGGGCCAGGTCGGGGCTGTAAACCGGATGTTCAAGAAGTTCCCACCCTAATTGCGCAATTCTCGCCTGAGTCAAGTGGGCCGAATGGGGCCTGGCATTATCGTGATGCGGCAATATTCCTGTCGCCAGTAGGCCTGGACGTTTTCGTCGAATTGCATCCCGAAGCAACAACAAAACTCTACACTATGATCCAGCAGTCACGTTCTCTTTTTTGTTCTAGAAATGGGCTAGAAGGACTCCCTGAGAATCCAAGAACACGGTAAACATAACCTTACCAGCTGAGGGCACAACCTTAAATTTCTTTGTTGACGACGAAGAAGGATGTTTCCATTGCATTGAAGCACGCTTTGTTTCGGGTTGGCAGTGGTGCACCCATGACTCATCACCAGTAACAATCCTGTTAAGCATGTTCTCACCTTCCACTGTGTATCGAGAGAGGTGTTGCAAGGACAAGCCCATTCGAATTCTTCTGTGTTCCTGGGTCGGTTGTCTAGGTACCCACAGTGCGCAAACTTTTCGGAAATTCAAACGATCGTGCATCAGTTCGTAGGCTAAACCATGAGAACACCCTATTGCAGTTGCTATACTGTCTATTGTTACCCGCCTGTCAGTTCGAATCATCTCTTCCACCCGTCGAAGTGTTGCATCTGTCGAAATCTGAACGGGGCGGCCACTTCGCTGATCGTCAACAACTTTTGAGCGTCCTTGAGAGAATTTCTCGACCCAGTTATATACGGCTTTACGCGACAAACACTTTTCACCGTAAACAGGAGACATTTCCTTATAAATATCTTTTGCAGAAAGTCCTTTTGCCCAGAAAAAAACGCACTATAGCACGTTGCTCTTCCACAATACAATCTTCGAGCACGGTCGCCATTTCAACACTGCCTGTGTTCGCGCACACCAACTGTCACTTGAGAATTATAAAGCTGGATTGTGGTGACACCTATTGACAAATAGGGAAACAACTCACTCCTATTTTCAGCTTTTCTGCAGCAGTTTGTGATTTATTTAATGACTTTCTCTCGTATATTAGATTTTTTTGTAATTAATTGATTTTCATAACCCTATAATCGTTAGTATAAATCATTATTTAAGCATAGATATATACAAATTTATTGCATTTTCGCGAAGTAATGTAAATGTAAATATGCTTTCTACATTTTACGATGCTGTTTTATTCGAATGTTTCATAGAAAAAATTCGCCCTTAAATAGGAATCGAATCCACGACCTCTGGCTTGCCGGACCATTGCTCTACCACTGAGCTGTTAAAGGCGTGAATTCGAAATTCCTAACAAAAATTTCGAATACGTGGACAAAGTCTAGCATACAATGTAAGAACAAGAGTTTTTAAATATAGAACATAAAAGAAAGGACTAAGATTTATTTTACATTTGAAAAAAAAATGACGTCACCTGCTATATATATAAGGTAAACTCTATCAAAAAAGTTTCTTGAAATCCATTGAAACCAGTGGTCAGATATTGAAATTTGCACTTATAGTAAGAGATATCAGCTATTTTAAGTAAAATCATTTTTAGAATACGTATATTTTATTTTTTTTTAAGGACAATTATTATCTTTATTTCATTCAATTAATTAATATTACTTTCTCAAACAATGAATATGTATCATGCAGAATAATGAGTACAGCAGGTCGGTATGATGTATTAAATATGCTTAAGACTTTGAAACTCGTAAATTAAAAATTTTAAGAACACTAATCTTACATGGTTTATTGATTATTTGCGAATTAATTCTAATACCTGTTTTAAAACAGAGGAAATAATGCAGGCATCTTTTAAATCGGAAGTAGGGAAAGGTCTAACGAGTATTTAA
This sequence comes from Melolontha melolontha, assembly GCA_935421215.2. Classification (NCBI taxonomy): domain Eukaryota; kingdom Metazoa; phylum Arthropoda; class Insecta; order Coleoptera; family Scarabaeidae; genus Melolontha; species Melolontha melolontha. Next base: position 98,829,210 of record OW285241.1, read on the forward strand.
AGATATCTGGGTTTTGACTGATAATTAAAAATCTTCATTATGTAATCGAGATTTCAAATAAAACCAATTGTCTGAAATTAAGTATCTTATGTGGTAGGATATATTCTCGTCACATGAATATGAAATAGAACACTTCTTTTTTTTTAATATTAGCATTTTAGGGAGAACTACCAATAAATCCATAAGCTTCGCTGCTTTGTTAATTTAAAATAGAAACAATGTGTCATACCTTGGTATTGTACTCACTGGCCTAAGGTGATACACAGGTGAGTTTACAAGATTTATTAAAATCAAACAAAAACCTTAAAAGTTATATTTTTAAATATTTAGATATGTGTATATTTTGATTAGACATAAAGATTTACATGCTAGGTTTCACTTTGAAAGAAAAATATAATTGATAATGTTCGTCACGTTAAAAATTCATGTATATTTTTACCAGTTGTGAACAATAAATGTATTAAATTTAATATCCTATCCTATTATTTCTCTCCTTATTACATTGGATTTTTGAAAACAAAAACCCTGAGAACATTTTATAAGAGTCTAAACAATAAATATGTGTATGTGACGATTCACGTTTGATATTGGAGCCCATTTAGAAAATCGAACTACACAGCATATGAACAGCAAATAAATACTGGGGTTTAAATTGAAGATTAGGCTAATAGATTTAAACGCATACAAGTTCTAAGACCAAAAGCAATATGGTCTCCGAAAATAAATCGGTACGTTATTAATAAATAATTTTCATGCTTAATCTAGTCGATAATTAAGTTGGTAATTTATTCAAAGATCCTTCGGAAAACTTACATTGAGATAGTTATACACTCTATATAATAATTAGGTTATTAAATTATTTAATAAACAAAATACTATTTCAAATCATAATAAGGAAAATTAAACATTGAAAATGTAATGTAAATCTTAGCAATACGTTGGTCTATATCCACAAAAATTATTAACAATATTTGAAATTTTGAAATAGATTTAATAGCAATAATTGTTTGAGGGAAGAAATATTGAAATTGGGTATTGCCCTAGTACGTTAATATATATTTCGACTACCCTTTCCAAGCAAAAATTAAGGGTTATCAAGTGCCTTTGAATTACTCTAAACTCTGACTCTACCTAACTTAAGATATATATTTTACCCCGAACCCTAACAAAATTCACGTAGTTAGTATTAAATTAAATATATGTGGTTTCCACATAAACATAAAACGAGTAGATCCTACCTTGTTAATTTAGTTACGTCACGATCATCGCACTTTGTTTAGTTAATTACGAATACTACTTAGCTGTGGTCTTTGGAGAAAGAAAATGGAATACGACTATTCTTCCTACGATCTTATAATTCCAAGTCGATTCTGCCAAGATTCTTCACATGTAAGAATAATGCCTCACAACTAGGTAATATACCTAATACTAGGTAACTATGTGTGCCTCACACTAGGAACATTAGGCATTATTCGTGGAACATACGTGTGCCTCACACTAGGAACATAAGGCCTCATTCGTGGAACATACGTGTGCCATACACTAGAACCTGTTTAAATTCAAGAAAAAAACTAATGTAGCAAAAATAAATTGTAATTATCAGAACCAATGCCTTAAATACGGACATTAAAAAGATAGTCTCACCTTCGACTAAGGCAACGATCATGCTGCAAAAAGAAAATGGAAGATTCCGAACACGTGCTTTCAATGGAAAATTATATCCGCTAAAAACCCTAACGAAAACGATAATTCCAGTATCTTCAACATACCATTTATGCCCTCTATATTAATTAAAATGGCTCTATAATCGCAAACGTGAACTAACCATGTAGTTTTAAATAGCCATAGAAATTTATTCCAACATTAAATTCATCTCGGTAACCCTCCGATTACTTCGTGAAAAATTCGACAGCCAAGAGAAAGAGAATGACTACCTCGAGGCTTATATATAAAAGTTTCATAGTTCCAAGACCAACCGATAGATGAATCGTCTCAAAAGAAGAATTAACAATAAATTACATAAGTATGAAAAAAAAATTGGCTACTCCAGCATAAGGCAATAAGATACAAAACCCAACTAGAAAAGAAATTCAATTACATTCTAAATAACGAAATTCATCGAAAGCAATTCTCCAAAAAATAAACAAAAGATGTCTCTGACACTTTAATGCAACAAAGGATATATTAAAAAGAAAATACTGTTTAGTCCTCCTCGTTTGAACCGACTATGTATATCTTATATCTGGTCAAAGTAATGTTGCGCTGTACTCGATTCTCAAAAGACCATGTATGATTTTGTGTTCGACCCACCGCTCACGGGGCGTAACTTCCGTATAAGCTGGTTATTTCCTTTGATTGGAGGCAGTTATATTGAAATTTGGTGTGTTTTCTGAATGTTTTATTTATTTTACAAAAACACTTAAACCTAATTACATAAGATAATTCTCACAATATATTGAAATTCTTCAGTAATTACACTAGGCAATAAAGAAACGGTCTAAATGTGTAAAGCAGGTAATGAACAGATTAGTAAATGTAAATTCTTGGAATCTAAAGAAAATATTACAATTTTGAATATGCTAATAAAATACGTTATATAATTGTTTACACTTGAAGAAAATGCACGTTGAATATTTATAAAATTTGAAATGTTATTCTTTGATTCTTTTGTGCTAAATTTACTTATATCTAACATATAAATAACGTGTGTTCATTTGAAAAGTCAATCTAGGTTACTTTCAAATTTTGATAGAATAAGACGCAAATATATTAGTATGTGTTTGTTATTCCGTAAACGTAAATCCAAATGACATTTGATAATGTCAATCACAAATATCAGTTAGTGCATAAAATAATCGTGCGTCGATTCTGGTTTAAATAAATTGCTTCTCAGTTTTAAAAAGGCTTTCACTTTAGAACATAAAAATTTTTTTAGTCCAGGCTTATTTTCGAAGTGGTAATAAAATTGATGGTTTATGGGTTTATTCAGTTCAAGATTACATGGTAGAATTTCAAGTTGAGTTTCCACATTTTGTAATAGATTATATACAATTTAAGAATACTTTGGATAAAACTTTAAAACTTTTTTCTGAAACTGGTAGTTTCTTAAGAAAATCAGGCAGCGCAGCAGTTAAGAAACGTACACCTCAAGTTGTCAATCGTGTTGAAGAAATAATGGAAAATGAACCACAAACATCTGTTCGACATTTGAGTCAACAAATAAACTTTTCTGTTGGTACAACTCACAAGTTATTAAAAAAAGATATGCAACTTTGTAAGAAACGTACACCTCAAGTTGTCAATCGTGTTGAAGAAATAATGGAAAATGAACCACAAACATCTGTTCGACATTTGAGTCAACAAATAAACCTTTCTGTTGGTAGAATTCACAAGTTATTAAAAAAAGATATGCAACTTTATCCATACCGTGTCACAGCAGTACAAGAATTGTTAGAAATTGATTACCCACGTAGACTACAGTTTTGTAATTGGTTTGTAAATATGAACAATAATGGAGAACTTTCGCAAAGAGTCATATTTACTGATGAAGCATGGTTTTATAAAACGGTAAACCTAAATTCACAAAATACAAGAATTTGTAGTAGTGAAAATCCACATGTAATTAATGAAGAATCGCTACATCCAGAGAAAATTGGTGTTTGGCAGCGATAAGCCGAAGGCGAATCATTGGACCAATATTTTTTCAGGGAACGTTAAATGCTTAAAGGCACCGTACGTAAATTTTACAACCATTTGTCATCAGTTGCATGATGATGAACTTCAAAATGCATATTTTTAACAAGACGGAGAACCTTGTCACTGTACTGCAGAATCTTTGGATTATTTAAGAGAATTTTTTGATGAGCGTATAATTAGTCGAAATACTGAAATTGCCTGGCCTACACGTTCATGCGATTTAACACCTTGCGACTTCTTTTTGTGGCCTTATCTAAAAAATAACATATTTCGAACACCTATATTGAATTTGAATGATATGCTATAGAGAATCGAACAGAAATGCATTGAAATCAATAACAATCCAGTAATGTTGCAGAATATCATCAGAAACGGAGGATTTTAAAGTGCATTGATCTTGAAGGACAACATTTTCAACATTTGTTATAGTTTTCAATAAATACCTATTATTTGTTATTTATTTGAATGTATGAAACTGTCAAAATATACGGCTTCGAAAGTTAAGTAGTAAATTTTAATTTACGACATACTTCAAAATGTTCTCAGTAAATCACATGCTACTAGATTGACTTTTCAAATGAACACTTTTTATATACTTAATTGACGAAGGAGATACTTGTTGAAACTTCATTATAACGCTAAGAAATAAGTAATTAAACTTCTAGTTTCAAAACTTCTTTTATTGTAAATACCACTACAATATTGTTTCGCCATACAATGGCTTCATCAGGTGGATGAAATACTGTATTTCATCCACCTGATGAAGCCATTGTATGGCGAAACAATATTGTAGTGGTATTTACAATAAAAGAATTTTTGAAACTAGAAGTTTAATTACTTATTTCTTAGCCTTGTTATATACAATATAAGAAATTTCGTTTTATTACAACACAAGTACTATATGACAATTCTAATTAAATTCACAAAATACAAAGCCATAAGCTAACCTAATTAACGTTAAATAAAGATTCGAACTAGATCCGCTACAGTTTACTCAAATTAAATAGTTTACAATACAAAATACCGCCATCTACGTGCGAAACATGTGAACGATCCCTAACCAACATGGATGTAAACAAGGCTGCCTACATATCCTCGTGGAATTTATCTCAATTTAATTAAGTTAAGACAATACTGCTAAATTACTAGAATGAAATTTCCAATTTCATCTGACGGTAGAATAAATGTTCATGAAAAAGAAAACATTATACAAATTTTCCAAGATCGTATTTACAAAATATATCAAAATCTACGATACACAGGTCAGTTCATAGTTTATTGACCAAACTACGAAAAATGACAATGGTGAACCCAATACTGCATGTTGTCTGTTTATGAGCAACGAGGTTCATTTTTATAATTGGCTTAATAACCAAAAATTTTAGATATTGGGCAACAACAAACCCATGTCAACGTCACGAACGACCAATATCTGCTTGGTGTGCGCTATCAGCAACAGGAATTATTAGCCCATATTTTTTCAAAAAAACGGGCATAACGTAACAGTAACCTCATAAAGATATTGTCACATGATTATACTTTTTCCGGCTAAGGCATGAACAACCTGATGGTAATTCCTGGTTTCATCATTTTTCGCAACGCGAACATAATCTGGCCAGCTCTGTCGCCCGACTTAACAGTGCCAGACTTTTTTCTGTGAGGATATAAAAAAAGCCTGTATATAATAATAGACCCCGTAATCTTGAAGATCCGTAACAAAATATTTTAAATGAAATTGAAGTAAATCCACTGCAGATGCTGGGCAGAGTGATGGATGATTTCGTGCGAGAGTTAGAAGAATGTGTTGCAGAAGAAGGAGGCCAGCTACGCCATTCAATTTTTAAATAAAAAGACACCCAGAGTTATAAATTAAGACGTCGTTGTAATTTTTTAATGTTTAACCAATAAAAATTAATTCCATATTAAAAACTGTCAATGCATTTTGGAATTCTCTGCATAACATAAAATTTACAAAATAAAAAGAAACTCTAATCCATTTAAATACTTAAATAAATGCAGTTTTCGTGCAATAAAATAAATCTATATCAAATGGCAAGCAGTTCAGCTCTTTCGTAATTGAATATATTGGATTGTTGACTCCATATATTATTCGGTGGTGATGCATTGAAAAGATATCGTTATTTCTTTTACAGGCTGTTGGTACTTTGACATCGAAAAGTGGCAGCAACTCCGAACATCTTATGTAACGGTAAGAAAGTTTATACTGAGTATTGATAACGACTCTTCAACTTCAATAACTGTCAGTGAAATATTGTGGAAGATGTCCGTTCGGCTATATATATATATATATATATATATATATATATATATATATATATATATTGCTGTGAGTTTTGGCTCGATTTAATTAAAATGAAATAACTAATTGTGTGGGCAGCTAGTCAAGCATATTTTTTTTTTACTCTGTATAACGTTTGGGTATCTTTTGGGTTCTTTGTAACTCGGTCTAGCAACCAAAGTAAACGTAAAGAAATAATACAACAAAAGGTAAATTGTTAATAATTCCTTTATTGTTTATTAGTATCTTCACAATTCATTTTTGGTTTAACTTAAAATATCTCATTCTTAACTTAAGACTCAAATTATCAATTTACAGTTTTGTACAAATTTATTAATGCGAAACACACGTATAATTTCGGAGTCCTTGATCTTGGATTCGTTTGAATCTCTTAAACTCACATTTGAGTTTTCGCTCACAAAAGGGGGTACTTTCCCTCCTAACGTTAAGCTCAGTACTGAAAGTGTATCTCTAATTTTGAATATGGATTTCTGGCTATTCTACTGATACTTGTTTCTAAATCGAGTGTGCTATTCGTCGTCTATTTCAGTGAAAGTCTAGTTCCTACAGAATAGTACGGCTATCTTCACACTGTATATATTATAGTATTTCATGTCTATTAATGAATGTTTAATTGAAAATACAATAGCACAGATATTTTTGAGATTACTCGTGGAAACTTGCTTCATACTTGTTTATCTCAAATACCTAGCATATGTAAGTTACACTTCAGTCGTGTATTTATTATTATTAATTCAAGCTAATATATATATATATACATATATATATATATATATATATATATATATATATATATATGCGTTTTAAAATGATTTGTTTAAGCTTTGTTAACTCCAATTCTATCGTGCGCAAAGTCTTACTTACTCTAAACTAAGTTCCTTATATGTTCTATCAAATTCTTCTTGTAAGTGAACATTGATAATTTTACAGTATCAGTTGCTATTGAAGAGCCTGAATCCGAATTTGAAGTTTGCTTTCCTCCGTATTGATTTTAATGATTGAAAGCCCAATAGATGAAATCGTTTCAAATAGATAGATAATTATAGATATTTTTGTTGTTATTTGGTTTATAAAATAGATAATTTATTATGTTGCGTTGAATTCTTTAATGCGCTCACTATATGTAGCAGTATAGAGATTCGACACAATACAAAAATACTCTAAAAGTGGCCGCACTAGTGAATAATATAGTCTTATAACAGCTACAACATTTTCAAAATCTCGTGTCTGGCCCTTAATAAATCGGCAGATCTTATTTGCTCTACATAAGATATCATCAATATCATCCAAATGGAATTTCAGTTAGCAGTTCAGAGGGATTCTCAAATCTCGGATCGATAGTACTTCCTCAAGAAAAGCATTATTCAAAAAGTATTGTCCTGCTAAAGGCCCGTTCTTCTGCCTAGCAAACAATATTACTTTAGATTTATTAATGTGGTTGATAATAGATCACAAGTAAAAAGCATTTAAATCTGATTGAAGTGCAGCGCAGTCGTTGAGAGAGCAAATGAATAAGCAAAGTTTCAAATCCTCAGCCAATAAAAGAAAACAATCGAAATGGTCCTGTTGAATCCGCATTACGCAAATATTATGTTTCTAAGTGCTACACGAAAGCAGTAGAACGCATTAGAAGCCATCTTTCAAATCAGTACCTATGGATAAATGCCGACGAAACTGTCGATATATTAGGACGCTGTGTGGTCTGGGGTACTGCATCCAACTATTCCATATAACGCATATGTATAGCAACAAAAATTATAAATGCAGTTGATGCGGAAACAGTATACTTAAAACCATTTACGAGAATATGCACCAAATGCTTCATTTGGACGACAGGTACAAAGAAAAAATACTTTTATTTGCCAGTGACAGGGCTGCATATATGTTAAAAACAGGCAGACTATTAAAGGAAACACATCCTATTACTTGTGTAGCACATGCTCTCCACAGAATCTGCGAATAGACTTTCGCCCGCTTTTAAAAAATTTTCAGAGAAGCACCATTGAGGGTAGCTATTTACAGGGAAAAACTTCCATCTTTGTCACTGTCTCCCTCTCCTGTAATAACTAGGTGGGGAACATGGTTAGAAGTTACTAGTTTTTATGCACAGAATTTCGTAAGTTAACAAAATTTCGTTACATGTTTAAACGACGATGCTTGAAATATTTCTGAGTTCAAAGAACTAATACAAATTCGAAATTAAAAAAATCAGTTGTACTTTCTTCAGGAATACTTTGGAAATTTGCCAAAACTAATCACTTATTTTGAAAATCAAAATCTCAAATTCAATGATTGATTAACCACATTAGATGTGGCTATTAATAAGTTGGAAAATATTCCAAGTGACTTTGAATGTGGCCTTCGGCAAAAGTTAGACGCGGTTTTTAATTGAAGTCCAGATTTAATATCGTTGCGGCAATTGTATACGGAGACAATGCCTCAAAATCTAATTGCTAAATACGCTGAAATGAAAGAATATTTCCAGTATGCGCCTATAATCAGTTGCGATTTAGAAAGGACGTTTTCTATCTATAAGGATGTATTTCATTCAAAGAGAACAAATTTTACAGAAGAGAACGTGAGGAAGTATTGCTAGTTAATATTAAAACTCCTTTACTCAACTTGAATTACAAAAGAAACAAATTAAAATATATTTCGTATTTTATAGATCACCACCCGTTTGTTTTCCAATTATATAAATAAAATTAAAAATTTCTTAAACATACTAATTTTCAATAGTACGCCTGTGGGCGATGAGTCATCGGCCTCTCGTGTCCGGTCCCTATTTGTAACTTTATTTAATAGTATTTATTTATTTTTAATTTCATATGAGCACAAATATTACTTGTAATAATATTCGTTCGTTGTGATGTTCATATGTAATGATTAATGATACTGTTTAAAAATAATTTATTTAACAAATTCAATTTATTTATTTTTCAAATAATAAAAGAATATAATCAGTAGTAAGTAGAGCAAGTAAATATTAATATTATGATCATATTCAACTTATGAACCGGCACACCATTGCTTATATCTTATATCGTCAAAAGATAAAAGCCAAAAATTCATTTTCTAAATTTTACATAAAAAGTGTTTCTAAATATGAACTAAAATGATTCTTAAGAGAGTAACAATGTGCCACAAATAATGACTTTATTTTTTTAGATTAATATAAATTAGCTGACCTATGTTGCCGGTAACGTTTATTTACTTACTTAATAGCATCTGGTACCGTGAGGTGTCGAGGTAAATATTGTCGTTATTTCTCGGTAAATTTTCTCCACGCTTCTCTCTCTAGCCAATTACGTTGCTATCTGCCATGTCTGGCCCTTCTTCGTAACACATTTATCACATCACTGTCCCAGGTTTTGCATGTCTTGCCCCTTCTGTGTTTCTTTCTATCAATCTTGCTTCCAACATTCTCTAAATTTGTCCCTCGTTTCTCTTTCTAATCATGCACCAAACCGTCCTAGTACCTTTCTCTCGATTGTTTTCAGTAATATTTTAATTTTTAATTCATTTTCTATTTCAGTGTTTCTTATTTGATCAGTTCTTTTTATATTCACCACTCTACTTCTAAGAAAGCTTTCAACAGCGGGAAGTCGGCTTCTGTTTTATTTGACTTAGTTTCCGTTCACATATATCCATTATTATTGCTATAGATATTAATAATCGACGTATATAATTATATATTATAATAAACTTCGCCTCACGTTGGCTAGCCAAATAATAATGAAACCCTAACGAAAATCTAATGAAAGATACAATTATTAATAATTAAATACACACGTAGTTTTAGCTAAATTAAATTCAAAGATGTTATATTTCAATAATATTTATTTACTATTCTCAAGAGAATAAATTTGAGACAGTTATTTACATTTATAGATATTTATAATTGTAATAGAGATAAGTAATATTTTTATATTTCAAATATAACAAATTTACGGGGAAACTAAGGAAGTTAAAAAATGAAAGGGACGTACACAGACATATTAAAATTGTGATTAATCAATTTTAATATGCCTGTGTACGTCACTTTCATTTTTTAACTCTACATTCTTATTTCCTGATGAAGCAACAAACTCGTTGTGAAGTATAGAGATAAAAAAATAAATGAGTTTTAATTGACAGACCTGCCCGTTTTGAATTTATGATTTACGTATATACTCGTGTATATATTGTAGTAGTACAATCTTCAAGAGTTTGGTTAAAGGCATAAGGAACAAGAAAAGCACATTGGTTGCGTTGTTAAGAATTTTTGTATTTGTTATTTGAAAATTAGTCTATATATATGTAGGATCGGCAATACTCGGCGAGGTAACGTCGCCCGAGCACGGAGTCTCACGCGAGAGTCGAAAAACGATCGCCCTAGACAAGAGCCGAGACGAACATTAATTAATATATTCATTTTTATATTGTTAAACTACATTAAAATAATAATAAAACAGTGAAAAACCCAGTGAATGTGTTTTGCCTGCACTTAACGAACCAATATTCCTACATATTTGGGGACTCGCCCGAGATAGTGCAACGGTTTCAGAAGGCGTACTCTCTGCCTTCGTTCGGTACGCGATATACGTGTGCAAGCGAGAAGCCAAGCGTTAACGTAAAATTGAATTGACTGTGGAAACACGTGTTAGTGTACAAAGATCGGACACAGTACAGAAAAAATTGTCGCACTCAAATAAAAGAAGAAAGAAAATTATTGCAACAGGTTTTTAAATACAAGTAACTGCATGTTTATATTACTTTTATTCAAATAATAGTTTTGCATCTAGAATAAATATCTCTTTGATTATCTTGCATCTAAGAATTGCTATTTAAATAAATATGGAAAATTTAGGACAAAAAATAGGTTTAAATATTACACAAGCACATATAAAAGAGATAAAAGCACTCCATAAATTAGTATTTGAATGTGAAGGCGACAGAAATAATAGAAAAAGACTACGTGAATTTACAGGGTTCGATTTTAAAGTTGTAGAAGGAGAAAAAGATAACGTAATTAAGAAAAAAACTGAATATGCTATGAATAATTTAACGTTAGGAGAATTAAGTTTGATTTGTAATGTGTTGGGTATTGAAAATAATGCGAAGAATAAGGAAGAATTAATTGATTTTTTATGCAAAAAATTAAATGACTTGTCTGTTTTAACACAAAAAGATGTTTCTAGTAATGATGACGGTGAAAAACAGAATGACGTAAATGGATTAAGCCAAAATGAGGGTGACAACGAAGACGAAAATGCAAATTTAATTGAAGTAAACGATGCTAGTGGGATTAGCATAGTAGAATCTCATTCGCGCTCACACAATATGACGCCAAAATTTATAATGACTTTTAAAGATGTTGAGGAGACAGTAGCCACTTCTGACGGAGGAAGTACCTATCCAATTAATAGATGGATTTCTAAGTTCGAGGAAATCGCCACATTGATGGATTGGAACGACGTTGAGAAATTGATTTACGGAAAAAGGCTAATGAAAGGCGAAGCGTTACTTTTTGTTCGTTCTGAAAGAGGAATAACATCGTGGGAAATATTAAAAACTAAATTAAGAAATGAATTTAGCAGATCTGTAAACAGCGCTACGCTTCACAAGATGTTATTAACTAGGAAGAAACGAAGAGATGAAACCTTACAACAATACCTACTGAACATAAGAGAAATAGCAGCACAAGGAAATATTGAAGAAGATGCACTGATTAACTATGTAGTAGATGGCATTATTGATGAAGAAATTAACAAAACTGTTTTATACGGTGCAAAATCCATCAAAGAACTCAAGGAAAAGTTGAAGCATTACGAAAAGTTAAAAGAAAAGCAGTCCAAAGAATTCAAAGAAAAGAGACCAGTGAAAGAAAATAAACCAAGGCAAGCCACAAGAAAACATGGAGAAGATAAAGTTATCAGATGTTTCAATTGCGGAAAAATAGGTCATCAATCCAAAAATTGTTACAATAGAGATAAGGGTATAAAATGTTTTACGTGTAACGAATATGGTCACATATCCAAAAACTGTCAAAGACAAAACAGAAGCCAACAAAGAACAGATGAAGAACACGAGGAAGTTAGACGATCGTACGTTATTGAAAAGCGAAAGGAAGAAGTACCAGGTTATACGAAAATAGTTTTAAATGATCAGTTTCACTTGAATGGTTTGGTCGATACCGGAAGTGATTTAAATATACTAAATGCTAGTACATTTCTGCAAATAGGAGCACCGAAATTTCATGAATCACATTTATCAATAAAGGGCATTGGCAATAGTTGCATTAAGACATTAGGGAGATTCACGACCAAAATCACAATCGATGAATGTAATTTTACTACCGACTTCTACATTGTTTCAGATGATGAAATGCCCATGAAGCTGATTATAGGAAAGCCGATACTTGAGAAGGTGACGTTAATCATAGATTCAGAAAGCATCAAAGTGGTGCAAAAGAGTGAAGAAGTGGTTACGAAAAATACAAATGAAACTAACGAACTACCTGACTTGTTTCTGATTGATGTAGGGAACAATCTGGATGTTGGAAAATCAGAATATTTGAGGGAAATAGAAAACATGATCAGTAAATACCATCCAAAAGAACCAAAAGAAACGAAAGTAATTACCAAAATCATTTTGACTGATGAAATACCTGTTTACCAACAGCCGAGAAGACTTTCTCATTCAGAAAAGGCAGAAGTTGACAAGCAGATTACAGAATGGCTTCAAAAAGGTATTATACGCCCAAGCGTTTCCGATTATGCAAGCCCAATTGTTTTGGTCAAAAATAAGAATGGAAGCACACGCATATGTGTTGATTATAGGCGATTGAATAGAAAGGTCGTGAGGGATAGATATCCTTTACCCATCATCGAAGACCAAATAGATAAATTGTCGAAAGCAAAAATATTCACAACGTTAGATTTGAAAAATGGTTTTTTTCATGTGCCTGTGAAGGAAGAGAGCATAAAATACACATCTTTTGTAACGCCGAATGGACAGTTTGAATTTTTCAAAACACCATTTGGGTACTGTAATTCGCCAAGCGTATTCCAAAGATACATAAACGATGTGTTCAGACAACTTATGCTAAAAGGAATTGTATTATCTTACATGGATGATATTATAATTCCAGCGGAAAATATAGATGAGGCTTTTCAAAAATTAAAACTTACATTAGATACTGCCCAAGAAAATGGTCTAGAAATAAATTGGGAGAAGTGTCAATTTATGAAGACAAACGTAGAATATCTTGGACACGAGATTGAAAACGGAATGGTAAAACCATCCATTAAAAAGATTGCAGCCGTTATAAATTTTCCAGAACCAACTTCCATCAAGAAAGTCCAAAGTTTTCTGGGACTGACGGGCTATTTCAGAAAATATGTAAAAGATTATGCTGTGATAGCTAAACCTTTGACAGATCTACTGAAAGGTAAAAGAAATTTTCGAATGGAAAATGAAGAAAGAGCTTCGTTCAAACTACTAAAAGAGAGGTTAGCCACCGAACCTGTACTTAAAATATTTAATCATGAATACGAAACGGAGTTACATGTCGACGCATCTCAGGAAGGTTTTGGAGGCGTTCTTTTACAAAAGAATCCTGAAGACGGTAACTTACATCCTGTTTATTTTTGGAGTAGAAAAACAAACGACGCCCAAAAGAAATATCACAGTTATGAACTTGAAGTGTTGGCTGTGATCGAAGCAATTAAGAAGTTCAGAGTATACCTTTTAGGAACAAAATTCAAAATTTTGACCGATTGCGCTGCTTTTGCCGCTACGATGAACAAAAAAGAATTGTGCACAAGAGTTGCCAGATGGGCATTATTATTAGAGGAATTTGACTACACGATCGAACACAGACCTGGAGCCCGCATGAAACATTGTGATGCTTTGAGTAGAAATCCTATAACGATGATTGTGCAGAATGAATTTCTTGAAAAAATAATGAAAGCACAACGAGAAGATGAGCATCTTAAAGCTATCCTGAAAATATTAGAATGTCAATCCTATGAAGACTACGAAGTCGACAAGAATATTTTATATAAACAAGGAAATGGAGAAAAATTATTTGTTGTGCCGGCGAATATGAAACGTCAAATAATCAAAAATGCGCATGAGAATGGCCACTTTTCTGTTAAGAAAACCAAAGAACTAATCATAAGAGATTACTATATTCCAAGTTTGGATGAAAAAATAAAAAACGTTATATTGAACTGTATACCATGCATATTAGCTGAACGAAAATCAGGCAAACAAGAAAGTCTACTAAATCCTATTGAAAAGGGAGAAGTACCACTTCAAATCTACCATGTTGACCATCTAGGACCTATGACACAAACTGGAAAGGGGTATAAATACTTATTCGTAGTAGTGGATGCATTTTCTAAATTTGTATGGCTATACCCAACAAAAACCACTTCCACTAAGAAGTATTAGAAAAGTTGGAGATGCAGAAAGCAATTTTTGGGAATCCTGGAACGATAATATCGGATAGAGGAACAGCCTTCACGTCTAAAGATTTTACACAATATTGTGATAATGAAAAAATAGCTCACATTAAGATTACCACAGGTGTACCCAGAGGCAATGGACAAGTGGAACGCATAAATCGTATTATTATACCCACTCTGACAAAATTAACGATTGAGAACCCAAAAAATTGGCACAAACATGTTAGAAAAGTGCAAGAAGCTTTAAATAGCACCTACAAACGTAGTATAAATACGTCGCCATTCCAATTACTTTTTGGAGTGAAAATGCTTAGATCAGCAGATGCAAAACTAATAGATATAATCGAAGAAGAATATCGTCAAACTTTTGCTGACGAGCGACAAGATTTGCGAAAAAACGCAAAAGAACAAATAAAAAGAGTGCAAGAAGAAAACCGAAGGATATTTAACAAAAAGAGAAAAAAGCCAAGAATATATCAAGTAGGGGACATGGTCGCAATTCGCAGAACTCAATTCCAAAGTGAATCCAAGTTGTTGCCCAAGTTCCTTGGTCCATATCGTGTGACCAGAAGAATTGGTCCAGACAGATACGAAGTCGAGAAATTGGGGCAGCATATGGGTGCGAAGAGAACAAATTCCAGCGCCGATTTCATGAAGCCATGGTCTCAGGATAGTGGTGAGGATCCATTCGAGGCGAATGGATGGCAGGAAGGCCGAAATGTAGGATCGGCAATACTCGGCGAGGTATCGTCGCCCGAGCACGGAGTCTCACGCGAGAGTCGAAAAACGATCGCCCTAGACAAGAGCCGAGACGAACATTAATTAATATATTCATTTTTATATTGTTAAACTACATTAAAATAATAAAAAAACAGTGAAAAACCCAGTGAATGTGTTTTGCCTGCACTTAACGAACCAATATTCCTACATATATATATTTTGTAATTTAATTTTAAGTATGTTTTAAATGTTTTGAAAGAGTGTATTATGATAAAATTGGTATAAATTGTTAATGTGAGAATACAAAAGTGAGGCCATGAAATATGAATTTTAACAATTGACATAGACATGAAAAAAAAATAAAAACAGATTCTGAAAAAAACGTCATTAATTAAAATTGGGTGACCAGAATTAAAATATTAAATCATCGATAAAATAGGGTCTGCGCATCAAAATAACAAAAGTTAAAATGTTTGGACAAGTTAGGAGTATAACTTAGAAGAAACAACCGTGGCCGAAGCTGTGTTTTAGGTTATACTGCCCAGATCGTTCCATCTGGCTTTTTCCTAATTATGTGCAGTTCTGTGGAGATCGCCTGATACCTCAGATGATGACCAGTTCCTGTGACTTGCGTAAATGGGCTTGACTTTCTTCAGCATTAACAAGTATTTATTTACAAGTTTAATATCCTCTTTCAATTTATTACACACGGCCAAGCAAAATTATTAAGTGAAATGACAAATATATTTTACATGCGTTTATGTTGTCAAAATAATTGTAAACCTTAATTTTAGTCTGTCAGTGGTGAACATTTTTTAAATATTTTCAATTTGTCAGTTGTAGGACTTTGGCATATTATGATTGCAAACTTTAAGATCTGGCTTAAGACTTAATATAAAAATTGAAATTTAATTGTACTTTAGTAGTTAAATATAAAGCACTTATTCTAAAAATAAGGAATTAAGATCAAATATGAATGACAGTTGTCAAAAGTAAAATAAATTAAATGTATCTTTTGAATTTAAATTTAATACTTACAAAATTTGATTATTATTGTAAAAATAAGTTAGTATCACGAATAATTACAAAATAAGTAGGTGCCTTGAGATGAAAATCTCAATAGAGAGACGCGTCCCAGCTTCCAAAGGGAACGGACGTAACGTGTGTTCAATTGAAAAGTCAATCTAGGTTACTTTGAAATTTTGATAGAATGAGACGCAAATATATTAGTATGTGTTTGTTGTTCCGTAAACGTAAATCCAAATGACATTTGATAATGTCAATCACAAATATCAGTTAGTGCATAAAATAATCGTGCGTCGATTCTGGTTTAAATAAATTGCTTCTCAGTTTTAAAATGGCTTTCACTTTAGAACATTTTTTTTAGTCCAGGCTTATTTTCGAAGTGGTAATAAAATTTGTGGTTTATGGGTTTATTCAGTTCAAGATTGCATGGTAGAATTTCAAGTTGAGTTTCCACATTTTGTAATAGATTATATACAATTTAAGAATACTTTGGATAGAACTTTAAAACTTTTTCCTGAAACTGGTAGTCTCTTAAGAAAATCAGGCAGCGGAGCAGTTAAGAAACGTACACCTCAAGTTGTCAATCGTGTTGAAGAATTAATGGAAAATGAACCACAAATATCTGTTCGACATTTGAGTCAACAAATAAACCTTTCTGTTGATAGAATTCACAAGTTATTAAAAAAAGATATGCAACTTTATCCATACCGTGTTACAGCAGTTCAAGAATTGTTAGAAATTGATTACCCACGTAGACTACAGTTTTGTAATTAGTTTGTAAATATGAACAATAATGGAGAACTTTCGCAAAGAGTCATCTGTACTGATGAAGCATGGTTCTATAAAACAGGATACCTTATTTCACAAAATACAAGAATTTGGTGTAGTGAAAATCCACATGTAATTAATGAAGAATCGCTACATCCAGAGAAAATTGGTGTTTGGGCAGCGATAAGCCAAAGGCGAATCATTGGACCAATATTTTTTCATGGAACGTTAAATGCTCAAAGGTACCGTACGGAAAATTTACAACCATTTGTCAATCAGTTGCATGATGATGAACTTCAAAATGCATATTTCTAACAAGACGGAGAACCCTGCCACTGTACTGCAGAATCTTTGGATTATTTAAGAGAATTTTTTGATGAGCGTATAATTAGTCGAAATACTGAAATTGCCTGGCCTGCACGTTCATGCGATTTAACACCTTTCGACTTCTTTTTGTGACCTTATCTAAAAAATAACACATTTCGAACACCTATATTGAATTTGAATGATATGCTACAGAGAATCGAACAGAAATGCATGGAAATTAAAAACAATCCAGTAATGTTGCAGAATATCATCAGAAATTTTGAACGGAGTGCATTGATCTTGAAGGACAACATTTTCAACATTTGTTATAGTTTTCAATAAATACCTATTATTTGTTATTTATTTGTATGTATGAAACTGTCAAAATATACGTCTTCGTAGGTTAAGTAGTAAATTTTAATTTACGACATACTTCAAAATTTTCTCAGTAAATCACATGCTACTAGATTGACTTTTCAAATGAACACTTGTTACTAGATAGTACAATTTCCCAGAGCGCCATATTAGAAATTATTTAAGCATCCCTAGAAGATAAAGAGAAAAGTTAGTGAAAAGCGATTAAAAGCTTTCAATTTAATTAATAAAGCAAGAAGATATTAAATTTACATCTTAGCAGTAAATTATAAAAGATATTTGTAATTTGTGCAAATTAGCACATAATTTGTAAATACCAAGATGGCAACATAGTTAATTGGGAAGAAGAAATGGATTTCTAGCCAATACTAGCAGTCAATTAAAAGAAAATTAGTAAAAATGAAGAAATAAACAGAAAATTTACCTTTATTAATTATCTCCGGAAGGTTTCGAGGAAAATCGAAGTAATATCTTGCGAGCCATAAATACCATCAAAAGGGGAAGAACAGTTTCCGGCACGTTAGGACACCTTCAGGACCTAAAATTCGAGATATGAAGATGGTTTCGGAATCTCAGACCAGTACATCGGAGGCACTTTCCGAGAGCACATACGTGGATCCTTCGTACCACCCAGGAACCGAGTCAGCAAGGCAACTCCAGGTTTATGATTAATTATCTATAACAAAATAAAAGCTAATTAAATTAAAATATATTTTGAAATTAATAAAAAACCTACGAAATATTCAAACTTTCCTAAGATTTGTTCCGATACCGGCATATATAAAGTCCTTCTGTAAGAATACACATCCAAAATAGTTTCAAGTACCTAAAAACAACATTCATTATAGTAAGTCAAGTCATTTGAAAAAGATTAGTTATATTAAAGAGATATATCATAACTTATAGTAGGTTAAGGAATTTTGAAAATAGTTGCAAATTTATATGATAAAGAAAGACAAATAAACTATATTAATTATTAAAATATCCTATAGATACTTATGATAGCAAAGTGCTTCTTATTCTTCTTTTGTGGCATATTAAATAAATAGTATTGATGTGTCGACAATATCATACCTTACGAATAAAACAGATTTAACAACTATTCAGAACAATTACGTCAGACTAGTGGAAGCAATAGACAAATTAGATCACTTATTCCGGACAAAGTTTCCAATGCTGAAGAAATCGCCAATCTCGTTCTTTTACAACGTGGCTGGGCCATTGTACGTATGTTTCTATATTAAAAGCCCATCGACAATTGTTGGCTTACTTACATTTCAATAAACATACTTATTATTAATTATTGATGTTTAATTTCCAAGAGAACAAATATACTTTATAAATATAAATTAACAATATAAGCAGGTAAAGTTATTTTCTACAAGAACGTCCAGAGAACGAGATTTCAATGTAAGGAAAAAAACAGATTCCTACTTTTTAATAGCAAAGAATTACAAATATAGATGTCCTTGTCAAGTTACCTCCCAAAAGGAAATTTTTACCTGCTCTAACAAAAGGCCATGGCCGGATTGTCTCCCAATAGTAGGGAGGCGAAAGCAGGTATAGTTTATTTAATGAGATGTTAATTACGGTAATCCCAATAAATATGTTTCTTCTTATGTACAAACGTTTATGCATGTTAAAGATGTGTGTAAGAAATTAAACTTCATTTTATCTCCAAAGGTCGAAACTGCTATTCAGAAAAGTATAGCAGAAATATTTCCGGAAACTAAAATAAAAAGATATCGCTTTCATCTCGGTAATCTTGGTATCGAAAGATTCAAGAATTAGGTGTCACCAGAATATAATAAATACCGGTAAGAAGAATAAAAAAGACGAGATTTCTCACTTAAATTTTTGGCCTACCTTTTTTACACCCAGAAAATGTTGGTGACTGTTCTGCACTTGATCTTAGTGAATTGAAACTAGATTGTCATATCATAACAAAATTCTGTGATTATTTAGTGGATAACTATATTGACTAAAATTCAAAATTTCCTAACCACATATGGGCTGAACATTCTTCTACTTTATTACGAACTACAAATGGATGTGAATCACTTCATTCGAAATATATAACGCATCTTTTTATACACCTCATCCAAATATAAATCAGTTTTTGAATGTACTATTAAATTTTCAAATAGACACTTATGTTAAAATGAGGAGATGTAATAAGACAAAGCAAGTTTATGATAGTCGTGTGTTAAAGGGAAACATATTTCTCGAAAAATAATTAAGAGGAAGCAAATTGCCAGTCTTAAAGATATTGACTTCGGCGAAGCAATTTCTTATCATTTTGGAGTATCTAAAATAAAATAATTTGTTTATATTATGTATACTTTTTTCATTTTATGATTTTGAGTTTTATTGAAAATGTTGACAACATTGTGATAATATCTTTGGCATTGTATTTTTTTGTTTATTACTATATTTGCTTATATTTTGTATACTAGTACTACTGTAGTTGAAAAATTTATTTGAAGAGCTCTGTGTTTTGTGTTATACTATTCCTATCATTATTGTTAATACAATAGTACTAAAAGAAGATATGATTCGTATCAAAAGGGAGACAACTCGACTACACCGAAATACGTATATAACTGAGCGTTATAACATGTAATTACATATTCAATTAATTAAAAAAATTCGACTGGGCAGCCTTGGCGAAATCAATATACAACTAAAATATAATTTCATTTATCCTATTCTCTATATTCAAACCCACTTACAGGAATAGTGAGATTACAATTTGCATAATCAAAATAAAGTTGTTATTTAAATTATGGTTGGTCCTAACTTTCGATAAATTTGTCTTTATCATCTTGGACTATCACAATATAAATATATATATATATATATATATATATATATATATATATATATATATATATATATATATATATATATGGTAAACCTAATCAGTAGGCGATTAAAGGTCTGTATATTACTTCAAAATATATGTATTTAAAAAACTCTACATGTTTCGGCTGTATACGCCTTTATCAAGAGAATACAAAATATGAATGACAGGATATAAATGTCAAGTAATTAAGTTAATTACTTGACTAGAGTTTTTTAAATACATATATTTTGAAGTAATATACAGACCTTTAATCGCCTACTGATTAGGTTTACCATATCATACCAAGGTCACGAAGTTATTATATTTATATATATATATATATATATATATATATATATATATACATATATATATATACAGGGTGTTCCCTGAGGTAACCGACAAATTTGCGCAATGTGTTCTAGAGGTGATTCTGAACAAAAAAGTTCATATAAACTTTAACTTAATTTCTTTATTGTTCTTAAGATTTGAACTAAAGAAGAAAATTGTTTCAGTAATGTATTTAATCATGAAATTACATAACAAATTAATAAACTAATATTATAACAATTGCTCGAAATGTTCG
This sequence comes from Melolontha melolontha, assembly GCA_935421215.2. Lineage (NCBI taxonomy): Eukaryota > Metazoa > Arthropoda > Insecta > Coleoptera > Scarabaeidae > Melolontha > Melolontha melolontha. Next base: position 98,850,305 of record OW285241.1, read on the forward strand.
CCTCTTCCTTCTAAACATGTTTGTGTGTGGGTATTGTGATGGAAGCGAACGTGCTCAAGTACAAGAATACTCTCAACCATACGACATTTTCTAATGTCTTTCAGTGCTGGAGGGACGGGATCCAAATTCACTAATCGAAAGAGAGTTTGATTTTCATCAGCACACTAGTGTTGTCCTAAATGAAGTTGGACAAGATCCATCCGGAAGTATACGCAGGATATCTACCATGACCGGTGTTTGTCAAATCCAGGTATGGTAAATTTTATATTTCAATGGGCTTTTCCCTGTCATCTACAGAAAGCTCAGCATATGCTACGAAGAAATTTCGTGAATCGCATACGGTATTGCGAATGGTTACAGAACAATTTAGAACTAATATTTCACTTATCCTTTTTACAGACGAGTCTCAATTTACTCGAGTAGGTATAAACAACACTTGGAATTCTCACATTTGGGCGACTGAAGACCCACATAATGTAGTTTTGGTTAATCGCCAACATCGTTTTTCAGTAAATGTATGTTGTGCGTTGTTAAACAATGACATTATTGGGTTACATTTTATCCAAGGAAAGCTTACGGCAAATTATTATAGAGATTTCTTAGAAGATACTTTGCTGGGATTGTTGAAAATGTTTCACTGGAAACTCGACGCGGCATGTTTTATCAACATGGCGGCGCTCTACCGCATTTTAGTAGGCAAGTTATTGACTTTCTAAATCAAAATTTTCCTGGACGGTGAATAGGCAGAGGGGGGGGGCTGTACTATGGCCTCCACGTTCTCTAACCTTTGGCTATTGGACTTTTTCTTTTGGGGTTGTCTAAGAAATCGTGTTTACTATAACGACAAGCCAAACACTCGAGAAGAATTGATCGAAAGAATAGTTGAAGAGTAGATTCCCTACGAATATTTCGAGCAATTGTTATATTAGTTTATTGTTTAATTTCACGATTTTTTTTGTTGAAATCTAAAGAACAAAAAAAAATAAGCAAAAGTGTATATGAACTTTTTGTTCAGAACCACCTTTATAACACATTGTGTTATTGCAGATCACTACCTTATTCAGTTGTAATATATACTGCTTAGATTTTTGATGCCATTCCTGTTATTAATTTAATTTTTTTCCTGCTTAATACCAATCATTTCCTTGATTTCTCTTTTCAATATATGTGTTCCTTCCCGATTATTAGAGTATTTTCGAAACCAAAATCGTGATCCTGCTGCAATTTGTGTGTAGTTAAAGCAGTTTTGCCTATTTCGGAGTATTTGTGTGTCTGTATCCTTTTGTAGATATTGTTTAGTCTGACCTATGTAGTAACTGTTACAGTCATAACATGGTATTTTATAAATGATGTGTGTTTTTTTGTTCTTTTCTATCTTAAGTTTCAGCTTAAATAATAGATGTTTATATCTATTATTAAGTTTATATGTTGTAGCAACTTAATATTGTTTTAGGGAATATTTAATCTTCTGAATGTTATCCTTTCTGTATTGAGCATGTGATAATTTTATTGCTCTATCGGTTAAATTAGTAATAATAGAAAAGCAAAAGGTATTTTCCCACGAACGGTGGACACCGTTTTCCAACATTCACTAACTTCTACAAACATTCAAAATTTACATATTAATTATTAAAGACGTGTAGCGACAGTAGCGTGATGTGGAGGGATCGAGTAGAGGCGTACGACGATCAATTCAGTTGCCGTTGAGACGTTGTAAGCGATACATTGTTAGCACAATCGTGTTGAAAATGTCGGGAGTGCGTAGAAACAATGCATCGACTCGGTTGCATGCTAACGTAGTAAAGAAATTTTTACATCGGTTTCCCGATTTAATATATGACGGTACCGTAGTGAAATGTTTAGTTTGTGAAACAACTTTATTAACTTGGAAAGCAAGTCAGTGCCAAAGACATAAATAGTGACAAACATAAATCGAATAATAGTGGACGCAGATCATATAATAAATTTGTGTGTGATTTAACAATGATGTTAATTGCGACCAATATACCAATGCAGAAAGTGGAACACCCAATGTTTCGTCAGTTTTGGAAGAAATACAATCCTACGTCGAAATTACCAGCAAGAAGTACGCTACGGAATTACATACCGTCAGTGCGTGAGAGAATTGTAAATTGTACGAAAAATACGGTAAAAAAAAGTGCCTGTGGTTAACAATAGACGAAACTACAGATATTAAAAAACAGTCCATCCTAGCCATTCTAGTACGGACGCTGACTCCGCAAGGACCTTCTCCTCCTTATTTACTAACCTGTAAACGAATGCAAGGGTGTACTACCAGAGCGATATATGATGTATTAATAGAAACACTACAGAGATTTTACCGAAGCAAGTGTTAATGTTAGTTACCGATGCTGCCAAGGTTATGTGTTCCACGGCAAACTTACTCAAAACGATTCAACCAAACCTGCTGTATGTCACATGTTTGCTTCACGCTTTACACCTTGTAACAAACACTATACGTACAACTTATCCTGATGTGGATCAACTGATAGGACAAACGAAAGCGGTTTTTCTTAAATCTCCGAAACGGATTCGGCTATTTCATTCGCTGTGTCCTAATATACCCGAGCCGCCGCAACCAATTCTTATACGATGGGGTACTTGGTTAGAAGCAGCATTTTATTATTATAAACATTTCGAAAAAAATTAAATCAGTGATTTTACCACTAGATGCCAAAGAAGCAGCTGCAATACGGCTCAGCCAGGTTCAATTTAACAATCCTCAAGTTGCAGCAAATTTAGAAATTATTTACGACAGTTACGTTCCAATACTGGACGCAATAAAAAATTTACAGAACACTGCGCTGTCCTTATCGGACTCATTAGCAATTATTGACCACGTAAAACTAGTGCTGCATATCCTTGAAGATGAAGAAAGTGATTGTGTCCGTGAAAAATTTATCAGTGTATTAGATAAAAATGTAGATTTTACAAAATTAGGGCAACTTTTTACCAATACTGAAGATCCGTTGTACAGATACAAAGAGCACTTTAACTATGCAAATATAACATCTCTCAACGTCGAACAATCCTTCTCTGTATATAAACATATATATACGTCGCTACGTACGAACCTTTCCGAGACTAATACAGAAACATATATTATGGTGCAGTTTTTTCATCGCGCACATCCGCATTTTTTTGCAACAATGTAAACATGTTGGGTAAGTTATTTATGTTTTTTCTTAACGTTTTGTATAGGGATTCGATATATTTATTTTTAAGTAAGCGCACTGTTATTCTGCTAAACTCTCCACGCAACGCCACTGCTGGGGCACATAGTCTGCCGTCTTTATTAATTATACTACAATGATGGAAACCATTGGCTTTTGAAACTACCCTTTTGTTTCCTTTATTGTTTCTTGAATGGTTGCTTATGTCTTCCACATCATTATACATCAACTACTTGTGGCACATTTGTCTCTTGTACATGAATTACCTATCTTGTTAATCTATGACGGTGGATTCTAACACTTCGTTACAGTTTAATTATTACTTATTTTTAAAATTCCATCCACACGTTACAGCAACGAAATTAGATTAAAAATATATAAAGCAAACGCAATGTCATCATCATCATAATCAACCATTTTGCTTGAAGTTTATCTCGGATTAATTAACTGTCTAGCGTTAGCGACTTTAGGTGTATTATCTGTATCAACTGTAAAATTTTATGTTAATTGGAGTCACATCAAGCCTGTAGCGCACATTAATTTAAAAACTGTCCCGGCGAAAAATTAAACTAAAAGAGTAAACAGATGAAAAGAGAAACAGGGCACCTCTTGTGAGTATCATTTTGTATGAATTTCTTCTTTGAAATCCTAAATGAATTATTACTCGAGTTTACAAATTCATGACATTGCATTGCTGTAGGTTATTTAGCTTTCTTTTTTAATTAGTGCATTATAAAAGGGATAGCTAATTGCTGTTGAAATTTTAAGAACCTCCTTGTCGAAAAAATATTTAGCGACATTTTAAAGTACAAATCAAATTAAAAGGAACAAGAAGAAAAATTAATGGAATTACTGAAAAAAAAATGAAAATCTAAACAAATATGTATTGTTAGCTTCAACTTATTTCTTAATTGCTTGTCGTTTCTGCTCTAGTAGTGTATTCAGTCTTGTACTTTTCAAACTAGCTAGAAAACTACGGCTCAGGTCAGTAATAATGCAGTCACAAATATTTGGAATTATAGATATATTTCCATTTTAAATTGGTGCTAAAATCCGGTTCACAAAAGACATAAGGCAATGGATTTAGGTTTTGTGCGTTGAATTATTTCACTGTACACAGACATTGTATGTATGTATCTTAATAATAATAATATGTAATAATCTTTCCTCCCGACCGAGAATAAAGTGTCATCTTATACATCTGACTATTGACATATATTAGACTACTTTATTCTCTAGGGAATAAAATATTCGATTTTCCCTAGGGAATAAAGTGAATACTGTAGTGAATGACTTTTTCATTTATTTAAGTCAAAATTAAGTTAACTGTCAGATTGACGAACCATTTAAATATATCAATCAATTTTATTTTGTAATCGTAATAGTAACATTAGATGAGTTTACAATATTTATATATGGACAATCATCTGATATCTTAACTTGGCGGTTGCTTACAGTAGTGCTTGTGCAAGGTTCGTTCTCATTTTCTCAAAATTTTTCTTGCGATATGAAGTTTATTCTCCTCGGACGTTTCTATGTAGCCCTCCGCGACAGTACCTGTGAACAGTTTCTTTTATATTAGTAGCCGAACGAATGCAAACATGATAACTACTTGACTTCCAGCCACCATGTCTTTTAACAGTAAGAATATCAGCCCCACTATTTGCTAAAAGACTTGCAGAAGTGCGTTTCAAACAGTGGCCCAGTGGCGGTTTCTGCTATGGTTTGCAAGTTTGCGCAACCACCAAAACTAATAGATTTAATTTAATGAAAAAAAGCGTAATTCTACATCTTTTAAATTATAAATTAAAAATTTGTACTACCTCACAGAATAAATGAACTATTATAAATATAATAGGTATATCTAATTCGATATGAATACGTTAAATAAATGAGAGAATAACACACTTGGTTTGCAAACTCATCGCAATCCACGAACGTATATATCTCTATACGGCTGACGAACTTTGTCGAACGTCTTTCAGATATATCTCCATAAACGAAAATAGTGTTGCAGCGGCAGTGCAACCAAAGCGATACACGTATTTCTTGCTTACGGTGCAACGGTATAAAAGCGATTAAAAAAGTTGTATTTGTGTGTTTAAAAGTGTTTATGCTCTTTATTTTTAAATAATAATGAATTCAGTGCAGAGTTTAATAGTGGATCCGTTCTATAAAAGAACGTATGCCGAAAAAATTGAAATAAAGCGGTTGGGCAGACCTGTTCCGAATTTAAATCTGAAACAAACGATTTCCAGTAAGACGCGAACTTTTAATAGACTATTTAATAAGGATATTTATAATAAACATTTGTGGATTTGCGGTTGTAGTATAAAAAATGCATTATTCTGCTTTCCTTGCTTACTATTTGAAAACGCTATCTACAATCATTCTTGCAGAACTAGAAACACACATTAAAGATAACGAAAGAAAATTGATTGCCCAGACATATGATGGGGCAGCCGTCATGGGCGCATCGCATAATGGGGTACAGGCACGTATTAAACAAACTTATAAATACGCTGCTTACGTGCACTGCTACGCGCATCAGTTAAATTTAGTTATGTTGAATGCTGCCTCTGCCAACACTAATGTCCGTATATTCTTTGCAAATTTACAAGGAATTTGTACCTTTTTTTCAAATAGTTCTCAAAGAGTTGCAATATTGGACGAAACAGTTAAAAAGCGGCTGCCTCGTTCGGCCCCAACCAGATGGAATTTTAATTCCAGAATTGTCGCCACTGTGTTTGAACACAGAGAAGAAATTATAGAAACAATGCGAAGAATTTTGAATGAAAGTAAAACTGTAAATATCACTACTATCAATCAAGCTTCAGGTTATATTACGCTTCTTACTAATAAGAGTTTTATTTTCTGGTTAAATCTATTTTACAAGATAATGCCTCAAGTAGATATATTATATGCAAAATTTCAAACTAGAGAAATTGATCCCCTTATGGCCAATAAATATATATTATCATTTGAAACTCAGTTAGCTCAAATCAGAAATAATATAACGAACACTTCGGATACAAGTGACAGTGGGCCCGGCTCATCAACTTCAAAACGACGTAAGATCGATGGAAACGAATATACACGAGAAGCAAAGGAAGTTTGTGATATTATTGTTTGTCAAGCCAAAGATAGGTTTAGCTTTACTGGACACTTAACTGCAACGTCTCTATTTTGTTCTGATAAATTTAATCAATACAGCCTCCATTTTCCTGAAAATGTCTTTCAGGAAACAATTAAGTCTTACCCATACTTTGATGAACGGAAATTCCGTACTGAACTAAGCGTAATTTATGAAACGGAAGAATTTAAATCAATCTCGGGTTTGCTTCCTCTTTATGACATCATTTCACAAAGTGAACTAAGTGCGACTTTTAGTAAAACATTAAAACTTTTAAAAATTCTAATTACAATTCCGATGTCATCAGCTGAAGCGGAGCGGTGTTTTTCTACTTTGAAGAGAATAAAAACTTTCTTAAGAAACAGCATGGCACAAGAGAGACTTTCTGCATTGGCGATGCTTTCTCAAGAAAAGGATTTTATCCAAAGTATTCCAGATTTTAATCAAAGGGTTATAGATAAATTTGCTACTGCAAAAGATCGTCGCATGGATTTTCTGCTTCAATAAAATCAGGATCAGAATCAGTGAGTTTTAAAAGCCTTTTTTCTTCTTTATATGTACCTTAGCAAAAATAACTTTTAATAAAACATACTTAGTTACCTACCTTGTTTACCTACTGTAAAAAGTATTAGTATTCACTAAATTTGCAACCCCCACATTTTTGATGCACGAGCCGCCGCTGCAGTGGCCTGTATATAGGTCGGGATCAGGCAGTTCAAAATACGCTGCAATTACCGATGGTATTTTTCCTAGAGTGTTCTTTCCCACTGGTTGACTCGTGCATTTTCCATTTTTATAGTATATGAAGAAGCGTTGGTGATTAGTATGAACTGGTCGAAGAAATATATATCTTCTATATAGTTCAATAAAATTTAACGATTTTTTCTCAGTATTCAAAATGTGGAACGATCGGTCAATTTTAGTTTTAGTATCTTTTACATTAACAATTAAAACATCTTCTTTCTCTTCAATATCTTCTGTAGAAAGATAAAGAAGCTCCTGACATCTCATTGCTCCACAAATACCCATAATTACTGCAACCTATTGATTTTACCCAAATATTTTATATTGATAAAATATTAAATGAAACTAACCTTGGTCATCAAATAACTATCATGGGGCGCTTGTTTTACAAACTGTAATATTTGGGCTCTACTGAGGATCTTAGATTTTTTTGGTTTAAAACCAGCAGACTTTCGTTTTAATAGAGTTATTAATCTTGAAAATTTACTAATGTCTATATTTTGATGGATTAATAGAGTTGATCTTAATTTGGAGTAGCAGGACCACAAAGAAGAAGCCTTGTACTTTCCAAAAAGCTCAGAAAAATAGACCAGCAAAATATCTTCCATGTTCTCCCCCTTGACACTTCTACGATCGCACCATTTTATGAAATCTTCATATGCCTTTTCATACAATTTCTTCGACTTTGCCGGTAATAAATTAGTCGTTATTTCTCGTACAGCTATGGAAATATTTGCAGGCACTTGAAAATTATCTCCTTCAATGCCATTAATATTCATTTTTGCACAATAACTTAAACGGACTGCGTTTTTTTGGAAAAAAATAAGACGCAAACAAACTCGTTTTACCTTAGTAATCAGAAACTATGCACATTTTCATGACAAACCAACTTAATTGAATGACATCAGATCAATCTATCAATCAACTGTCAAACTAATAATGAAATAAATTATTACATTTAAGGTCGGGAGAAAAGTTTTGTATGTAATTCGGGAATAAACGTCTATAATCCCCCAACAGAAAATGCCCTCGCTCCCTTCGGTCGCTCAGGCATTACTTACTGTCTCGGGATTAAAACTGTCGTTTATTCCCTTAATACATAAATATCTATTATTCGATTCATAATGCATACAGCGTGAAAATCGTATTAAAAAAAGCAAGACGTTTCATTATAATGTGCCTTCAAACATTTTCCTCCTTATAGTATGCTGTTTTTTATGTAATTAACACGATTAACATGAAACGATTTAATGACCAATTGTCCCGATAAAACGTTGTGGCGGTATCAGGTATAGTATACATGTTATAACAACCTCACTATTTGCTTGCTCGATTGCATTCTTCGAGAAAATGTTGTATTTCCGTCGTTATGTATAGTACATTGTGTGTATTCCTTCATAAATTCGATTTGAGCAGTGGCGTGTAAGACGGAATATACATTTATATATTATTTCGTTATATCCGCTAATTTCCAAAGTGTATTCTCGTGTTTACATGCTGTTACACATACATTTTCATATATATGTGTTTATTGTTCTTGAGATAGTATATTTTCTATTCTCTTCTATAAGAGACTGTTTCTGGTTTCGTTTCTTTCAGTGTTATTTGTTTACAGCGTTTAGTATTTTAAAAAATCCGTTTTATATTGTTATATTGTATATTTATCCTATAATAATTTTATTATAAATATTAAGTTTAATTTACTACCTTATTTTTTAAGTAGATTTCGTTTCTTCTTTTTAGTCCATTTCTTTCTGTTCTTAGTATTTCTCTTTACTTTCATTAACTATGGAGAATTCTCTTAGAACAAATATTAGGATGGATTAGAGGCCATACAGATTGGTTGCATATTCGTAATAATATCAAGATATATTGCAGTGCCAGTTCATTAAGTTTAAGGCGTCAACGAAAGTGTAATGTGCAGAGACATGTTTCTTCGAAAACTCATCAAGATAACATATGACCATCTGCACCTGACACTTTTAACGAAGAACTGTGTGAAGCATTCAGAGCGGACAATATCCCATTCAAAACGCTTAACAATCCAGTCCTCAAGAGGTTTCTTACAAAATATACTGATCGTCATATACCAGATGAATCTACTTTACGTAAATACCACTTACCAAAATGTTTTGAGAACTAACGAACCAACCTATCTGGTCATTATCTTTAGCTAAGTGCAGAAAACAACGGATGTAATGGGACGATATGTGTTAAATGTAGTTGTTGGTATTCTTCATCCGACAACTTCATACTAACCATACTTAATTGCAACTAAAATATTGCCAATCGTAAATGGTGAAACAGTAACAGAAGTAATTGATTAGCGTATTCATAATATTCTGTCATCGGATAGCACTATAAAGACAAGATGCTATTATTTTTGACTGATGCGGCAGCTTATATGTTAAAAATAGGGAAGTTATTAAAGCAATCTTATCCCAATATCCTACACGTTACCTGTGCAGTACATGCACTATACAGAGTATGTGAATACAGCAGGAGTCATTTTTCAAATGTTGATAAGTGAGTTTCATCATTTAAAAAGATATTTCTCAAAGCTGAAGACAAAAAGTTGATAGCATGTTTAGCAGAAATCCAGATTTGAATATATTATATCAATTCTACAGAGTCGATTGAAAAATCTATACATTCGAAGTATGGTGCACTTTTGCAACATTTTAATCACGCACCCAACACCAGTTGTGATGTGGAACGGACATTTTCTATTTTCAAAGACGTTTCAACATCTAAAAGAACTAATTTAGCACAGGAACACCTTGAACAAATTTTAATTGTTCATAGTAATGTTTTACACTTTCAATGTTTCACAGAAAATACATAGTTTTGAGTTTTGTTCTTTGTAAATTATATTTATTCAAAATTCCATACGCAATTCGCTTGTCAGCATTACTGACCACACGTATCAAATTGTTCGAAATACACGGATCGCTTACAGAAACAAACCTATTGCGAATGCAAGGCAGACGCGTATGGGCTATGAATCATCAATCGCTCGAGTCTGCTCTCTGGTAATTAAGTAATCAAAGATGCGAAGCTTTAGAAAACTTCAAATTCAGACAGTTGTCATACACAAATTCAAATTATAAACGCCTGTACCTTTTGAATTATATATTAAATATACTAAATAAGCTGAGAACCCCGTTTCGTACATATATGTGGTTACAAATGGTAAAAGCACCAACACGGCCTTTTGCGACAATTGAGGATATTCATCTTTTATACTGCACCAGAATTCCGTTAATGGCATTAATTTAAATTTATTTTGCAATGATGAATCAGATGTCATTTCAATAAAAGTTTCGTATTCTTCCGTTGACATGGTCGAAGGTCGTGCATTGAAAATAAATGGGTTTTTAATCCACAATTCATTTTGATATTTAATCTGCTGTTCATTTGGAAAATACTTATTAAAAGCTTCACTCAATCCTTTCAGATGTTGAATAATTTCTTCAATAAATGCCTCTGTCATTTCAACCCCTTCTTCTTCTAAAAAGCCTTTTATGGTTTGGAAACAATCAAACTCGTTGGAGCGCATATAAATTGTCCAAAGTGAGTATGCTTCACCGCGTTGAGCTATCAGATAGCTGACTAAGTAAGAAGCCTCACTTGCTTTTTCATTCACCGTTTTTGTGGTTTGAACCATACCCGTTTTTAATTTTAAAAGTTCGTCACGCTTCCGAATGAAGAATTCAACATTTTTTTCTTTAAGCTCGCCATGAACAGATTCTAAATGACGACGCATTTTAGCTGGAGCCATAGAGCTATTTGGTGGAACTTTGTTGCATATAACACACTGAGGATTATCATTATCGTTCATGAATCCTGAACATATATAACTTTCATCATATTTCCTTAGTTTTTTAGTAACTGCTCTGGGTTGATTACTTGTAGAGGCCATTACTGGCCTAATTTCGTTTGAGGCGATTTCAGTTGCATCACTTTTATTATTACCACAGTTATGTTTAGCAAAAGAGCTAGTTGCTGGGTCCGAAACAGAAGAGTCAAGTTCTGCAGCAGAACGCTTTAAAGTGCCTTCTTTAAGCCACCTCTCCATCCTGCAACAAAATATCGAAAATGGTTTTAAGACAAAAATAACAGCACCAGTTACCTTTTAAGAGAGAGTTCTCATTATTTAATTAAAAAAAGTTTTTTTTTCTCTATTAATATCTTAATGTGTCTAGAATAAGTACTCGTTTCCGTATAAAAGTTATAGCTTTATGTATCACTTGTATACAAGCTGTATACATCACTCGTATAAAGTTTAAGCAAATTTTTCCCAAAATGATGTTTCTGAAATCGGTAACAATAATTTCTCAGACGCTAATTGACCAATCTAGATCTAGATCTTTTTTTATTATGTTTGTAAACGTATACACCAGTGGGCAAACTAGGATCTTTGATTAAAATGCTATATTTCAGTTTTAATTCCACTTTTCCTAATCTAGAAAGGTCGTTTTTTCAAATTTTTAGTAAATGCGCGCCATTCTTATAATTTTTAATTTTTTGAAAAGATCCTATTTTACTCAACAGAAGTAATCTTTGCTACCGTTTGCTATCTCGTTTTTCGGGCGTCAACTTTAACGCCCTCTGCTACAGAGGCAAATTATGGCAAATTAAAACACAATTTGTTTTTGCAAAGATATGCGTAACGCATTAAAAAAAGTTTCTATATATAAAAAAATAATCCTCTTTAAAAAAAATTATTAAAAATCGTTGAGTTTATATTCAAAAAATGAGAACTCCCCCTTAAGACCGAATAAAGTTTAAAGGTTACTTACGTTGATATTATTTTTAACAGTGAAATATTAAACACAAACAATTACAATTTCTAGGTTTTAACACAGTTTTTAGACTGTTTGGTTTTAAACAATTAGTTTTAGACAGAACCAATAAAGTTTATTAATAAACAATATCATTTTCAATCAGTTTATTTATCTTTCAATCACTTTATCTTAATTTTCAATCACTTTATTTATAAGACACACATCGGCAAGTGACTATTATGCCCGGATACTCGCAGTGTAATGATCAATAAAGAATTGAGCAGGGGAGTCACCGATACCGGGATTTCCCGTGATTATACCAGGGCGGCTGCTTTTAAATACCAAAAATTGTCCCAACGGCGCCGTTACAATTCGCGACGTCGAACTGTCGCATTTGCACCGACTATCCAGATTAGTAAGTGGAATTTAGTTGTGCCGTTGAATTTTTATTACTTTTTTATGTTACTTCCTTGAATGTTATAAAAAAAGCACGTAACTTTTGCGGAACCCCTGAGTGATCTCCGCGGAACCCCGGGGTTCCGTGCGCAAAACTATCACGAGTTCATTTGTCAGTGGGAATGTGTTATACTATTTTTAAAAAGGACTTTAAGTTGTTTCCATATAAAATTCAAGCAGTTTCGGAACTCAAACTGGTAGCTTTTGTTACGAGAACACAGTATTTTCTATGGTTTTTGAATAACATAAATAATAATGACATTCCAAATACTTCTTTTCGGATGAGGGTTGGTTCCATCTTTCAGGATATTTAAACAAGCAAAATATGAGAATTTGGTCTGCAGGAAACTCTCATAAATTTATGGAAACTACGGTACATCTACAAAAAATAGACGCCTAGCTAGCTGTTTCAAGAAGACGAATTATTGGGCCTATATGTTGTAATCAAACCATAACTGCTGAAAGATATCGAAATGAATTATTAGAGCCGTTTATTAATGAACTTCATGATGATGAACTTGAGGAAGGATATTTCCAGCAAGATAATGCACCAGCGCACAAATCTCGAGAAACAATAGCTTTTTTGCGAGAATTTTTCGATACAAGAATTATTAATTTTTCTCCATGATCTCCAGATTTAACAATTTTAGACTATTTTATTTTTCCATAATTAAAGAATACCATTTTCAAGACCGGATATCACACAATCGAAAAGCTTCGTAATGCTATTGTGAATTCTTGTGCTGACATATCCCAAGAAATCCTAAGCTTGAAAGCATGAAGCGTAGAGTTCAACTTTGTCTTCAAAATAATGGTCAACATTTCCGACATCTGCTTTAGTATTATTTTCTTTTAATTTTAAGTATTGTAATAAATATTTTGTCAAAAACTAAATTAATAATTATTACACACATTTACATGATATAACTAAAGTATCAAAATTATACGTTTGTAGCAAATTACGCCAATGAAAGAAGAGAGGTTTAAGTACAGAATTTAGATTGTGTATCTTATTTACTACAGAAAAGGATTCTTTGTAAGACTCGATTTCTGTCATGGTTTTTGTGAAGTTTGTATATTAATAATTCAAAGTAACAGTTAACAGAAAAATTATGTTATTAAAATAAACAAAAAAATAATAAAGATGTCATAGAAATTGTTAAAGTGTCCACCATTTACACGGATACGGATTTACACGACGAATAAATTTAAAATGTACTTTTTGCATAACTTTTTCATCAGCCTTAACATTATTTATTGCATCCTGAATACGTTGACATAGTTATTCTTCATTATCTACAGGTATTATGTAAACTGTGGGCTTAAGATATTCCCACAAAAAATAATCCATTGAAGTTAAGTGTGGTAAACGTAGTGGCTAATTTATAGAGGCGTCAATACCTCAACTTTTCAATTTTTTTTATTACTGTTGATTTAAGTGGTTTCGAATATTTAATGAAAACGAAAAAATGAAAAATGTGGTGGAGCTAATGAAGAAGTTATGCATAGAGTACATTTTGATTAACCAACTTTGTACTAAGGTAAATTGTCGGCTTATTTTGTTGTAAGGAATATATAGCAGGTTTTGTATTTTACAGACACCTTTTATAATTATTCAAAGACTTCAAATATATGTTTAGTAGACAATAAGTAGTAAATGTGTCTAGCATGTAGAATAACATCCACAGTTAGCATTTCCCATATACATGTGACTATACATATTTATACAAATAAACCACTTATAATACAAGTAACTCTGAAAATCACACAAAATTTGATTAAAACGTGTTTAACTGTTCAGAAAGCAAATCGAAAGTAAAATTACTTAAGTACTCTTGGGAAATTAAAAGTAAGATGGACCTGCGTACCCTCAACTTGCTAATAACTGAACACAAGGACTAATGACACTTACAAGAAACCAAATAAAGTATACAAACTCAGTTATGATGAACTAAAAAAGAAACGGAAGCAAATAAAATCTGACGAAAAAGCTCATTAATTAAAATGAATATAAAAACCAATCTTAAAATAAGTGAAACACTAAACAATACTGACTGAGCGTGCTTTAAAATTCACAAAACGCAATGAGTAAAACGTCCCAAGGTACACAATACCTTGTAATTATAGCCATATAACATAACCACAACAAAAAATGGCAACAATGAAAACACAAGCGAAGAAAGATCGATTGTTACACTTAAGACACCATCACGCAGAACGAAAACAAGGTACTAACAAAAATTTGGATACTAGGTCGTTAATTAGAAACAACTTCCAGAAAATATAAGAAGATATAGAATGGTTGTGTAATCAGTAAAGACGGCAGACTATGTGCCCCAGCAGTGGCGTTGCGTGGAGAGTTTAGCAGAATAACAGTGCGCTTACTTAAAAATAAATATATCGAATCCCTATACAAAACGTTAAGAAAAAACATAAATAACTTACCCAACATGTTTACATTGTTGCAAAAGAATGCGGATGTGCGCGATGATAAAACTGCACCATAATATATGTTTCTGTATTAGTCTCGGAAAGGTTCGTACGTAGCGACGTATATATATGTTTATATACAGAGAAGGATTGTTCGACGTTGAGAGATGTTATATTTGCATAACTAAAGCGCTCTTTGTATCTGTAAAACGGATCTTCAGTACTGGTAAAAAGTTGCCCTAATTTTGTAAAATCTACATTTTTATCTAATACGCTGTTAAATTTTTCACGGACACAATCACTTTTTTCATCTTCAAGGATATGCAGCACTAGTTTTACGTGGTCAATAATTGCTAATGAGTCCGATAAGGACAGCGCAGTGTTCTGTAAATTTTTTATTGCGTCCAGTATTGGAACGTAACTGTCGTAAATAATTTTTAAATTTGCTGCAACTTGAGGATTGTTAAATTTAAGCTGACTGAGCCATATTGCAGCTGCTTCTTTGGCATCTAGTTGTAAAATCACTGATTAAATTTTTTCAAAATGTTTATAATAATAAAATGCTGCTTCTAACCAAGTACCCCATCGTATAAGAATTGGTTGCGGCGGCTCGGGTATATCAGGACAGAGCGAAGGAAATAGCCGAATTCGTTTCGGAGATTTAAGAAAATCCGCTTTCGTTTGTCCTATCAGTTGATCCACATCAGGATAAGTTGTACGTATAGTGTTTGTTACAAGGTGTAAAGCGTGACGCAAACATGTGACATGCAGCAGGTTTGGTTGAATCGTTTTGAGTAAGTTTGCCGTGGAACACATAACCTTGGCAGCATCGGTAACTAACATTAACACTTGCTGGTAAAATCTCAAATTTGTGTAGTGTTTCTATTAATACATCATATATCGCTCTGGCAGCACACACTTGCATTCGTTTACAGGTTAGTAAATAAGGAGGAGAAGGTCCTTGCGGAGTCAGCGTCCGTACTAGAATGGCTAGGATGGACTGTTTTTAATATCTGTAGTTTTGTCTATTGTTAACGACAGGAATTTTTTTACCGTATTTTTCGTACAATTTACAATTCTCTCACGCACTGACGGTACGTAATTCCGTAGCGTACTTCTTGCTGGTAATTTCCAAGTAGGATTGTATTTCTTCCAAAACTGACGAAACATTGGGTGTTCCACTTTCTGCATTGGTATATTGGTCGCAATTAACATCATTGTTAAATCACACACAAATTTATTATATGATCTGCGTCCACTATTATTCGATTTATGTTTGACACTATTTATATGTCTTTGGCACTGACTTGCTTCCCAAGTTAATAAAGTTGTTTCACAAACTAAACATTTCACTACGGTACCGTCATATATTAAATCGGGAAACCGATGTAAAAATTTCTTTACTACGTTAGCATGCAACCGAGTCGATGCATTGTTTCTACGCACTCCCGACATTTTCAACACGATTGTGTTAACAAAGTATCGCTTACAACGTCTCAACGGCAACTGTATTGATCGTCGTACGCCTCTACTCGATCCCTCCACATCACGCTACTGTTCGGGCACATAGTCTGCCGTCTTTAGTAATCAGTATAATCTTAAACGAGAAGAAGAATCACGAAAGCCTCGAAAAGCCCGAATTCGATCCCGGGCCCTCCGACATAATGAGCCAGTGCATTACCACTAAATTTTCACCCAGCTGACGACAAAGGGTGGGATTCTCAAATTAAAAATTAAATATTTAAGTGACATGTGGCGAGAATAAGACAATCGGAAGTTAATTACAGGGGGCAGAAATATAAATCCCAATAGCGATATTATGACGGGAATTAGTAGATATAAATATTAAGGAAATAACAAAGGTTTAACACAGAGACAATTGACGAACGATGGAGAATGGTAAGAGATAGTGCGGAGATGTATGAATGGTACGGATTTATAAAAAATACATACGAGAGGGATAGGATTATGAGGATTAAATTAGCAAGTTTTATAAGGAGAATCATATTATACTGTAGGCAATTAACATTAAGCAAGGGTTTTTAGCTATTATTAGGGTTGTTTGTAAATACACATGAACATATTGACTGTATCACTTCGGACGCTCTGAATTGCTTGCATAGTAGCATAATGCATAAGCACTCTTACAAATTTAGTAAGCTGTAATTAGTAATCTGAATTATAGTTTTAATAGTTTTCATTAAATTTATTTTTATTATTTAATTTTGGCGTATGTTAGAAGTATAGTCCATCTAGAAAGTATCCGGAATTTATTATTTTTCTTAATTTTAATATATTTCTTTTTTGTTACATTCTAATACAAAAGTAATGCATTAAGTAGGTTGTAGCGATAGTAGGCCACGGCCAAAATTATATAACATCAGCTGTCAAATATTGTTGATTGTTAACAGGCTTAATATTTGTGAAATAATGTCGCAAGTAGAATAAAGAAAGTTGGTGGAACATTTGTATAGAAGAGGTGTTCAAAACGTTAAAAAATTAGTGCAATTGACTGAACTCGGAAAAAGTGCAGGATATAAGACAATAAAGAGGATAAGAAATTGGAGAGATATGAGCCATGGACCAGTTTTCGGAAGACCGCGTAAGATTATTGGAAACAATCTGAACGCTTTAGTGGCTTTACGACGACAAAATCCACGTCTAGGGTTTCGAAAACCGGCTAACAGATTTGGAAATCAACGTCAAATAAAAGTTTGTACAGAAACCGTCCGCATTTCACTGAAAAGACAAGGTTACTTAACAAGAAAACCAAAAAAAATCCCTGCAGTGACACATCTACAAAGGCAACGAATAATAGATTTTTGCCAACGTTTTCAAGGCGATTATTTTAATGATATTTTTATATTTGACGAAAGTTGTTTTCAGCTTGGTGCAAATCATCTAAAAATCCTAGGAGGAGAAAAAGTTACCGTTCAAATTTCCAAATTTCCCACTAAAATATGGTTTGGGAAGCAACCTCTCAACGTGGTGCTACACCTCTCTGTATAATTGATGGCACCGTTAATAGTGCAAAGTATTGTGAAATTCTTAATGGTTTTCTTCTTGAAACCGCTCATGCTTTATATCCAGAAGGGTGGCGTTTTTAACAGGATAATGCAAGACAGCATACTTCTGCCTACACTACAGCTTGGATGCAAATCAAAACTTGGCAACAATTCCATGGCCAGCAGCTTCCACAGATCTTAGTCCCATAGAAAACATATGGGGATTAATGAAAATTGAAGTAGAACGAGCAGCGCCACGAAATAAAGATTTGATTCGGTCAGTTTTACAGCCCTGGACCACCATCACCGAAAAGTATAGCAGTGACTTAGTTTCAGCAGTACCTCAACGTTTAGTTAAGTGTTTAGAGTTAAATAGAGGTTGTATTAATAAATGAGATGAATTATTTGTTGTGATTTTATTATCCAAGTAATATAAATATATACCGTAAAATTATAACTTTGCTTCTTATTTTCCGGATACTTTCTAGACGGACTATACAAGCACCGAAAACATAGCTATTTACTACCTCTTAAATATCATGCTATTGTTATATAAGTTATATCCCATTACTGAAATTTCTATTAGATAAAATAAATGACATTTTGGTGGTTTAAAGGAAGCGATCTCCGAATTAACTGATAAAAGAATTTATAATGGTTTCCAGTGCAAATCGTAAAAGAAAATTATCATCAACCCTAGCTAGAATAAAATTCGTTTCGCCACAGATTTTATCTCGTATAAATTCTCAACGTTCCTATATATATATAATTCAAGAGCAAACGTTCCATGAAATATATATCTATAAAAGAGAGAGAGAAAACAAGCCGAACGAACACTTAGCTGGCTACTACTGTTCCTGCTCGGATGAAAAACATGGTGCTTCGACAAATATTGCTCGTAAATTTCCGTTAGAAATTCGTAGGTACAGTAAAATATTTTTCAGCTCGTGGTTTTATTTGTGTTATCCCGTAAATTAGAATGCTTTAAAGTTATATAAGTAACTGATAATTATTTTAATTCTGAAGGAAAAGCTTCTTGTAAAATAATTCCGAAACACATCCGGAAACAAATAATTTTCGAACTTTTACTTAATAAAATTAATACATTGTGAAAAAAAAACGCGCTTTATTGTTATTTATCTATCTTATTTCTTTGCATGAAACCCCAATAGATTCAAATCCAGCAAAAGGTCTTCTGGTTTAACAAGTTAGTAATAAACAAATTCAAACCAAAACGAATCAATTCAATGCTAAAACCAAATAACATATAAAATTATCAAAAGAGAGTATATAATAATAACACTAGACAACAAATTTTCATTTTTAAAATTCGTGGAGGTGCAGGCGATGGATTGAAATATGAAACAGACAGAATGTACTAGAACACACTTACGTGCAACGGGATGGGGAATAACGACCCACTAGTACGAACTAATCGTGCTGTCCAAATGATTCGATTAATTATGATTAGATCCACTATCGAGACGTAGTTTATTAATTTAAACAAATAATGAAAAAATAATGTATAGAATCCACGGTTGGCTCTTGGTGAAACATAATGAATAATTTACTAAAGAAAACACTCGGTATGTTTTGTTTCACAAAATATATTTAATTTAATCTCTAACATATGTTTCGCCTTTTCAGGCATTATCAAAGAGTTATTTTTAAAAACTAAATTAGAAAGTACACTTCCACCACTATTTATGAGTTTTTAAGGGACTTTATTATGACATTAATGGTCGGAGTGTTGACAAAATCCAGCTGTGCGTTTGTTACATGTCTATTAAGGTTTATGGCTTTTTTAATTTCTAATATTTCGAGGAGGTCTAGTCTCTTTCCTTTATTTCAAGTATGTAACAGTTTAAAATTACTGGTATTGAACAAGTGTGTCTTTTCAATGCAGTGTTCGGAGAAACCGG
This sequence comes from Melolontha melolontha, assembly GCA_935421215.2. Lineage (NCBI taxonomy): Eukaryota > Metazoa > Arthropoda > Insecta > Coleoptera > Scarabaeidae > Melolontha > Melolontha melolontha. Next base: position 98,869,976 of record OW285241.1, read on the forward strand.
TATTCATTTTTCCATAAAGAATAGAACTTCTATGCTCTTTGATCCGTTCTTTTATTGAGCGTCCTGATTGGCCGATATATATCGCATCACAATTAAGGTGCAGTGATTGTGATGCGATATATATCGGCCAATCAGGACGCTCAATAAAAGAACGGATCAAAGAGCATAGAAGTTCTATTCTTCATGGAAAAATGAATACCGGTTTCTCCGAACACTGCATTGAAAAGACGCACTTGTTTAATACCAGTAATTTTAAACTGTTACATACTTGCAATAAAGGAAAGAGACTAGACCTCCTCGAAATATTAGAAATTAAAAAAGCCATAAACCTTAATAGACATGTAACAAACGCACAGCTGGATTTTGTCACACTCCGACCATTGATGCCATAATAAAGTCCCTTAAAAACTCATAAATAGTGGTGGAAGTGTACTTTCTAATTTAGTTTTTAAAAATAACTCTTTGATAATGCCTGAAAAGGCGAAACATATGTTAGAGATTAAATTAAATATATTTTGTGAAACAATACATACCGAGTGTTTTCTTTAGTAAATTAAATAATGAAAATATATGATCTTAATAATAAATAATAATAAACTTTATTCCGTATTACATCGTACATGTATGGAAAATGTCAAGAAACATTAAAAAATAGTAAAAATAGTAAAATTAACATTCACATTAACATTAATAATTGTTGACATATAAAACAAAAGTCTACATTAAATTACACTAAGTCATCGCACTATGATCAAAATACATGTTCCAGAAAGTCTTGTATACTGTAAAATGCTTCAGATGTTAGCAGGCGGCACAAAACTTCTTTAAATTTTGTCTTTTTTACAATTTTTATAGCAATTGGCAAATGATTATATATTCGCGTCGCTTGTGTTACTACACTCTTCCTTATTAGAGATTTGCTAGTTTGGGGAGGCACTATATACGCGTTTCTAACACCTCTTGCGTCATACTGATGAGTGAGTTCTTTGCTTGCAAATAGGTCAAAGTTTGCTTTTACGAATAACGCGCACTCAAATATATAAAGACATGGCAAAGTAAGTATGCTATTCCCTATAAATACCGGTCTACATGTGTCTCTTCGTCTTAGTCCAAAAACAGTCCTAATGCACATCTTTTGCAGAATGAAAATTCTCGAGACGTCTACAGACGTACCCCAAAAGATTATGCCATATCGCAAACGCGATTGAACATAGGCATAGTAAGCTTCCAGTGGCTCTATCTACAGAGGAAGCTATAGTACGCAATGCATATGCAAATCCAGACGTGCTCGAAGCTAAGTATTCGATATGTGCCTTCCAATTTAGTTGGCTATCAACATATACTCCCAGAAATTTCGTGTTATCACAAAAGGTAAGTTCTTCTCCTTTGTAGTTCATGGGATGTTTTACTTCTTTGTAATAGTTAAATTGGATAACCTTGGTCTTATTTACGTTAAGTTTGAGGTCGCTTTTGGAAAACCATTCTTGAAATTCTGTCGTAGTTCTTATTATTTCTTCCCCGATATCACCACGAGATCTCACAACCACAGCAGCGTCTTCCGCATACAGAATTGTTAGGTGGTTAGTAATTGCCGGTATTTCGTTGGTATAAAATCTTGTTGGTCGCCAAGGGATGAAGCAACCCTAAATTAGAAGAAAACATTTTGCCTGGGCTAAGCTCAATTACTAATTAACATAAGATTAATTACTCCAAATATCCAGAAAGTTCTGTCTACTTTGCTGATATGTCTTAGCTCAGAATCGCTACAAATCGACGGTGTAAACACTTAATTCCCCCAAAAATACCTATCTGATGAGACAAATTCCTTAATATTTTTTAGTTTGATTTACACTTTAGTATGTTATAATTTCTATTAATAAAATAGCAAGCTTAATATGATAACAAAATATATTGAGCAAATAAAGTAGAATACACAGTAATAAGTATGTATAATAAAAAACTAAGACATAGTACGACTTTCATATAATACAAAGGTATTTTTAATAATATAAAATATTATTAAAAATCTGGTGTGAAGAATATAAGAAGAATATAATAATATTTTATATTATTAAAAATACCTTTGTATTATACAAAACTGGTGGGGTTTACCTACTCATGTATGTTTCAATTATTCTGATACTTTTACATAATACAGGCACATACCTACCACAAAATAACAAACTTCGATATTAAATTAAATCAATCTCGTTTTTACTAAAAATACATATTGTTACGCTCCGCATATAAAAATATTTTAATTTATTTTTAAATAATATATTTCTTCTTTAAATATCTCGATTTAAAATATTTTAACTTAAGACATTTTTCTTGTATGTATTCGTGTCCAAAGAGAAAGCATTTCTTTTGTTATATCCTAACCGAGACCCTTAGTTTTCTCCCTGACCTAACGTTACTGTGGAATTTCTTTCTATATACATTTCATTTTAAATTGTTTTAATTTAATTACATACATCTTCTTTTATATGTTGTGTTTCATATCATTAGAAAGTTTATGTCACAAGGGTTATTTTACTAATATTTATGCCATCGATAGAACATCTCTTCAGGTCGCGCTTCTTATTAATTATTATTCAAGATATCGACCCTCTCTTCGACTCAGGTCATAAAACAGACCGTTTTTAAAAACCAGTGTTCTATCGAAAAACGATCAGTCTATCTTCTCGTTAGAACCCTCGTAAGAGACACACACATCTTACTCATCGTACTGTACAAGTCCACGCCGCCGCCCGGCGTCTTTTGCTTCTAAGAACCGCTCTACATATACTTGACCAGGTATATCTTCGAAGGCCATGTGATCATCATCGCCACACAAACTCTGTATTGTTCGATACAGAGATTATTTTATATTAATCCTAATTAATTAAGATTTAATTTATTACTCAAGTAAACGTTCGTTTTCACTGTATTTTGTGTTAATTTTTAATTACTTACCGCTCCTCGTGTATATATTACTTTGTTTAATTACTTTTAAATATACCAATTTCAATTTCTTTCTTGTGTAAATATAAATACAAACTTTAAGGACAACGCTGCTGTGTTTTATTTAGTAAGTTGTAGTATATTTATTTAATTAACCATCATCACACACGTCCTGGAACATTGATGAAACTTCACCAGCACCAATAATTATTTTATTATCTTATCTTATCTTATCTTAATAATTTCATTATTATTAGCTCGGCACATCTACATCCAATATCCAGCGAAGCCGCCGTTTGTAATAATATATATACATATACATAGTCGGAAATTTGTGTTAGTTTCTTTTTCAGTTACTTGACTTTCCAATTTATATAAAGGAGTAAAATCGCTGTTCGATTTACACTCAAGAAACCGTTGTGTAGTATCACATGGTGACCTTACTTCTAGAGATGCTGGGGCATTTTAGCATTTTTAGAAGCATGAGCTTCGTCATCTTCACCTGCATTAACTTTATTAGTGCTGCTTTGCTCTTCATCGTCGATATTCTCAAAAACTGTCACATCATTATCTAATTCAGCATATCTCCAGAAGTCTTTCCCATTTATGCCTTCAGGAGCTGCAGCAAGATCCTCTTTGCAATCAAGTTGCAGCATTTCATCATTAGTCACACAAACGGATATCTTCTTCGACATTTCACTGACGGTTATTGAAGTTGAAGGGTCATCATCAAAACTCACTATAATACACACACTTTCTTAAAAAAATTTTCCGGTGATTCCTCTTCATCACTGAAATTATTCCTTGAACCCTGGGTTGTATGACTGATGTAGTATTAGAAGGAGGATAATGTACTGAGACAGTGTTTCATTTGACTTCCGGTTCGTGAACTGTGCAATTATCCACAGACAAAATAGCATATCTTTTCATTTTCATCATCTGCTGATCAAAATCGATAAGCCACTCTTTGACTAAATTTGCTGTTATCCAAGCATTTTGTTTGCAGTGTACTTTACTGGTAAAGTTTTTACATTCTTCGAGCATCGGCGATTCTTCGATTTACCAATATGATATAATGGTAACTTGTGACTGCCATCATAATTTGAGCAACAAAGAACTGTTAACTTATCTTTCTGTATTTTTCGTCGAAAACATAACGTTGCATTTGGTATTGCTGGATAATATAGAGCAGTTTCATCGCAATTATAAATGGAACTTGAATAATAATTTTCTAATAAACTTGGAAACACATCTTTTACCTACTTATTTGCCACAGTTATATCAGTATTGTTCGCCTCACCCTGAATTTTTTTGAATGGCATTTGCTTTCGATTCTTCCATCTACGAAACCACCCATTTGTGGCTTTAAATACTGATTTTCTACTTTTCTCAGCTATCTGTTTTGGTTTTAGACTCAGAATTGGGCCAGAAATGGGAACTTTTCGGGTTCTTTTTTCTATGAACTACTCCATCAACTCATTTTCTAGCTGTAATTCCTTACAACTACGCTTTCCTTTTTATGTTGATTTCGAGTTTTCTTGCCAATCATGCAATACAGTGTCTTTTCACTTAACGACTTGCACACTTGTGTTAGATATTTCGTACTTCTTAGCAGCTTCTGACTGACTCCATTTTATTTTATCGATATGTTTAATAACCTCCACTTTTCTTTTAGTATCAAGTCTTTTCTTTTAATAGAACTTGAGGCCATTTTATACACCACTCAAATTAAAGAACGGGTAGTCAAAATCGTTTAACTGAGAAATAATTGCTCACTAAGTACAACAACGATAACTAAATTGTAAAAGTGAGTAGCGGAAACGGTTGATTCATACGAATACACAGCCCTCTCATCATATATTATTGCAAATTTGTACTGGATTTATTAAATGTATACGAAACATAGTCAAACATCTAGTGTTGCGGAATTCTGAGAACTGTAAAACTTGAGAAAATATTACATAATACATTAACAGATCCTACTGTAAATAAAAACCATTGTAATAGATCTGGTAAACATTCGGCCAATGACCATAAAACTCTGTAGCCACTTCGTTATGTGTAACTATTCTTTTATCTGGTAAAATTTCATGAAACGGTAGTTGAACCATTATTTTTATAAAGGATATTATTCCATTATGCGGTATTGCTTCAACCGGACAATATTGTTAACACTTGAATGGTGTCGAAACTGGACTATACTTTTAGCACAATTAAGAAATATTCCTTTAAACGGTATTCTAATAAGCGAGTTTGACTGTATATTGTAGTTAGAGATTTTTCTTGTTTCTATGTTGGCTTCTCTGTTCCACAAACGAAAGGCACATGATTTGGATTTTGAATGGTTTGGTTGTAAGCGCCAGTTCTTATAATATTTGTCTAAAGCTTGCCGAACGTTAATAAGTTGTAATTCTCCATCCTCTAAATTCTTGGTTTGGGTGCATCTTCTTCTTCTGCTTTGTGTTAGACGCCAGCACGTCCAGGCACCTAAGCAGAGTGCCATTTGTGACCTCGATAAAAGCCACTATCCTTCTCTGAGCAAGATTGAGTACCCTTGTAGGATCCAATAGATCTGTTCCGAAATGTTTCTGTCTGGGTCCCTTCAGTTCCTCAAACATGTTACAGGAAGGTTTCCTTCTGTTTTTCACAGTTCCTACAGCAGGGCTGGCTAATCAAGCCCATGCTGTATAGATGCTTCCTTAAAGAACAGTGTCTGGTTATTAAGCTTGTAATTATTTTAATTTCTTTTTTGTTACTACGAATTAGGGTGACTGAAAACCTAGAGTCCAGCTCCCTTAGTAGTGTTTTGATATGGAGTTGACCTTTCATCAGCCTCCATGACTTTTTATGTGCTCTTTCTAGACATAACCACATCTCCCTTTTAGCGAAATTCTTGGCCAGTTCGTCGGTTTCTCATTGCTCATAATTCCCTCATATCCTGGCACCCATATCAACGATACAGTGTTGTCTTGTGCCAGTCTATTGATTAGCTGATTACAATATTTCACCGGTTTAGACCTAGTAGATGGATTCATAATAGCTTTAGTGGCTGCCTGACTATCAGTCATTATGTTTATTTTTTTGTTTGCGGAGCCGGCTTCCCGAATTTTCTCGGTGCACGCTTGCACTGCGGACAATTTAGCCTGGAAAACCATCGTATGTTTCCCCATACTCTACGATATCTTCCATCTGGGGCACATTCAGCATATACCTGTATCTCTGCCCCGATTCGATTGTGATCCATCCGTGTACCAGATGCCAGCACCAAAATCGGTTCCATAATCTTAGGTGCCATACTGTTCGCCGACATTTGAAGTATCACCTCTCACAGTATAGTTCCTATGATATCGGTATGGCCCCCACAACCTTATTTGGAGGCATAAAGCCAGATCATCTGTACATAGAAATTTTCGTGATTCCACAAGTGGATCAGCAGTAAACAAGAAAGTTTTTTCATAAATGGACCGAAGAAATATATTCAATGTTTGAAGAAATGTGTTACACTAAATGTAAAAAAATAATTATGTACATTAGTAGTACGATAGATTTACTTTATTTTAAGAATAGTTTTATTATTTTGTCTTTACTTATTCCTATTTTATAAAGTTGGAGACATATCAATGTAATTAATATTTTTTACAGCGATGATTCTCATTAAGTTTCTTTACAATATTTAATTTAGTGCTCCATTTATCAATTTTATTTTTTCTGTATGTATAATCTGTATGTATATTCCTTAGAGTATTCTGTAATTGGTTTTACATTAGATAATAAAAGCTATTATTATTATTATCACCACTGTTCTAAGAGTATAAATTCGATACATAATACAAAAATAGAAATCAAACAACGAAGCCAGAACTTGACCATCCAAACAGGATACAGAAGTCAAGACTTGTTATAGTTAGTAAATAGAACAAAATAAAGTATAAATGTGCTTTCCAACATTCAGTTGTTAGTATCATTATCAAGAAGGAAACTTCACTGGTAATTGTATTTATCTACAGCGAGCGGTTTCTAATTGAGTTTCAGGGTATACGCTTGTAATCTCTTTCCTATCGAGCGAAAACATCTGAGATATATGAAGAGAAATTTGCACAATAGTCGGTTTATAAAAGTTAAAATTTTGTCCTATTTCATTTCTAGAGCCAGAATTAATCTGGCGGAATTGGCATTGAAAATTTAATTATAATAGAAATGGATAAAATGTAACGTATATTTTCGTTGCATTTTATGCATTTCAAGTTTCACAATAGTATTAATATTCTTTCCATAAGTTTTCCAATTAAACTTCAGCTTACTTTCGAATTGTCATTGAGAGTACCATTTAGTTATTCACTTGCAGGCGATCTCGTTTTTGATAAAAAGTGTATAAAATTTTCTGTAGTTTTACTATTAAGGAAATCGTATCTTCATATAGATATAAAAATCTTTTTCAAATAATCAACTTATTAATCAATGAATCCGGGGCCACTGTCCGGGAAGGTTTTCGTGGTTTTCCTTCTCCTTTAAGGTGAACAAACGACAAGTAAATAACTGAAGTTGCTCTGTGCACGCGAGCGTAATGATAACACATTAGCTAGACAATATCCCCTGTAATTGTCAAGCTACACTTTGGATTATTTTATGAAATATCTGAGGATTACATAATAAGCGTCTTAAATTCCCAGAAAGATTTTGAATAATATCTAAATATTATTAATAGTTGGGTGTGGAGAACACACGACAGGCTAATATTTGTTTGAAAATTGCTAGCCAGACATCCACACCCGATTTTTTATTATATTTCGATATAATTAAAAATGTTTCTGTTTATAGTTTTTAGTCTCCTGAAGAAGTAGCCAATGACTACGAAATAGAGAGGTTTATATAAACAAGTTTTTAGTTAACAGACCGCTTACCCGTTTAATTAATTATTCATTATTATGGTATATATATATATATATAAAGATAATTATTTCTTGACCTTTGTAAAATATAATTGATTTAGATATGCGGCGATTGAAGGTCTGTTTTAGATTAATATGAATATATTTAAAATAAGCTCTTACATGTTTCGGTAAGTATTACCTTTATTAAAGAATTATAAATGACAGATATTAATGTCAAAGTTATATAAGTGATGTAATCATGGTGTGAGAGACAAATTCATAAATACATTCAATTCAATTAATAATTCATGACATAACAAAAGTTTGATATCAATTATAAAAAGAATGGTAAATCATGAGTTATTATTACACTTGCGCCGGTGGAGCGACTTAAGATATAAAGCTGCCGGCATTCGCCGAGTAGGTTTTCGTGGTCTTCCTTCTCGTCCTATGCAAATGCTGACAGCTTTATATCTTAAGTCGCTCCACGGGTGCAAGTGTAATAATATGACTTACCATTCTCTTTATAATTGATATCAAACTTTTGTTATGTCATGAATTATTATTAATTGAATTGAACGTATTTATGAATTTGTGTCTCTCACCATGACTACATCACTTATACAGGGTGTCCAGAAACTCTCCTGACAAACGAAGACCGGAGTTTCCTCTGATAATTTTAAGACAATTAATCCCAAATTCACCTAGTCCGAAAATGCTTCCTAAGGGAGCTAGAGTTCTTTGAAGATGGCGCCTTGTATTTATTTTTTTTTAATTCCTCCAGAACGCTTCTATTTAGAAAAACAAAAACTGGTATTCTTATTTATCCTCCAGAGATGAATCGATTCCATCAATTGCGAATTTCTAGTACCGGTCATAGGCGTCCGTTTTGGGTAGGTCAACGGTTATTTTAAGGCATAACTTTTTTGTCTTTAACTTTTAAGTATTTGTGACACTAGATTATTAAATTTTCAAGTATTGCAGTACTAAAAGGTACTCTTACTTTAAGTCGGTAGGATACACCGTTTTCTAGAAAAATCGATTTGTAAATTTTTCGTTTTTTCTTCATTAAAGTTCAATTTTTTATTTTTTGCAATAGTTAGCTCTGAACTGCCAACAGAAGTAAAACCTACGTTTTTCATTGTCAAATTGTTGTCTGTTCGCGAAGTTTATCTTTTCATTTTTTACTTTGTGTTATTCAAACACAACGATTTCAATTTAAAAAAAAATGGTTTTTACTAATGAGGAATACGCCCATATGCATTTAGTTTATGGCGAAATTAGGTGTAACGCTCGAGCGGCGCAACGTAGATACGCTGAAAAAATTCCCAATCGTCAGCATCCCACTCACTCAACATTTACAGCGCTTCATCAACGATTAAGAGAAACAGGTTCAGTGGTCCCAAAAAATAATGAAACAGGGAGACATAATGATGTAACAGCAGAACATGAAGATGTTATTTTAATGGAAGTTGAGGAAAATCCAGAAATTAGCGTTCGAAGACTATCTGCCATGCACCCCACAATTTCAAAATCTTCCGTAGGAAATATCTTACACAAAGAAAATTTATATCCTTTTCATTTTACAAAGCAAGCACTGCTAGAAGGAGATTTTCCTGCTCGCGTAGAATTCGCTAGATGGTTACAAAATCAGAATTATCAAGATGAAGATTTCTTCAGGAACATTTTGTTTGGTGGCGAAGCTACATTCTCAAAAAATTATTATTCGTACGTTGGTGACAATCCCCACGTTGTTCAAGAATTTAAGCATCAGCATAGGTTTGGCATAAACGTCTGGATAGGAGTAGTTGACGATTATCTACTTGGACCTGTGGAATTACCTGCTCGTTTAAATGGTGCTGATTACTTACATTTCCTGCAAAATATTTTACCTGATTTGTTAGATGGGGTGCGTTTAAATATTCGGCAAAACTTATGGTTTCTACAGGACGGCTGTCCGGCCCACTTTAGAAGGAATGTACGAGACTTTCTAGATAATAACTACGAAGACCATTGGATTGGAAGAAGCGGTCCAGTTGCTTGGCCAACAAGGTTGCCGGATTTGAATCCTTGCGATTATTGTGTTTGGGGATACATAAAAGCATTTGTTTATTCCGTTTCGATACAAAATCGCGCACAACTCTGGCTAAGGATACAAGATGCTTGCAACGAATTTAGAAATAACTTTGGAATTTTTGCAAGAATTCGGCGTTCTCTAAGCAAAAGGGTAAACTTATGCATAGAGACTAATGGTCATCACATCGACTTTTGTAACAATCTACCTTTGATACTTGTTCTTTTTTTGTTAGTTTCGTTCCATTGTAATAAATAATTTGTTTTTAATTTATTAAATTAATTTTCATCCATGCCTTGATAGTCCAAGCCAACTTCGTCGCTAAAAATAAGTAGGTACATAATAAATTGAACTTTAATGAAGAAAAAACGAAAAATTTACAAATCGATTTTTCTGGAAAACGGTGTATCCTACCGACTTAAAGTAAGAGTCCCTTTTAGTACTGGAATACCTGAAAATTTAATAATCTAGTGTCACAAATGCTTAAAAGTTAAAGACAAAAAAGTTATGCCTTAAAATAACCGTTGACCTACCCAAAACGGACGCCTATAACCGGTAATCCGCAATTGATGGAATCGATTCATCTCTGGAGGATAAATAAGCATACCAGTTTTTGTTTTTCTAAATAGAAGCGTTCTGGAGGAATTAAAAAAAAAATAAATACAAGGCGCCATCTTCAAAGAACTCTAGCTCCCTTAGGAAGCATTTTCGGACTAGGTGAATTTGGGTTTAATTGTCTTAAAATTATCAGATGAATCTCCGGTCTTCGTTTGTCAGGAGAGTTTCTGGATACCCTGTACAACTTTGGACATTAATATCTGTCATTTATAATTCTTTAATGAAGGTAATACTTACCGAAACATGTAAGAGCTTATTTTAAATATATACATATTAATGTAGAACAGACCTTCAATCGCCGAAAGCACAGTAAATGGGTAATAAATAATAATATCCATCGAAACAATAACAATAGAACACAAGAGAATTTAATGTAACCGAATTGTAAAATCTTAATTAGTTTTCTTATTTTTATATCGAAATTAATTGTTGTTAGATAAAGCACGCATCTCCAAATTACCAATTTTAAAATTTATAGAAAACAGTAAAATAACATAAAATAAATTCTAAAACTATTAAATATTTAAAGATAAAGTACTTAGCCTGCTTTTGAACAAGGATCCGATCCAGAAAAGTGTTTAGTTATTATTTCATAATATCGGGTATTGTCCATATAGAAGCCCATATTGTTGACCAGTAGTAAGCTGAAATAAATCAAATATTAAAGTTTTGGGACGAGAAACATATCAGAAGGTGTTTTAACAAATAAATTTAGGATATTTATTTAGCTGCTATATTTATCCTGAAAGTCGCAAGAAGAAAATACTTCAATTCTTTATCCTGAGATATTGTTCCTGTCCATATTTCTTCCTACCTGACAACTACAAGCCGTGAGATCAGAGAAATAGATCTAAAAGACGAACAAATCAACCAGGTACTCTATTGAGGTTATAAACCTGTTAAATACTATAATTTATTTAAAATATGTTGTTTATTCATGAATAATATCAATAACTTACCTTCACGTAATTTGTATTTAAAGTCAAAACACTGTGTAATATTACTTAATTAACTATATTTGAATTTATAAAGAATTAAGTCTATTGCTCAATTTATTCACTTATAAAGCTATACCGCTATACATTTTATTATATTAGAGGTGACTAGTTTCTCTTCAATATATATATATATATATATATATATATATATATATATATATATATATATATATATATATACGAAAGTGTCATGTATTTGTTTTGTTAATTTCCTGTAATTTGGTGCTTTTAACCAGTACGTAATCATCATCGTTATTGTTATTATTATAAAATTAGAATCACAGAGCGACTAGCCTTTCAAAACACTGCACCACTAAATTTCTTATTACTATAATCGTAAAGTATAAACGCGTTCCTAATTACTTCTTAAACAACATTCTGTCTTTGAATTCCCGTCGTTTGACACTCCGCAGCAGTTCTGAAAGGCTTCTAGTAATTACAGTTTGTTTGGACAAGGTTCTATCCTCGCCGTTACTAGGCGAACTTAGCATGTTGAGTGCTATGTATTATATAATGTGTTAACACACGTAATGCAAAGAGATGCAGTCAAACTATATAGAAAACTACTAATTTATATTTACTTCAAAATTTACTTTTCATATTTATTTAAAATGTCATTTTCATAATTAAAATCATTAGCGCGAAAATTACAGATAGCTAATTTATCTACATTAAAATTTTGTATTGATACTAATTAGACACGCCCACTTTTTAAATGTAAACAAACCCGCGAATAAGTTATTTTCTTTCTACGCATAAAACATAACCCCACATTCAAAAACCCATAACAACTATTTGAAAAATATTATTTTAATTTTGTTTATATGTTTGAATCAATACTTTATTTATATTAAAATTATTATTACATGTAATTTAAAGTAAAATTTGAGGCTATTGCATAAATGCATACTAGGCTTTGAAAGAAATAATTGCCATCAAGGCGTCAGTAGAAATTTTTATTATAAGTGCCAGGGAAGAGTGCTACTCCAAAGTTTTAAATTAAATAAAATCTAAAATACCTGAGTTAGAATTTTAAAAGTGTCCAGAAAAGGAACACATAAATTTGGAGCTACTTTTAAACCATTTATGAAGGCGATATCATCGAAGAACAGCCAGTAATCGATCATAGCATCTTTTCGATTGAAACACCGGCCCGAGAAAAACCAACGCCGTCGAAGCACGCCAAAGCCGGCATCACAGTATCGAAGACTCCGTACTTGAACCATGCTACGAATTTCCTGATCTACGCCAACATTATCCAAGATACCTGCCTTATTCTTCGAGAAACAGGTTTTATTAATCTAAATTATTTCAGAAAAGACTTATTAAAACAGTTTACAACTAAAATAAAATTTTACTAAATAAAAAAAAACTCATAATTTTACTTTTAAAAAATTACATTTTCAACAATACTCATAATTTGTGAAGGAACTTTTATTATTAAGGATTATAGTACTCACCTGAATTTGTTTGTCGATTAATTTATATTATAATTTACATGAAAATATCATCACCATTATAACATAACCTTTTCAATTCACACGTGCACTTAATAGTAATTCCATAATTTGTCGTTAGGCACGTTTTATTTGTTATTGTATACAGAAATCTTATTTTAAAAAACTTTTATACATATTTCCTTAACAAACTCTTTTATTTATCGGTGCTTAGCTGGAGAAAACTAAGTTATTTTATTAAACTATTTACTACCGTACTCATAGGGATAAAACAAACCGACGAAGATCCTAGACAGTCAACCTTGCAAAATACATTACTTGCTCTCCGCCATCTAGCCGCAAATACAGAAATTATATGATAAGAACTGGTGAACTTGTGTAATAGGTTTTTTAACAAACCAAGGCGCCCAATCTATAGTATAATTCCTATACTCTGCAATTTAACATTATTTAAATCACTAAATATTATTATTCTATTATATTATTACAACTTCAGCGCTTCTTCAATATATATATATATATATATATTGTTATAATGCGGAAGGCTGAAAAATAATAAAGGAAAATTAAAAAAGCAAAGAAAGAAAAACTAGCTCAGAAATGATAATTTAAAACTTAATAAAATAATATGCAGAAAATTCTTAATCTCAGGGTTACTAGCGGGATCCGAATATACAGACAGCAACACAGATATACATAAAATAAAACGATTAGGTAAAATTAAATAACAAATAAATTTATTAAACAATATAGTTTCGACAGTCTACAAAATACAATTACGTTTAATATGTTGGGTTACAAATGTTTACGTATGCAACCTTCTATATTGCTATACACATTAGGTTGCCTACATCAATAATATGTATATTATTATATTGATAAATGGATCGTGTCAAAATTTTGAGTGAAAACAAGATAAGATAAACAAGATAAAATAAATTGATAAATATGTTCAGTAGAATATTATCATTGAAATTACGTGAGTATTATAATTTAGAAATATTAGATCGCAAGAAATGTTATATCTTTAATTATTATTACAGGAAAAAAAAAAACTTTCTGTAGAATACCTGATACATGTGACCGTTATGGTAGTATCTAAATTACGTGTTCTCTGGAAGTAGAATACTCTGTAAAATTCCAACAGGTTCAGCAAGTCCGAATGTAATGAATCAGTCTGTTTCCTCCGATAGATGTTCTAACCGCAAATCTGCATACGTTCCTTGATACTTGTAGAACTCTGCTAGGTTATGTACACATATGATATCCGGAAGAAAGCGTAATTTATCCAAATATGACCAAGAAAAGGTTCCAGTGGCTTCTTAAATATAGCTGCTTAAACGTAAAATTGCTATTAGCTTAATTGGAAATACAAAATGTTGATGATAAAGTTTCCTAGTATCTCCACACACGTAGTATGTTTCTCGCAAGGTATTTATAACATGTAAAATAATGAATTCACTTTCTTGTTATTAGAAATATAGCCGTAGATAATTTTATTTAAATAATTTCGAAGAAGCAATTAAAAATTATCCTTTTCTTTACCACCGCATGCAAAAATCTCTTAATCAATAATCATCTTCTTTTTTTTTCCATCGTCTTGACTACATATCATATTTTGTAGAAACATAAATCAAATTTTCTTAGAGAACTTATACAATGAATTTCAAAATTATAAAAGATAATTTAGTCAGAATAGAAAGAAATAATTTTAAATATGTATTTCTTAAATATGACAGAGATGAAAATATCTCTGACAATCTAAAAATGTGATAATATATCCAACTCACGTAATTCCAAATGCACATTTAAAAGTGATGTTATAAAAATGATAATAAAAATCAGAGTTTATCGTAATTTGAACATACATGAAATAATCATAGTCAGTTTTAGAAATCTAGAATTCTCGCGAACATAAGTAAGATGAATTTTATTAAAGGACGAAATATAAAGATTAATTAAATATAACATAACATAGTAATCGGTAACATGATTTTTAAAACCAATTATGATTTTACATCTTTAAAATACAAAATTCTATCTATAAAGTAATGTTTCACAAATCTGATTATTCCAGATATAACATTCTTGGAATTGATATTTAATTAGAAGAAGAATACATTACTGAAGAATACTGACCCACATCAATATATATATATATCTAAGGTAAACTTAATAAGTCGGCGATTAAAGGTCTGGTTTATTACTTCAAAGTATATATACTGTATGACATGGAAACTGCAACACCAAGAAGGGGTGCGAATTTTTTGACCAAACTTGGTAGAAACGTATAACTATTCA
The DNA here is from genome assembly GCA_935421215.2 of Melolontha melolontha. Classification (NCBI taxonomy): domain Eukaryota; kingdom Metazoa; phylum Arthropoda; class Insecta; order Coleoptera; family Scarabaeidae; genus Melolontha; species Melolontha melolontha. Next base: position 98,885,238 of record OW285241.1, read on the forward strand.
AAGGCAGTAATTGATTAAAATTTCAAAGAAAAAAACAAAAGACTAACACAATTTAACATAATTTTTATTAATAATGTGTCGAGCCGCCCCTATTAGTTACACACTCCCTCACTCTTCGTGGCATTGATTCGACTAGGTGGTCGATATCCTCTTGGGGTATGGAGTCCCAAACAACCTGTAATTCATGCCGGAGAGCTATTAGTGTCGGCGAGGGATTGGCTAAATTCATAAGTTTTCGTCCCATAATGTCCCACACATGTTCTATTGGCGAGAGGTCGGGGGATTTGGGTGGCCATGGCAAGATATTGACATGAGCCTCTTCGAAGCGATTTATAGAATTTCTCGCTACGTGGGGAGGGGCATTATCCTGCTGGAAAAGTGTGTCTTCGAGCATTTGAAGATATGGAAGAATATGGGGTTCTACCACCTCATCAATGTAACGCTGAGCGTTCATGGTGGCTTGGATGAACACCAACTGAGACCTACTCCCATATGCTATAGCACCCCATACCATAACACCAACTGCTCGATGCACATGCCTTTCAACGGAAAACTGAATATCAGTACGTTCCCCAGGTCTTCGTCTGACCCTCATAAGGCCATCATGCATCCCTAGACAAAATCGAGATTCATCACCAAACACCACCTTATGCCACTCCAAGATCCAATGCATTCGCAATCTACACCACTCCAAACGTTGCTGTCGGTATTGAGCCGTAAGTGGTAAAACAAGATGTGGACGATAAGATTGTAAGCCGAAACCCCTAATTCGGCGATAAACGGTTCGAAGGGTTACTGGACGACCTTGATTACCTAACCACACGTCAGCAATTGATCTGGTACTGGAGAACCTGTCTCTTAGTGCCATTAGGCGAAGGCGGCGGTCCTGTATCCCATTAGTTCTTCTTCGGCCTCCGGTTCCTCTTCGGCGTCTTTCCTGACCCTCCCTAGTCCATGATTGATAACAGCGCATAATGGTGGATTGGTTCCGGTTAAGGCGATTTGTAATTTCCCTGTATGAAAAACCACCTTCTCGCAAACCAACAATTCGACCTCTGTCGAATTCGCTTAATTGGCGATAATTTCCACGTTGCCGCACTCTAGGCATAATAAAACTCTCTAAACACGTTAAACAAAGGTATAATAAGACAAAACCGTTGAAATAAATTTGAAACAAACAATAAATACACCACACATTAATGTCAGCGAAAACTGAATGAAGTGTCAGAAGTGCCATGACCACTTGATATATCGCAACAAAATTTTAATCAATTATTACGTTTGACTAGTTATACGTTTCTACCAAGTTTGGTCAAAAAATTCGCACCATCATATTGAGCATATATTTAAAACAATCCTACATGTTTCGGCAATGATGCCTTTGTCAAGGATATAAAAAATATAAATGACAGAATATAGACAGAATATTCTGTCATTTATATTTTTTATATCCTTGACAAAGGCATCATTGCCGAAACATGTAGGGTTGTTTTAAATATATATACTTTGAAGTAATAAACGAGACCTTTAATCGCCGACTTATTAAGTTTACCTTATCATACCAAGGTTACGAAAATATTATATATATATATATATATTGTTGTGATGCATGTTATCCATATAGAGCTGCATCTAAAATAGGAAGAATAAGACATACAAAGTGAAAAAGGGTTATAATATAATGGTTATATAAATAATATTATTAAGTCTTAGTAGTATCGAAGTGCATATGTATTTTTATAACGATCATTTCATTCTTTAAATTTCTATATACATTTTCCTTTCATTATTTAATTTTATTATATCATATTCAAATTTTCAAATATTAGCGCGAAAAACATATTCAAATCCATATGCAACTTTGTATTATATCGACACTAGTAAGACACGCCTACAAATTGACATCTCGCTAGGTTTACATTTATCATGCGCAGTATGCGATTTGTATCATTCAAATTTATCTTAACCTAACTTGGTAATTTATAATATAATTTTTAAAATCATTTAGATATTCTAAATTAATCAAATACTTTTTATATAAAATTGTTAAAAGGGTAAATCATCGAGATTATTGATATCAATAGATAGCGTGTTTGGTAATATTCAGACAAGTGCTGTCGAATTATTCGATCCTTGAATTTGAAAAATAAATAGACGCATCTTTTTAGACCAAGCCTTAGAAATCTTGTATAAAACACAAATTTAAATTATAAATTCAGCTAAAAGTGATAAAAAGTATCCAGAATATTAATTAACTCGATCGTCAAGTGAATTACTACAAGAATTTTCGGTAATAACGAACTTTCAAACAATATAGCGTCACAGACGTAGTTCCACCGAAAACGATAGAAAATCAGAAGAATTATATATAAGAATCCATCGCCGAACTTCAACAATATAGTCTAACGTACATCAACAACGATACCTGAAATTCTACAGCCAGAAACGAGCGCAGTGAGTAATTAGGCACCGAAGACGAAGTCCGAGGAAAATCTTCGATAGCGTCTGCGTAAACAGCCACCTACACCGCCATCATTTTGTGCTGCACCCGAACATTTTTGGATCACCGAGGATCTTCCCAATTCACACAGACGATCTACAAACATACATCAGCATCATTATTATAACAGGTTTTCAGATAATATTTATTTTTTTTTCAAAAATTAAATTCTTTAAACTTTTATTTTATAATCTTCTCGAATTATTTACCTAATCTACCACGTCCTGTCATGATCTTTATATTTAATTAAACAACCTATTTATATCTTAGAGATAACAATAAAAGGGTACTCACCATAATTGTAATAAGAGTATTCACATTTATATACATATTATTTATTAGTTTAACACACATAACCTCTTTTCACATTAGTAACACCTTGTTGTTTATGCGTATATGCAGTTTCGTTAATATCACATTGGTAATACGTTATATTTTTACAGTTTCCTTTAATGTAATAAACATAATATTTTTAATTTTACTTGAATCTTTTATTTGTTCATATTTATTTGTGGGAGTTATTATATTAAGCGTCAACATTAACATTATTCTCTTTTTTGGAAGCAACAACCTAAAACTCACAACGAGCCCGAGATCACTCACATTTAGTAAAGTTTTATTAAAAATAGTTTCTTGCTTTCCGACTAGTTGGCTATTTGAGATAAAGATAGCGCAGTCTGGGGTGAGATTATATAAATTAAGGCGCCCGACTAATCTTTTCAAATACATAATTTTATCTTATACTTTTATCTCATTAACATTTCATAATCTCACCACAGCCCATTATAAAAGGGGGACGTTATCAATTGTCGCCGACAATGTGGGCCTGTTGCTTCTTGTTGATAACTCATCTACAAAGTTAAATATTGCAAATAATTGATACTTTTCAAATTGTTTCATATATTATATAGACAAAAAGGTGTAGATTATTATTGTCGTTGTGTGTACATGTTTTTCCTATTATAACAGCAGATTGTTACCTTTATTTCACTACATCGCAGACTTTGGAGGATTCTAGGACATATTAAAGGTTAGTGAAAGGGAAAATATCACCTTGTGCTTACGTTATTTTATTTAACTTTTGATTCACTAATAAAATTACGGTGTCTCGAGTATTATTATTCATATTTTAAACATAACTTTGTATTTTTCAACTATTTATTATTATCATACTTTTAAAATAAAGGATACATCTTTATATAAATTCATTAAACTTTATAAATTTAATAAATATCAAAATGGATACTCGTCATAGAACCAAAGCAGTTAAGGACAGTACTGAAGAAGATAGGGTTGAACAGGGAGACATTCCCGTGACACAAGCGTCTACAACTGAAGGGGTAAGTTCACCAGACATTGGCCAGGTGATGAATATGTTACAGATATTAATGATACAAATGACCGATTTAAAACAAGATAACAAAGACTTAAAACAAGACAATATAAATATGAACAACAAATTAGATACAAATAATAAGGAGTCAAAACAAGATAACAAAGACTTAACAAATAAATTAGACACTAACAATGAAAACTTAAAACAAGAACTAACTAATATGAAAACAGACATAAGCAACATGAATAGTGATCTAACAACTAAATTAGAGATAAACATGAACAATATTAATCAAAAATTTGAAATAAATAATGCAAACATCGATAACAAATTAAGTGCTTTCAAAGTTGATTTAGAGGGTAAGATAGCAGAAATTTCTACAGCTCAGAAAAACATGGAAGAAAACGAACTTAAGTACTTAATTAAACTTGATGAAACCGTTAATCTACAGAATTTACATTGGGCTAAGCAGTTAGAGACCGCAACTACGGAAATTCAAAATAATACTGAACAGAGACTTAAAACTACAACACAAGACATACAACAAAACATAGACAAAATGATTTCTGAAAATAATAATTTGTTTAATACAAAATTGACCAATTTTAACAAATTAAATAATGATAACACAGAACAATTAAAATCATCGTTAAACCAATACAAAGATCATAATAAACAAGAAATCAATATTGTCAGACAAAATTTAGATACTATAACTATAACTAATAATGAAAATTATACGACTACACAGACTAACATTAAACGATTGGAAAATAAAATAAAAGGCTATTTTACATCAACTAATTATATTAATACTAATAATAGCTCTATAAAGATAGAAAATTTACATCATTTCGACGGGGATATCACACGTGTACATCCTATGACGTATCTTAGTTGTCTTTTACGCTACTTAGAGGATATACCTGAGGAGAAGCAGAGGATGGAGGTCATACGAGTAACTTTACGTTACAGTGCACAAGAGTGGTTTCAAAGAATTGAGGACCATTGCAATTCTCTTGACCAATTTGTTACACTCTTTAAGAAGAATTATTGGGACGAAACGCAACAAAACAGAGCTAGAATACGGTTGTTGACAGGCAAATATCGATTGGGACAAGTATCACGCGAGACATACGCTTCCCGTATCTATAACCAGTGTAAACACCTGAATGACATGGAAGAATCAATGATTGCCAGGCAGCTCCTAAATCATTTCATCTACACCGATACACAGGCTATCATATGTCAAAGAGTTACGGATATGGACTCTCTCATAGACATAATGAGACGTCTAGATGATTATTCGGAGAATAACCTTCAGCCACAACACATATATCGCAATCCCAACTCTCGCAATCATCCGTCACAAAATTCAAATAATCCGAACAATAACTCAAATAACTCACCACCGCAACGTTATAATAATTTCAACAACAATAATAGAAATCAAAATTTTACAAGAGCATATAATAATAATAACAATTCTAACAATAATATGTACAATGATCGGGATAATAATAATTCAAACAATCCATCAAATAGACCTAATTACAACTACCAGCCATCCAGATACAACAGTAATAATTATTTCAATAATTACAATCGCACTACGGATCGACAAACAAACAATAACAATACAAACCATAATACTAATCAACAAGGAAGAGGTTTTAATCATATCCGTAATCGTGGACGTGGTCACGTAAATAATATTAACAGACGTCATCGATCTGTATCGACGATACGAACAAATATGGAAGAGGTATTAAAAAAAACGCCAATTTTAACAGAGGACCTCTACACCAACCCAACACAAGGCCCATCATCAGCACAAAATTAAAAACCCATGACGACTGTAACATACCTTTTAAATTTGAAAATATTACTTTCTATCAACATCCGGAAGAATTCATTACTGTAGAAGATGCAGGCAACCAAACTACCCAAATATATACTTTACCTATTGTAAAATTAAAATTCGAAAATATCTTTTTATATTGCTTAATCGATACAGGAGCGGAAATAACTTTATTAAAGGCAGAGAAAGCTACGAATATACGGGGATACGAGAAGAACATTGTAAAAACGAAAGGGACAGATATCATTGCAGCGAACGGAAAACGCATGGGGACGGTAACAAAACAATTATCAACAGAAATATTAGTCGACAAATCAAAATACATCATACATTGCTATATTATAGATAAACTACAATACGACTGTATCATAGGTATTGACAGTATTAAAAAACTCAAAATGATCTTAGATTTCGAAAATGGTATACTAAATATAGATGTGAATAAAGTTATATTTGAAAAACAATTATCAGAAGAAGAGTTAAAAGGTTATAACCTATATAAGAAGGAAGTGCTTACGAGTGAAATAAATAATATTATATTAAATAATGAACCGTGCAATAGAAGAGATTACGAGGGGAATAATGAAACAGATGGAGAAATAATAGAATTTAATAATACAAATATTGGAATAGAGAGAATGGTAGTTAGGCAAGGAACGAAGGATTGTCACGAGCGAGGAGATGTTATGGAAGTTAGAATGGATAATCAAGTAGTGAAAACAATTAATAATTATGATGATATAAAGAATTTTATAGAGAACTCTAAGATACCAGATACAACTGTCATACCCGACTTAATAGCAATTTTATACAATAATATTACTCTTATTAACAATGATGTAGTGTTTGCAAAAGGATATCAGCATCCGATTAAAATAGATAACGAAGACCCACTAATTAGTAAAAATTACCCCATTCCGTATCATTATCAGCAGAAAGTAAGTCAGGAACTGGAACGATTAGAACAGACTGGCATTATAGAGAAGTCAAATACCTACTTTATAAATCCGATAGTTATAGTTCAAAAGAAAGACTTATCTCTACGCATATGTTTAGATGCAAGAGCATTGAACCGAAGAATTAAACCCGAATTCGAAATGCCGCAAAATATCGATGTATTATTAACAAAATGTGGTAATAAGCCCATATACAGCAAGTTAGATCTTAAGAACGCATTTTGGCTTATCAACATAGAACCAGAATCACAATTTTTACTGGTCAGCCACCGCAGAGACCTTGGACAGATCCAGAAGCCATCAACTTCAACGAACGACTTATAGAAGTAAGAGAGAAATTATTGACAAAGAAAATTAAATGGGAAAGAAAGAGGAATACCGTTGATAAGAAATATAAGACATATAATCTTAATGATAGGGTAATAGTGAAAAGATTGAGAGTAACTGATCTTAAAAATAAAATAATGGGAAAACTGCTAAAACCATATCAAGGACCTTATATTATTAATAGAATCTTAGGCAACAATACTTATGAATTAATGGAAGAAGAAACCGGGTACATAAAGGGTAGATACCATATTTCGATGTTGCAGGATTATTTAACGGAACAGTAATATACAATTGAATAAATACAGTCATTAAAATTATTAATTACATTGAAAGGTATGTTATAGCTCGCAAAATACATCAATTAAATGAATACTACAACTAAACTATTGTTATATAATTACAAATAAATATACTTAAACAAGAAACATTAATTTAGACTGGATAATTTGAATTTGGACAGCTTGAATAAATAAAGAGAAGTTACAAAGAAACAATAGAATAATAGTTGATAATTAAAAAAAAAAAAGAGAAAAAGACTTTGGTATACTAATATAATGTTAAGGAAGTTCATCACACAAACAAACATTTCGTTTTTACAATTCATAAAGTTTTTATATTATGGTGTTAACTTATTTTTCTTTCTAATTGTTTAATTCGAACGACACGTAATAAGTTTAGAAAAACAAGGTTGTTATCTTTCATTTCCTACATCATCTTCAGCGAAAAGAATGTCCTCATTTGTACATTCCGACATTTTTTCGACGGGGACATTGTTGTGATGCATGTTATCCATATAGAGCTGCATCTAAAATAGGAAGAATAAGACATACAAAGTGAAAAAGGGTTATAATATAATGGTTATATAAATAATATTATTAAGTCTTAGTAGTATCGAAGTGCATATGTATTTTTATAACGATCATTTCATTCTTTAAATTTCTATATACATTTTCCTTTCATTATTTAATTTTATTATATCATATTCAAATTTTCAAATATTAGCGCGAAAAACATATTCAAATCCATATGCAACTTTGTATTATATCGACACTAGTAAGACACGCCTACAAATTGACATCTCGCTAGGTTTACATTTATCATGCGCAGTATGCGATTTGTATCATTCAAATTTATCTTAACCTAACTTGGTAATTTATAATATAATTTTTAAAATCATTTAGATATTCTAAATTAATCAAATACTTTTTATATAAAATTGTTAAAAGGGTAAATCATCGAGATTATTGATATCAATAGATAGCGTGTTTGGTAATATTCAGACAAGTGCTGTCGAATTATTCGATCCTTGAATTTGAAAAATAAATAGACGCATCTTTTTAGACCAAGCCTTAGAAATCTTGTATAAAACACAAATTTAAATTATAAATTCAGCTAAAAGTGATAAAAAGTATCCAGAATATTAATTAACTCGATCGTCAAGTGAATTACTACAAGAATTTTCGGTAATAACGAACTTTCAAACAATATAGCGTCACAGACGTAGTTCCACCGAAAACGATAGAAAATCAGAAGAATTATATATAAGAATCCATCGCCGAACTTCAACAATATAGTCTAACGTACATCAACAACGATACCTGAAATTCTACAGCCAGAAACGAGCGCAGTGAGTAATTAGGCACCGAAGACGAAGTCCGAGGAAAATCTTCGATAGCGTCTGCGTAAACAGCCACCTACACCGCCATCATTTTGTGCTGCACCCGAACATTTTTGGATCACCGAGGATCTTCCCAATTCACACAGACGATCTACAAACATACATCAGCATCATTATTATAACAGGTTTTCAGATAATATTTATTTTTTTTTCAAAAATTAAATTCTTTAAACTTTTATTTTATAATCTTCTCGAATTATTTACCTAATCTACCACGTCCTGTCATGATCTTTATATTTAATTAAACAACCTATTTATATCTTAGAGATAACAATAAAAGGGTACTCACCATAATTGTAATAAGAGTATTCACATTTATATACATATTATTTATTAGTTTAACACACATAACCTCTTTTCACATTAGTAACACCTTGTTGTTTATGCGTATATGCAGTTTCGTTAATATCACATTGGTAATACGTTATATTTTTACAGTTTCCTTTAATGTAATAAACATAATATTTTTAATTTTACTTGAATCTTTTATTTGTTCATATTTATTTGTGGGAGTTATTATATTAAGCGTCAACATTAACATTATTCTCTTTTTTGGAAGCAACAACCTAAAACTCACAACGAGCCCGAGATCACTCACATTTAGTAAAGTTTTATTAAAAATAGTTTCTTGCTTTCCGACTAGTTGGCTATTTGAGATAAAGATAGCGCAGTCTGGGGTGAGATTATATAAATTAAGGCGCCCGACTAATCTTTTCAAATACATAATTTTATCTTATACTTTTATCTCATTAACATTTCATAATCTCACCACAGCCCATTATAAAAGGGGGACGTTATCAATATATATATATATATATATATATATATAACAATTGATAAATTATTGGAGTTTTTCGGCTTTTATATGAAATATTTACAAATATCAAGTTAGTATGTATGTAATTGCAAAGTAAGGGGGGATGTACACATTGCTTTGTAATTTGTAGACAGCAATGTTTACATCCCCCCTACCTTGCAATTACATACATACTAACTTGATATTTGTAAATATTTCATATAAAAGCCGAAAAACTCCAATAATTTAACAATTGTTATATTTAATAAACGGCTAAGAAATTATCTAAACATATATATATATATATATATATATATATATATATATATATATATATATGTGCAGTATCTGTCATAAGTAGAAACCAGACGCATTGGGTTGAAATGACGTCGTCATTACGACGAACGATATAAATAGTCTACTGTGATAACGCAATATAGTCATGTATATGCAAACACTCTCGGCGAGGCTACAACCTCGCTCTTTTTAATACAAAAGGTAACGTGTTTTACAAACACGACCTTACTCACGTGTTTATTGCATACACAGACGGTATGTCAGGGTTTGTGTTATATTCTAGAAAGAATTACAAGGATCATCTCGAATATATAAAGACAGTAATGTAAGCGAGAGATATTCAGATTAATATTCACATTCACGTATACAGTCATAGTAATAGTACTCGATGTAAATACTTTGTTAACCAGTTGTAAGTGTTAAAGTAATTATAAGATGTTACCCGAACTTTGTGCGTATCATTTACTACGATAAGTCGCCCTAACCTGCTATCCAATGGGGCCGCCCAAACGGCCCACATTACGTGCCGATCCTTCAGGCACATAGGACCTCATCACACAGGGCCCTACATTATCACATGGCGCCCTGCCACGAACTTGCCCAAACGGCACTATTATCACATGGCGATTCTGCCTTAGGGCTTAAGGCCCCACCTTTATCACACTACAACATCTGTAAGTACATCACGCAGCTATTGAATGTACTATTGATCTGGCTAGCGCGCACATCTGTTTTCATCGAGAATTGCAACGTTTTTGTTGGATATTTACAGTTAAATTTCTATTTTCATGGGCGAAGATAGGAGCGTGTGGAGTTTTAATATTTTAGTCTACTTAGATTATATTTTGTAAGTACAGTAGCAAACAGTAGCTAAAACCATTTACGATAATCTATACCAAATGCTTCATTCGGACGCCAGGTGCAAAGAAAAAATACTTTTAGTTGTCAGTGACAGTGCTGCATATATATTAAAAACAGGCAGACTATTAAAGAAAACATATCCTAATATGCTGCATATTACTTGTAGCACATGTTCTCCACAGAATCTGTGAATATATCAGACACCTTTCCAGACCTTGATAGACTTGTATCCGCTTTTAAAAAAGTTTTCAGAAAAGCACCATTGAGAGTAGCTCTTTACAGGGAAAAACTGCCATCTTTGTCACTGCCTCCGTCTCCAGTAATAAGTATATGAGGGACATGGTTGGAAGCTACTAGTTTTTATGCAGAGAATTTCGATAGTTCACAAAATTTCGTTGCATGTTTAAATGACGATGCTCGGAGTATTTCTGAGTGCAAGGAACTAACACAAATTCCACATTTAAAAAAATCAGTTGTACTTTCTTCTTCAACACTTTGGAAATTTGCCAAAACTAATCACTTATTTTGAAAATCAAAATCTCAAATTAAAACATTGATTAACCACATTAGATGTGGCTATTAATAATTTGAAAAATATTCCAAGTGACTTCGGATGCGGTCTTCGGCAAAAGTTTGACGCAGTTTTTAATCGAAAATCAGATTTAATAACATTGTGGCAATTGTATATGGGCACAATTTCTCAAAATCTAACTGCTAAATACGCTGAAATAAAAGAATATTTCCAGTATGCACCTATAACCAATTGCGATGTAGAAAGGACGTTTTATATTTACAAGGATGTATTTCATTCCAAGAGAACAAATTTTACAGAAGAGAATCTTGAGAAAGTATTGCTAGTAAATATTAATACTCCTTTACTCAACTTGAACTACAAAATGAGCAAATAAAAATGTACTTCGTATTTTGTAGCCGTATATATACCCGTTTTTATTATTATAAGTATAATTATATAAATAAAATTAAAAACTTTAAAAATATAAATTTTCAATAGTAGGCTTGTGGGCGATGACTCATCAAACTCTCGTGTCCGGTCTCTAGTCATAAGGTTTTAGTTCCTATAAATTCAATATAAATACATTAACCTTGTCTTATTATTTAGACAAAAATCTTAGTCTAATATTTGATCACAAGAAATATACTAACTAAAGGTAATTTAGAGATTACGCAATACCTAGTTAGTAGGTAGAAAATATGGTTTAAAAAAATTCTTCCACGGAACCGAAAATATTCTAAAAATGACAATATTGTTCGTTTATTGATTACTTCTTTGTTTGCATCGAATACCTATACGCATGGCGTTACCAAATGAGCAGCTTTTGTTGTGTACTTTTATCGATTTAACAGAATTTGCTGATATACTAATTGAACATTAATTTGCTTCTAGTTAATTAGTTTTAATTAGATCTATCCAAAGCATAAATCAAATTTGATTTAGTACCTAGCGGAATTGAAAATTTAACTAATTAATTCCATTAAACTATAGTTATTACACATACGACAAATGATAATACAATAATTCTAATAATGATTACACCAAAATTAACTTATTTCAGTGTACTACACTAATACTTTGCCTTTGTATACAATTATAGTTACATATGTATATGTAAATATATCTACATTCATAAACCGACATATTTAAATGAAATTACCCTAACTTTAACCTTAAACGAAATAACCCCCTGTAAGTGCAGGTAGGTACAGAGGAGAGCTCGGGGCATAACTCCCAAAGAGACTGACAAAAGAGAAAAGCAAGGAGCTGCTAATAATGTACAATGGGGACGCGAGATAAGACTAAATTGGAGTTAGTAGGGCGAAATTTGTGCTTGGGATCATCTAATGCTTAACTGCCTGTATGCGTGTGTATATGTTGTGTTCGTGTGCCTCGTTGTTGTCGTCGTCTTCTTCTCTACTCCTTCCACAACGTTATTACGGTGGTGATATATCTGAATAAATAATATGTAAATGCGGTTAAATGAACTTTCTTTCTCTATTACGAATTTACACTTTGCGCTCTTCTCGAACGCAGAATTTCGTGAAGAGCTTTACCGTTGAAGATTTATTATATGATTAAATATTAAATAAACTATATTTTCTTAAAATTTAATCAAATTGGAATTATATCAGTATAAAATACATATTCTGGAACGGTCGAGTATATAACACACTTTAACCTTTCCTATTCTCAAAAGTGGGCCCTCTAATAACATGACCTGTTGACCGATTTCTATCCTAAACAACTGTGCTAATGTTTCGAAAGTAGTTCTACATGATCGTATTTAGGAACTTACTAATTACTCCCTTCAAAGAATTTACGGATAGAGGAAGTGAAACATGTGTGCGTACTGAGTCCTTTACTGTTTGTAAAAGTAGTACACGATTCCATCAAAGAAGCGAATATATATTTATTTAGCGTATGGCTAACATGGATTATATGGACATCTAAAAGTTAAATTTTAAAATCGAGACCATTGATCGAGTTTAACGCGGAGTCAGTTGCTTCAAAGAAGTCTCTCATCTCACCTCCATATGCTGTAAGGAGGCACTCAGCTGTAATACGGTAAATAGTTTGGCGTAGTTCTCCGCATCCGCAAGTTGGTGTATCTGTCAGTCCCCATTTATAGAATGAGTCACCACAAATTCCATGGAACGTTCTTATTCTATTGAGTGTCTTCCACTCATGGTGAGGCAGCTCCATTCCTGGTAAGGGTAAGGCAGGATCAATGATAGGGGCCGCTTGAGCGGGTTTCAATGTTGCCCAATACTCTCTCCATCAATCATTTGGGTTGAAATCTTCTGCTATAAGTCGTTCTGCTAGCAGTAGTTGAGGAGATCTCGACTTCAGTCTTGACAGGCCAGCATCAGGCAAATTATTGCGTACTGGAAGATGGGGATTCGATACTATTTTATTATATTCTCTTACCAGGCTTTGCTGTCTTCGGATGGTGGGAGGTTGGAGGCGTAGAACCGTTAGCCAGAGTAGAGGTGTACTTTTTAAACAACCGCTAATTATTCGCATGGTCTCGTTGAGTTTGATATCGATCTTCTTTGCGTGATAGTTGTTTAACCAGACTGTGTCGCAGTATTCAGCTACCGAGTAAACAAGGCTAAGAGCTGACGTTCTAAGGGCGGATGCGTTCGCACTCCAAGCAATACGGCAGAGCTTGTGTATTATGTTATTTCTGGTGTTTATTTTAGCTGCGATGTTTTCTAGATGTTTTTTATATGAGAGTGTACGATCAATTGTTACTCCCAGATATTTTGGGGAAGGATTATAACGTAGTAAGTTGTTATTGAAATACACTTGCGGCTCTAGACGTGCTTGTTTATTATTGAGGTCAAGACAGGTCACTTCTATTTTATTCATATTCGGGATTAGTCTCCAGTTGGCGAAGTATTTTCCCAGCACGGATAGGTCCTCTGAAAGTATACTATTATCCAAACTTTTTTGACTTTGTGTGTAGCAAGTCAGAAATATACAGATAAAACAGGACAGGTGCAAGTACCGATCCTTGAGGCAATCCATTATTAAGATGTCTCATTTTAGTCTTGCTCTCTCCTGTTGTTATTTGGAAGGGCCTGTCGCAAAGCATGTTGTTTAATAAAGATGCTACCCGGCTGCATGGTACGACGTTGAGAAATTTGTAGAGAAGGCCTTCTCTCCAGACTATATCATATGCCGAAGTCAGGTCAACATACACCACAGTTATCTTCAGTCGCTTCCGAAACCCTGCCTCAATGTACGATGTTAAGCTGAGCACCTGGTCAGCACAACTGCGGTTGGGTCTGAAACCAGCCTGTTCAATGGGAACATGTTTCAATATCAATGTGCTAAGTCGGTTTAATAGCAATCTTTCCAGAAGCTTATAACATGAACGTAATAAAGCTTTCGGAAGAAAGTTTTCAGGAAGGTTCTTGGGTTTGTTCACCTTTAAGACTGCAATTACTTTGGATATCTTGAGGTCTGTAAGGATACGTCCTGTCAATAGGATGTCTGAGTAGAATTTACTCATCCACATCCTTGCGTGTTTGCCACAGTTCTTGGAGCCTCCTGAGAAACTAGGCAGCTCTAACCCACCCAATCGTGGTCCATTGTAAGTATCAGCTGATCAAATCGCTGCACGAATTGTAGCACTGTCTAAGGTCCCAAGTACAAGACAATAGAATTCATTTAGACATTTAGAAGCAACTGACACTCCTCCCCAAACAACAACAGCCCATCCTGAATAGTCCAGGCTATTCACGGTGGAGGAGGTAGATAAAGCACTGAATGACACTAAATCTGGAAAAGCACCTGGATTCGACGGAATCCATCCCGAATTCCTCAAGCCAATATAAATAGTAAAATATACGGGTTCCTATTTAACATTTCAAAGTTACCTCCGCGCCATCTATATGGATGGAGGGAAAGGGACTATTTCTAGCGCTAATGCATTTCCTCCATTGCATTATTAAATTTTAAATCTGAAAATTTTTTCATGGACTCCTTATTTTTCGAGGTATTTGAAAATAGACCCAGTATAAAACGCCACAATATTTCAATACGAATGTTTATTTATTCAACGCAATCGCCTCTAATCCTTAAACATTTTGCAGAACGCTCATAAAGTAATACTGAGCCCTTTTAATAAATTCTTGGTCATGGTTTGCAAACCATTCCTTAACGGCACATATGACTTCATCATTTGTTGAAAATATTTTACCTTTGCAATGTTTTTTGAGTATTGGATATAAATAATCATCTAACGGTGCCAAATCTGGTGAATCGGATGGTCAACTTATTTCATTAATTTTTTAAGTGCAATCAACGACTTGGAGCATTGAGCGTTGTCTTGCAAGAAAGCACACCTTTGACAAACTTTAAGTGCTTTCAGTATTATAGTGGCCGTCCCTGAAATTAAGTACCGCCGATATTTTAAGGTGAATTCAAGATGAATTGCAGAACTTATTTAAGGTCGAAAAGGCCATATAAACGACTTATTGTTTATTTTAGAGTTTATTTGGCTAAAATTTTATTTCTGCGAAATTTATTTTAATACATTTTTGTTATTTTATTCACAATATATGTTCAAAATTATCTCCATTCTTTTCGATACCAACTGCTTATGTCGCGGAAGAGATCGCAACGTTCTTAATATGGTTACTGAATTATTCTCAGTAATATCGGCAGACTGCTGTTTACCGGATTTCTGAAATGCTAATCTAGTTGCCATGTTGCCATTCCGATCGGAATTCACAAGTAATTCACAATTCCTTTGCTATTTTCAAATGAAAAAAATGCAGATATTCAGTATTACGATTTGTGTAATGGAAATGCTTTGACAGCACAACAAGAATATCGTGGAAGATATCCCAATGGACTGCCTATGCGTGCAGTTTTCTTTAATTCATCGTCCGCTGAGGAAACATAGTACTTTCAATGCAAGACATGCTGTCGGCCAGTAGTTGCCCGTAGCCTCATAAACGAACATGAGAAAGTTCCAAGTTATTACTAGAAGATCCATATTTAAGTATTCAAAAAGTTGCATTATGTAGAACCCAAGCTTGGAGAATAATAATAGCTCGCTTACATCTATATTATTACGAAAAAGTTCAATTGATTACAGAGTAATCATAACCTACCCCATATTTTATGTATCGATGAAGCCTCTTTCACATGCGATGGTGTCACTAATTATCATAATTTTCATGGTCTGCAGAAAATCCTCATTTAAGATGACGCTCCTATTTTAAACATAGATATAGCATTGCAGGATTCGAACCCACGACCCATGGTTTGCCAGACAATTGCTCTGCCACTGAGCTATTAATGACTGTGCTTCCGAATACATCGGAAAGCCTTAAATTACAATAAGGAAAGAGATGTTAATATTTTTTTACCTGTAGTCGGCACTTTTTGTAAATTAGTTGCATTTTCGCGAATAAATGTGAATGTAAATATTGCTTTCCACATTTTACGACGCTAATTATTCGAATTTTTTAATTGAAAAAATTCGCCTTTAAGCAGGATTCGAATCCACGTACATGATTTGCCAGACCATTGCTCTGCCACTGAGCTATTAAGGACTGTATAGCATTCACTTGACATCTGGTATACTTAATGATCATTTGATTGGACCATTTGAACTGTCACACCGTTTAAATGGAGCAAATTAGGAATATTTTCTAGCAAAGTCTTTACCCTCATTACTGGAAGATTTAAATGTTAGACGTACTACATGGTGTTACCACAATGGGGCACCAGCACACCAATCTATTCATGTTAGAGCTCAGCTTAACGCAAATTTTCTGCGGGGATGGACTGGAATAAGAGGACCTATAGTAAGGCCACCACGTTCGCCGGACCTGACTCCATTAGATTTGTATCTTTAAAGTCACATAAATAGATTGTTTATGCAACTAAAATATACACGGTAGAACCATTACGCCAAAGAATAAAGCAGACTGCTGATATTATTAGAAATAACCCACAACCATATTAAAAACGAGAGATAGCTTTGAACATTTATTGTAATTAAAACAATAAAAAGAAGAAAATAATCTCAATTAATTTCCCCTCCGCGTGTTTGCATTCTTGTTTGGCACCCTTTTTGCTATTTTATCTCCTTACAATTTTTCTCTGTAGTTTCTTTTTCCACTTTTCTACATTTAACACGAAGTTACTCTCTCTCTTAAAATTAAATACAAGCTATAGTACAATAATTTCTTGAAACGAAAGCGAAATGTAACTTTCAAAGTGGTATATGTTGGATCAATTTTGTTTCAAGTTGTATTTGTTTTATAAAATATGTAATAGTAATTTTAATACGTGTTATTTAAATTAAATTTCAACTTAATTTCGATAATTTCAATCATCATAACATCGAAAATGGTATGTTGTCTGTGGGCGTAACTAATCTGCTATAATTTTGATACATTCATTATCTTTACCACACATAATTATACACACTACTGATCTTATTGCTTAGAATATATTTGATAAATTTAACAGACTAAAATGTTATAAGTAAATATCCTTATGTAAATATATAAGCTTAGAGATGTATATATTTAAAACCGCATAAATGTAAACAAAGTTAATACCTATATTATAATCATTCATTAGCGTTAAAATAACAATGCAAAATACTTTCTGTAAATATGTACATATTTATTATATTTGCCCACATATGCATGTATGTATTTTTAGTGTAACTAATTAATCAGAAAAGCCATTTGACAAATATATGTTTCTAAAAATTATACCCATACCTAGAATAAATAGAACTAAACGAACGAACACGTTTAAATATTGAAATCATTATCAACTTCCTATCCATTTATGTGCAAGTGTGTAAGTACAACTGACTTCTAGGTTAAAAGGAACTTCTGCCAATATGAGTTTGGAATGCCAATAAGTTTTTCGCTGCCCGCCTAGCACTTACGGACTGAGAATTAAATTAACTATGGTAATGGAAATCTACACATATTAAACAAACGAACATTCATGTTAAATTATATGTTCGATGTGTTATGTTGCAATTAAATGGTATATTTATTATATACATATTGCTGTGGATTGAATTAGTTTGGAAAAGGACAATTTAATATTTTGTAGACACAAGTTTATATATCTTTTAAGACATATAAATTATATATATATATATATATATATATATATATATATATATATATATATATACCGCCTAATTCTGAGCAAACGCAACGATGCGAATGTATGAATATTTCTCCCGCTCTGAATACAATTCCCCTGAATGCTGTAGGCGCGTCAACATCGATGTCATACATATAGCAAGCGCCAATTAAGTTGGCGCGAGGAGGGGGTTTAGCAACAGACTGTTTTGTGATTGGCTAAAAGCGTTCAGGGGATTTTTATTCGGAGCGGGAGAAATATTCGTACAATTCGTACATTCAGGCCGTTGCGTTTGCTCAGAATTAGGCGGTGTATGTATATATATATATATATATATATATATATATATATATATAAAATAAAATAAATTGAAAGCGAGCAAGCGGTCTGTCAATTAAAAACTAATAAAAAACTAATTTATATCATAAGTATCCCTATATTTCGCAACAACTTTGTTGCTTCTTCCGGAGATGCTACAAGATTAATGAGAAATAACATTAAATAAATAGTATTGTAGTATCTCCGGAAGAAGCAACAAAGTTGTTGCGAAATATGGGGATACTTAATAAATGAGTTTTTTAATTGACAGACCGCTTGCCCTCTTTTAATTTATTTTATTCAATATATTACGGTCGATAATTTCGATAAATAATAATATATATATATATATATATATATATATATATATATATATATACATATATATGTATTTATATATATATAAATTATTAATCTTTATCTCAGAGAATTATTCCGTTCTTATTTATAAATCCTTGCAACAAGTATGTAATATATAATTAGAGAAATAATATAGCTGATTATAAAAAATATATAATATTTATTTTATTTATTTATTGTTGCGAAGAGGCTACACTACAGGACATAACAATAATAATAATAATAATTTATTTCCTGATAATTACATGGAATGTCAAAAGAAAAAAAGAAAATGATACATATAATTATTTATATTAAATGCTTGTTACATGTCACAAGGAAACAATTTTATGTAAGGCTCAATGTATTAGATCCTGTTTTATTTGCATTTTTAATTTATTTGATGGTAATACCTTGTTTTTTATTGTAAATGATTATACAATTTTCTGGCTTGGTATTTAGCACATTGTTAAGTCAAAGTTAACCTGTGATATGGAATTTGGATAGATGACTTATTCCTAGTTGGGTAGCAATGAATATCTGACTGTGACTCGTACAATTCCAATTTCACTAGATGGTATCCTTTTTCGCCCGGCGACTGAATAGTACTATATCCTTCTTGGGTGTTCCATGAAATATTTCGTGAGATTGAATAAATATTGGTTTGTGACGTCGAAGGTTCGTCGAATTCTGCGTGAATCACGTTTGAGAGGCAATCCAGAAATTCTGGAACATCTACAATATCCCTCACTCTAGGAGCAGTCGTGGACAATGTGGGCGTGGTCTTCATGCCACAGCCAAATAAAGCATCCTTCTTTAAATTTTTATTGTATACATCCAGCAAAATATCTTTGTTTTTGCTCGGACGTAATGTTTGGCAGTATATCATGAATAAGTTTTTTTCCTTTAATAGCTTCACAAACTTCTCGAATTAAATTTCTGACGATACGTTTATTTTCATGTCCTTCATCTCCTTCAGTGACATCAAGAAGTTCTTGCAAATCCTCTTGCCAATTAAGTATTGGTCTTTTATACAATGTGAAATTTACAATTCCAACCACATTATCAGCATATGAATTTGAAATGGATCCATCCATATCAAGTCTATCAAATTGAGAAGACAATCCTGTTGACAGTTCTCCTTGGCCTCCTTTCCCACTTCCACTTGTTAAAGGAGTGGCATCGTTTCCTCCAGGGTAGTCATTGCTATTTGATAATTCGGTCTTTGAGAAAAATTAATGATTCAAAATTAAAGTATTCGAATGGGATTCCCAATTTTCGATGTTCATGGTATGATATCGAGTATGAGAACCAATAACTACAGGGAGAAAACTTATTTCAATATCGGATACTAAATCCAAGATACAAGTTGTGCCCGGGATCGATACCGGAAGCAAACACCATGTGCAATGTACATGCTCCAAATTATGATGTTGCATATACCAAATGGAAACATCGTAATAATTAAGAATCTTTTTTTAAATTTAGGCACGCAATTTTGACCAGAAATAGCTCCACGACGATCAATCGTATCGTAAAAAAATATAAATTGAGAACAATTCAAATCGTAATTATAGTGATATGAAACATCATAAATCTTTAATTTATTAAAGCCAATGTGGGAAATGTTACTAATAATTTGCCATTAAAATAAAATTTACCAATATTAGTACTACCGATACACGAAAATGTTTTAAAAACTAATAAATCGTTTCTAAATAGTTAATTGGCGAAGGAGATACTTGTTGAAACTTCATTATAACGCTAAGAAATAAGTAATTAAACTTCTAGTTTCAAAAATTCTTTTATTGTAAATATATACACTACAATATTGTTTCGCCATTCAATGGCTTCATCAGGTGGACGAAAAACTGAAAGGTTACAATACAAGTTTGAATATTTATGTGAAAATTATTGGCGAAATGGTGGTAGAAAATTTTTTACAATTTTAAATTTAGTAGAGGGGAGTTGTTTAAATCTAGTTGGTCATTTAAAGCTAATCCTAAACTACTGTATCTATTAATTTCTAAGTTTTCTAACAAGTTAAGTTTTTTACTTTTTTCTTGAATGTGTAAAATTTTGAAATCTATATTAAATCCAAAGATATTTTTAATAATATAAAATATTATTGAAAATCTGGTGTGAAGAACACAAATACAGGTGCACTACTAATATTTTTGTGAACGTGTCCGAACATATCCCTCCCCAGAGACGTAGATACGTATTTCGCCTTTCTACAGGCTCATCGGTACGCCCCTGCTGGAGAAAGAATATCTTCAGACACATTCACAAAAAAAACACATCGCCATATCACAGAAATTATCCAGACCGAGCGTAGAAGTAAATTCAGCGCTGTCTGTTGTCAGACAGCTGAGGTACCTCGCCCTGTCCGCACATTCACAAAAAATATTAATAGTGAACCTGTATTTGTGTTCTTCACACCAGATTTTTAATAATATTTTATATTATTAAAAATATCTTTGTATTATACAAAACTGGTGGGGTTTACCTACTCATGTATGTTTCAATTATTCTGATACACTATATTAAATATATGATTGATATCTATACAATGACTTGCGAAAGTTGAATCTGTTTTCTGTTCTTTATGACTTCTCTCGTGTTGTTTCATCCTAATTTTGAATGTCCTCCCCGTTTGTCCTATGTATACTTTATTAAAATCTTCGCATGTTAACTTATATACACCAGAGTTTGCTTCTTAATTCTTTTTTATAGAGTCAAATAAGCTTACGTTTAATTTACAGAAGTCGTCTGATTCGTCGTAAAGCCATCCGGATCTAAATGAAATATTTCTGTCGTCGAATTTTGGACTTCTTCCACAATTGTGTCAGGCACATTATTTGGAGCAACTGCTTCTTCGTTACGTACATTAAATTCGATAGACATGGTTTTGCTCGCCTACAGTTTCGATGTGATGGTGTTGATGTCTATTTAACTTTATAAATTCAATTGTTGAAGCCGCCGCTGTTGTGGCCTTGTTTTGTCTTTTGACATTTGAAAACGAAAACAAGGTAAGTATCTAAACGCGTGGTTTTTATCCACAGCGGCAACGGCGGCGGGGGAAAGTAGGCGGGGGGGAGGTGCAAGAGGGGCAATCATGATCATGAAACATGTCGTAGTCGCCGATTCGATTCGGTTGATGCCCCTCACGTAGAAATTGGAGTATTGGAGTAATATATTAGTTTTGTTGTGTGTTTGTTATTTCTACGTTTTTTTTTGTATTTGATAAACAGTTGTATTTCATTTTTCACATAAACAGCTTGTATGTGCATTCGAATTTAAGCATGAGTCTATGTAGATACCCAGCATTTTGACATTGTTTGTTACACGGTTTAGTTTCAAATTTAATTTTTTTCAATATTCAATTTTAAGTTGTTGGGCTCA
The DNA here is from genome assembly GCA_935421215.2 of Melolontha melolontha. Lineage (NCBI taxonomy): Eukaryota > Metazoa > Arthropoda > Insecta > Coleoptera > Scarabaeidae > Melolontha > Melolontha melolontha. Next base: position 98,907,569 of record OW285241.1, read on the forward strand.
AGCCATACTTCCGCTTCAAACATTGCAAATGATTCCGCTATTGTCAATTTCTCAGTCGTAGAAGCACTACACAATAGAGTGGTATCATCCCCAAACATTATTGTTTTACACATGTGAAGGCTTGCGCATAAATTACTGACATATATCAGACACAATATTTATTCTAACTTGGTACCTTGTGGAACTCTATACTTGACTAGTTGTTCTCTAGAAGAATATATAGATTAGTCCCAATTACAGTGTAACTAAATTACATAAATAAAATAATAAAGCGACTACACAAAAGAAAATAGGATAAAAAAGAAATCAATCAAGGGGTTGCTTAGCCAACAACAATAGAGCAGTTCTGTAGCTTTAATTAAACACATATATAAATAATAAACATAATTAGCATATTCTCCAGGAATTGTATACGGGCGAGTTCATACTTATGTAGGTGTTACAAATCGGCAAATAAAAAATATAACCACAACATGTCACGTATTCACCAGCATGAAAAACTATTAGGCAATCGTTAACGATCTTGTACAAAAAACACGAAATATGATATTAATCTTCTATCTTTAAGAGAATGTAATCCATATAAACTTAAGCAAGTGGAATAATTTAGAAAAAATTTTTGAGTATGAAATTTAGAATTTAGATATTTTACAAGTTTTCGTTGAATTCTCTCAACTCGATTAACCCTCAACTGTATGACCTACATAATGAGTTCATTTCGAACGCAAAATAGAAAAAGTTATTTATCGGCGACAAACTAATAAATTATTGCTAAAATAAACAAAATATTACGAAATAACCCAGCTATGGAAGTATATACACCAGGGGTGGCCAAACTTTTGACCTCTGAGGTCTACTTGTGTTCAAAAATGTTTCTTGCGGGCGACTCTAAGGTAGAGTTTACAAGAGAGAAATAAAACATTTTAACGATAAGTTAGTAAGTATTTTTCTATTATATACGTTGAAAACAAAATACATAATGTTCATTCTGTATTAGGTTTTTGGGTGGATATTTGGCACTGCATATTCTCCACAAGTGTATTATATTGAGGAGTGTAAGAAGTAACTGCGATGCGCAAACAGGAAGTTAAGTGGGCATCTGTTAAACGAGAACGATGTTTGGTTTTTATTGTATTCATAGTAGAAAATGTCGTTTCGCAAAGATAGGTGGAACCGAAAAACGAAGTCAAATATAAGGCAACCTTTCTTAGGCATGGGAACTTTTCTTTGCAAATCAGTTTCCAAAAATCAGTATTACTGCCAAATGCTCTTGCTTTCAGAAATATGTCGCATCTCATTTTAAATTATTTCTTCTTCCACCACAACAGATTCAGAATCAGTTAACTTGCCGATTTTTGCACTCAAGCTGTGAAGGTCATTGCTTTCATTAAAAGGGAATATCATGAAACTTAGCACTTCTTCGAGAGCGAAGAAATTCAAAAACATTCTTTCGAACTCCAGGTGCAAGTTCTCCAGCTGTCTGACGAAAGTTTCAAAGTCCCGATTTGAGTTGTGGGTGCATTCTTCTCCCATGTTTTTATAGTTTCTTAGTTCACCTCGTCTTAATTGAGATGCATGCACTTGAATTTGACTTTTAAATGTTTTAATCAAAGTTGTCATATCAATCACATTCCTGTCTTTTCCTTGAAGATTTAAGTTCAACTGATTGAGTTTCTCCGTTATGCCACAAAGAAAGGCGAGCTTCATGAGCCATTTTTCATCTTCAAGCTCAGGTATATTTTCTTCCTTCGAATGGATGAATGTTTTGATTTCTGGCAGTAATTGGCAAAACCTCTTCAAAAAAGCACCACGGCTAAGCCACCTAACATCTGTATGTAGCAAAAGATCCGAGTGTTCGGCTTCAGTCTCTTCAAGTAAAGCTCGAAATTGACGCCTTTGCAAACTTCTGGCTCGAATAGAATTAACTATTTTAAAGGCAATTTTCATGATAATATCCGAGTCAAGAATTTTAGAGCACAAAACTTGATGGTGTATGATGCAGTGATAGTTGATGAAACTTGGAATGTTGTCATCATTTTTACACAATGAAATAAAACCAACTCTTTGTCCCAGCATAGCGGGTGCTCCATCTGTCGTAATAGCAACTATTTTGTGAATCGGAAACTCAGTTTTTTCTACAAAATCTTTAAAAGATCTGTAGATATCTTCACCTCTTGTTTGCCCCTTCAATGGAATCATCGTCATCAGTGTCCGTCACATCGGTGGATTTATCGAATTGTAGTGACAAAAAACTACATTTTTGCAAGTCTTCCGTAAGCAATTGTTCCAAATTTCCACATAAGGCTTCACTTCGTCGCATCACAGTGTTTCGTGACAGAGAAATGGCATTTATGGCTGAAATAATTTCTTTCTTATTTTTAAAGTCATTAAACAGTACTTCTCCAGCTCTCTGCATGGCTTCCATGATCATTTCTCCATCTTCAAAAGGTTTCTTTCGTTTTATCAATATTTCCGTAACAGCAAATGACGCCAGTGTTGCAGCTTTTGATTTCAAGTCTGGTTTCGTAAAAAAAAGATTGTTGCGCACTTAAGCTGCTTTTTAATTCTCGTGCTTTTACCTTCCGAATATCACTGCCAAATGGAAAATCTGCGGCGTATTTGGAATGTGTAGTTTTAAAGTGCCGTTTCACATTTGCTCTTTTCGGTAATGCTACACTTGAATTACAAATTAGGCACACACATTTGTCGTTGACCATAACGAAAAAAAATTCCTCTTCCCACTCACTGTGATAATGGTAAGTCTTACTTTTTTTTGCACTTGAACCAGATGGCACACTCATTTTGATTAAATAAAAGTCGCAAACTCACAAAGGTCCCTACGTTACTTAGTATTGTTACGCCGCTGCCTGACGAATTTCACGTGAGGAACGAACGAACGAACGATGTCGACCGAGAGTTCGGTATTCACAGTCACAACGCATACGTCTGTCCAAACGCACTCAGTCCAGGACTCTTCACGCACTTTTTATCGTTTCGTATCGCTTCTGAATTCAAACTGACTGGCTGTGGCTTCCGCCAGCTATTTATATTTTATGATGGGATTAGCGACATCTAGAAATTTCGAGAAACAACTCGCGAACCCACACAACGTTCGCTCGCGCGTCTTCACGAATCTTCCATCGCCGCCGTCGATATTGTTCTAGGCAAGTTAGTACTACCTAGTGAAACTAGATGGCGTAACTTGCACTGCGCTACGACCAAAGCGCGTGTGTTTAGTTATTGGCGCGAATACACTTGATTTTTTTTGTCTTCTTTTTCAGTTTATTTATTTATCTCTTGGGGGCTACCTAAATCGCCTTCGCGGTCGACCGGTAGACCGCGGTCGACCTCTTGGCCACCCCTGATATACACAAACAAACGACAACGACGGGGTTTACACACAGAGATTCTTACTAGAATACGACGCTTAAGACGTAATAATTTTTACTCTACAATAATCATCGAAAAAGTGCTCAATACGATATAAATAACTCACTCAGTAATATCTTCGAGAACAGCCATCTCTCTATTACACAAAAGAATTCTCCAATCCACATAATATATCTCTATAGGGGTTAACAAAAACGCTATTTCCATTGACCTGTTTTTGTGACCAGAAATACCTCATGCATGCTATTAGAAAACCTATTTTGTACATAGAAAATGCCATCCAGATCCTTCCGACACTTCAGAACCTTCCTGAAGCCGTATTTTTCGTCAGGTATTTTAATATTATCACGCTTAAAAACCTGCCTAGAACAGAATAAAGTACGTTAAAGTAAACTGTTTCAGTATTTACCACTACTTATACCAAATATGATTATATTTTATTGTTAATTAATACTTACCATCAGTATTTATAAGCTTAATGTCCTAATTTAGGTAAACAACAACTTTAAATTTGCACATATTGTTAGGTTACGTTCATATAAAAATAGATATATACATAATTTGCAATTTTAAACCATATTGACACGAATCTGTGTACAGAAGCACAGTGTGGCCAGATTGGGCGATTTATCACAATTTGGGCTACTATTAAAAGATAAATGCGACTGAATTTTTGAAAAAATCGCAAGTCGCAAATTGGGCGATTTTATATAATTGTAATTTTCGAATTCATTTATTTCAGTTTCAATAGCGAAAATAGGTAAAATTGAGGAGTAAAATCAATATATTTTTTTCGCTTTTGTACACATTATTTTAATTACTCCTACTCGCTTTAATTTATGTATGTTTTAGTTTTTAGGCTTGTTCACAAGTTCACACAATTCACACTATAAACTTGAAGTGTGACCACTTACACCAGTTTGTATGTAACTGTTTCAAGATTCTGATTATTTTTTATCAATGAGATATTTTAAGGTTTATTTGTAGTTTATAAGCACTGAATACTTTCTTGATACTGGCATTACTGGCTAAATAAACGAATTGTGACGGATTGTAACTGCGAACTGAAGCTGTTGCTTGTTACTATTGTTGAGTTACAAGTGACATTCCGCTAAAATCTCTTAAATAAGTATAAATATCGAAGTGAGAACGAATATAACCTAATAGTTGTCAGAACTTCAGTTTTAGTTTTCCTTATATTGTTATTAGTTTATTTTATTTACGGTTTGCTATTATAAAATCGAAAATAAAATTGGGCAAATGGGCCAAATATAAAAAAAAATGCAGAAAGGAATGGGAACTCGAACCTTTATTTAAATTTAAAATTAAATTATTTTGGCGGGGAATTTAAATTTTAAAATTTAAGTTGGCTGCGTTTTTGGGCGATATTTGATGCTAGAGTCTGCGCCGAGAATTTTTGAAATATGGCCACAGTGCAGAAGCATAGAACATATATTTCTTGGATATAATAAAATGAATTGCTTGTTTACACGTTGAACTGTTGTTTTATTTATTCAATAAATTTCAAATATACATAGAATCAATTTTATTTATTAGCAAGAGACATTATCAGTGGATTTTATAACCCTAAATATATTACGCGAATTAATTATAAACCTTTCAACATCCTGAGATCTACATATATTTGGCTGATAAATAAGAGTAATCAGGTAATTATAAATATTATATCTTACTATAATTACATAAACACCCCTACATATTTATATTATATTACTGTCAATATAAGGGTACATGCATTTTCGTCACCGACCAGGTAGATAAACCGTGCGCAATAGTTGGGGCATTTATGACACATGCATTTTCGTCACCAAAGTGCTTAATTACGGATTACTCCTTTAAGCAACGGGCTATTACAATCGTAAAGGTAAAAAAAGGCAGCAATTTATTGAGTCTATGCTTACACAATTCCAAAACAATGAAATAAGCAGATTACATCTAGTTAAATGTCTCTCATATCATTGTTATTTTACATAAAATGATGTTTTACATATTTTTTATATAGCTCTGTACCTATTTATATATATTTGAATAAACAACCTTGTTTTATATAAATTGTTTCGTTTTATTTTCAATTGCTAAGTACCTACTTAATAAGATAAGAAAATGGTCGATGACGAAAATGCATGTGTAAGTAACGTCTGCTTTTCAGGACGGTGACGAAAATGCATGTCCGATTATCACTTTTCTTACCTTGGTGACGAAAATGCAAACACCCCAATATAAATACCAAGGTTTTTAATGCAATTTGTAATGTAATATAATAGTCGAAGAACTAAACCCTGGGGTTTAGTAGACCTTAGCCCACTAGTTAATTAAGGGTTAATACTCAAAGAAAAGCATACATGTGTACTCGACTCAAGAAAGATATATTATTATTTATTCACATGAATTTTTATATAATATTGAAATACTGAAAATTTTGTTCTTTAGACATGCTTTAATTTTGCTAGATTTACTATTATCTGAAGTTTCTAAAATATAATATTGGTTTTAATTATTTCCAATAAAGGATAATGAACACCAATCGTCCAGGCGGATTTACAATACCATCCTGGCACACTTTAAATGTTTCTATGCTGTTATACTGCTTGAATTTTTGTAAAAATAAAACTAGATCCAGCTGATAATCTAGTAGTAAAGCGCCGGTTTATCATTCTGGCGGTCCCGGGATCAGATCCAGGCTGTGCTGCCCGAGAATGTTTTTGCGGTTTTCCGTGTCGTTCAGCATGGTAAGATGAACTACCATATTATATATATATATATATATATATATATATATATATATATATATATATATATATATATATATATATTAATATAAACCAAAAGAGATAATAATCAAATAATATAAAACGTATAATAGTCTAATAATAAATACCAGACCTAGAAAATTTAAAGTATTAATATCAATCAAAGCAGATGTCAAAGATGACAGTTGTCACAAGTGATACTTTGTAATTTTTTTATTAAAAAAAATAAAAGGATATTATTACCAAAGGCTAATCTTAGTACAAAATTTATGATAGGTTCTTTAATTGTTATACCGGCTAACTCAATTTAGAAGTGCAGAGTGAAAAGTAAATGCGAGTTCGGTATCTGATAGAGAATAAAACAAGTGGATAAATATTAGATATCACCCGTTTAATTTGATATGAATTTTATATGAAAGGATAATTACAATGACATAAATTATTAAAAACAAAATCTTTATAACATGTGTGACAAATTCAAGTTGAAAAGAACTGTATTTTTCCACTTAAAACATTATATAAATTTAAAAACTAATATTATAAGTATTAATATAAAATATTAACGTTATCTTTTTGAATGGAAGTAGTTGAAGTTTCAAATGTTTTTTTAAAAGAAATAAATCAATGAGTACTCAAATGGGTTGATGCGGAGAATTCTGGATGTTCTTTGGAAGTTGGTCTTCGGTATACAGGTTATCAGCACAAGTAGGATGGGTGAACTGGGATCGTTCCAGGTGGGTTTAGCGTTCCTTCAGATAAAGTAATTCGTTAACAATGGCTTCGGCAGGTCTGTGGTCAGATAATTTTCCTAAAATAATGTATGTAGGTTTAAAAACTTATGTAACATGCTTCAGTGAGAATAAGCTAGTTCGTTTTCTATTTATCTCTTGATTTCAGGAACACACTTTTATAAATTTTTCAAAAAAAACGACGTGTCCTGCCAAAAAAATATCAATAATTCCTCTTTTTTTTTCAAACTCCAGGCACCTTAAATTCAATGTTGTTTATCTATCCATTTTGTCTTGGCAACCCTCTCCTCAGATTATAATACATCACTACACCCTAACGTTTAACATTACAAATAAATTATGATCATAATAGATGACATATAAATCCAATCAATCAAGTTAAATATCTTCGGTGAGAATAAAAAGTAAAAGAAAATGACTGAAGTTAATGATTACAAGAAATTAAATTAAGGAGTGTTACAAATATGATAAATTAAACACGTGGTATTAACTTAATTGATATGGCATGTGAAAAATGCAGTTCTATGAAAATCTTATTCTATAATAACAGTTTAAAATATAACACTATATTTTTGTTCCAAACCTTCCATATACATGGTTAGCCCTATTACAATATATATATATATATATATATATATATATATATATATATATATATAATAAGACGGAGTTGGAGCAGGCAATTTTTTAAGAACAATAGGTATCGACTTTAGCATATTTGAATAGCCCTCTAGGCATTAATATTATTTTACAAGATTTCAAGGTCACGCTTTATATCTTCAAGTGCTTCTATTGCACCAATCGAAAATGGTTTCTTTCCTAATCCTTAAAGGCCTATTTAACTACTGCCAAGTTTTATTCGAAATAGGGACTTTCCTTGTTATCTTGTCTCTTTGATAAGGGTGACTTGTTCTATCAAAACGTATCTATTGATTTGTAAAACAATTAAGTCAAGTGTTTTATTTGTAATTTATTCACAAAAATTCTCAAATCCGCACTACACAAACAGTCTGTAATTTTATTTACATAATTTATACCCTCCAGCTAATTTGAAAATGAATTTATTTTCATAAAATCGGCTTATTCCCACAATTTTACCTATTATAAAGAGAATATAACTTATAAAATTAAATTTAATAATATAATATTTGATGTTTTGATGTTTTTAACAAAAGTATTTTCTTCCAGGTATGTACAAAATGATGAGGATGTGAAATATTTGAAGTGTTACGTAACCAATGCGGAAATAATATTTCAACTGAAGTTTCCAAGGTTTAGGTGGTTGGTAAGTTTTAATTTCTAATGTTTCATATTTTACACACTTGTTATATCACTTAATTAAGAAGTTCTATACCCATATAAAAGTAATTAGAAACTCCGTTTCTTATGAAACTCACTCTTCTTTAGATTACTATACCGGAATTAATAATTAGAAGACAAGCCTGGACTATACAGTTCAGTAAAATTATACATTTTGATATGCAAAAGGTCAGGTAATTTTGAATTTTAGATATGTTGTTAGTGTTGGGGCGTACTGTAAAATCCAAGTTCGACCACTTGGTATCAACAAAAGATCAAAATTTTGGACCTTTTCTGTTTTTGCACTGTATCTCCTGAACGGTTGGTTTACCAGAAAATATCCTTCTCAAAACTAAAGTGGAGTAAATTTGTCACAGTTTAAGCCCAAAACGAACTCTATTCCAGCCCAAAACCAGCCCTGTAGAGAAAAAGGCTTCCAAAAAACCTCGGTTTTCTCAAAAAGTTATGAAAATTGTAATTTTTTCTCAATTTTTGAATCAATTTAAAATGCGAGTAAATTCATATCATAAAGCAATAGTCTTAAAAAAATATGTACTAAGTTTTTATAGAAAAAGTTAAAACTTAGACAGTAATTGTTAGACATAAACCATATAATATAGGAGGGTTGTCCGTAAATTAAGGTCTCCAACGAGCTCCCGTTCGACGGAGCGAGCTAGCTTAAATCTGACAACAGCGCCGTGTTCCTTGCTCTCCAACAACTATTCTGACCGGTCTCGTTCCGACGCTCAGCTTTGGGTTAGCAGCCGTTAACGATGGATGGGAAAATCGACGCTCCCACCAAGTGTGAATTGCGTTGAGTCATTCGATTTCTATGGTTTAAGTGGTCACCCCCTATTGATGCTGTCGATTTCTTCCTGCGCGAGTCGGCGTGAAAGTGGTACGACGCGGGTATGAAAAAGCTCCTGGAGCGGCTGCAAAAGTGCATCGATCGTGACGGGGACTATGTATAAAAATAGTTAAAAATCCAATCTTTCGGAATCTGTACTTGTTTTTGCAATAAAATGATTATTAATATATATAAAAAATTGGAGACCTTAATTTACGGACAACCCTCGTATGTTATTTAAAATTTCTGCCTTTTTGACGGGACAGAATCTTCAAGTTTTGCCCACAGCTCCTTGTCTTCATCGACCTGAAGATATAAATCTATGTATTTAATGTTATTTATTGACGATGACGTGTCGTCTTCACCTTCATCACCCGTCTTCGCAAGCTTCTCCCAGAGAACAAGTACACAGGGAAGAACATACTACACCTGCTTTCCGGCAACCACAAGCTTTCTTGCATCCTTTCGTCGAATTCATTTGCAAGATATGATTTCAAAGAGGAGCTGCATCACTTTCCATTTTGCGGGGGGAGAGGCCGAATTGGGTAGGTACCCAGCTCCACTCAAGAGGATTATTCTCATGTCTTAACCACTTCTACGATTAAAGGTAAACGTGCTAGAGAGGACCTTGCTTTCGTTGCTGATTGGATAAAGGGCGTGTAGCGCAAGAGATTGAGATCACATGCAGAAGTTCTGTGGTTACCTCCATGTAAATGAATCATAAAAGTTTTGCCTGTCTTAGCCATTTCGATAGCTTCAACTTTGTGAAGCAAGTGACATCTATCCACTACTACAAAAAAAAAATTCCTTGGACAGCATCAACGTTGGTTGGTGTAAATGCTGAAAATAGTGACGATTTAGTTCCCTTTCGCATTTCCTCTTCACTAAACAATGTCAAAGGGAAATGTGACAATTCTAATATGAAAAATATTCATATGACGTTTGCGCTAAACGCCTTATATTAGTTTAGAAGATATTAGGAAAAATCACGATTTTCATAACTTTTTGAGAAAATCGCGACTTATTGGAAGCTTGTGTCTTGGTCACTATTTCAACTAAAGAGCTGGTTTTTAGCTTAAACTGTTAAAAATTTACTCTACATCTATTTTGAGAAGGATATATTGCGAAAAAATATTGAAGAGGTCCAAAATTTTGATGTTTTATTGATACCAAATGATGCGCCGTGCCGCACCAAAGTCAAAAACTTGGATTTACGGTACATGCTCAACACTAACAACATATCAAAAAATGGTAACTACCCGACCCTTTGCACAACAAACTTCTATTTCCTGCCGGATTTCCTGGACATATTCTACATTGCAAATTGCATCATAAGCCACGACAGCAGTGTTAATAAAAACAGCATTAAGCAATGATCCAACGTTATTTTTGTAAAATTTTTTGACAATACAATCTTGTAAACTGTCTTCCTATAGTATTTCTGCCAAAAGATGCATTTCTCTCTTTAATATTTACTATTAAAATTTCATGGTAAACTTAAAAAAAAAATAAAAGCATTTTTAATAATATAAAAATATTTTTAAAAATCCTTTGTGGAGAACACAATACAAGTTCATATTTATGCAAAAGTATCTTTCCAGAAATGCACATACGTGTTTCATCTTACTATAGAATCATCATTACATTCTGTTGAAGCCATAAAACACCCTTACCATATTATAAAAAGTTATTAAGACAGAGCCTGGCAGACCCGTGCATTGACTAACATCAACATCACGAACCCCAGAACAACCATCGCTGTCTTCGTGGCGAGTGTAAGATAGCCAGGAGTTTTCATCTGACGAACACAAACCCAGCTTGCGGAAACTGTATTAACTAGCTATATTAGTGCTCAGAACTAAAAATGTTTTGTAAAATATTTTTTTTATAAGAAATAGTTTTCAGATAATTTAGAAATGCTGAGAAAAATATTTAAAAAAATTGCTCTACAATTATACGACCCTAACATGCATGCAACTAAAGTTGCCGCTAAGCGATATGACTACCTAGTGGTAAACAAAAAGAAAATTAATTTATAGCTCAAACATTCTATATTTTAAGAAAAAACAACAAAATGCTACGTAGGTGTAGGTTTCCGCGGTCGTTCTCTAGATGTAGATCTCGGTTTCCGGGTTGGAACCGTGATCTACAACAAAATGCTACATTTAAAGTGATTAGAATAAAAATTTAATTATTTATGAAAAGGTTCAAAACATTCTGGGTGCCAAGGCACATTACATTTTCTACATAGGTAAATTGATAATTTACATTTTCTGAATTTGAATTGACCTCATATAATAAGATGCGCCTTCTGATCTTTTCTAAAATCGTCTAAAACAGTAGATGATGCAAATGAAGACGACGGGCCTGCCCGCAAGGGCGGTATTCCACGAACACTAATTATTTGTAAAACCACTTACCTCCTAAACTGTAAATACTATATGTCATGACCGAGTTGTTGATAAAGCAACCACCCTTCAACAAAACATTCGTCAAGACACCAAGCAAATTTTGGCTACTACCAGTTTTTTATGCGGATCTATATTGTGCCGTAAATTGATCATTGAAATCTACGCCTCCCATCTTCTCCTTCTTCGTCTGTTTTGGGTTGGACGCCAGAACGTCCAGACACTTGAGCACACTGCTCTTTGTACTATCCCCAGTAGATCTTTCAGTTCCACTCTGTTTAATGTTTAAAACATTCAATGTTTTAAATCTAATCTATTTTATTGTATGTGTACGTTACTTTTCTTTTGTTTGAACTCGACATTTTTATCTCCTGAAGAAGCAACAAAGTTGTTGCGAAATATAGAGATAATTAATAAATGAGTTTTTAATTGACATACCGCTTGCTCGCTTTTAATTTATTTTATAATTATATATATATACTCGTATATATATATATAGGTAATTATTTCGTGACCTTTGTATATTATGGTAAATTCAATTCGTTGGCGATTTAAGGTCTGGTTTTACTTCAAAATGTATATATTTAAAACAATCCTATGTAGGATTTCGGCAAATGATGCCTTTTTCAAGGAATATAAAATATAAATGACAGTATATTAATGTCATACTTATACATTTGTACTTGCCATGGATAAAATTATTCAAAGATACGTTCAAGTTTAATAATAATAAATCATGCTTTAGTATTCTAAAATAGATAGACAACAAAAACATGGAAAAGCAAAACATGAGTTATTATTATGTATGAGCCCATGGAGCGACTTAAGATGTGTAAGTATAACATTAATATACTGTCATTTATATTTTATATTCCTTGAAAAAGGCAACATTTGCCGAAATATGTAGAATTGTTTTAAATATATCCATTATGAACTAAAACCAAACCTTAAATATAAATATATATATATATATATATATATATATATATATATATATATATATGTATATATGCGTTGTCTGAATTTCTGGAACTGACCCGCACTGACTAGTTTCTGCTCGAGGTTTCGGCAGACTCATTACAGCCATCTTCGGGAGATAGTTCTCGGAACGCTACTTTATGAATGGAATGAAGAGAGCTCGTTGTGTTAGCTGTACTTGTACTTGCTGGAATATGCGCAACATCTCTCGTGTGGTGGGGCCGGTAGTGTGTACTGGTTCTGGCTGTGTCGTGTTTAGGTCGCGATTCGTATGAAGTATGTCCTCTGTATTGGCGTTTGATGCTTGTGTGTTCATGATAGCTGTTTTTCATGTATTTGGCAAACTTTGTCCGTCATCTCTTCTGTTTAAATTACCTGATCGTTTTTCAGTTTCTATTGCTTCGCGTATTATGCATGGGTAGTAATGTTCCGCCGATAGCCGATAGCCGATAGCTTGTGTGATCTTCCTGTCCATTGTGTAGATGGTTTTTATGTCGTGTTTGTTCCAAATACGTCCGATTCGATCTGTTGTTCCTTTTATATAAGGCAGAAATGCCTTGTCTTTGTTGTCTGTGTTGGAAGCATCTACACAACGGACAGGAAGGAAAACATTTTTTGTGAATGAAAATCCGAACTTTAGTTAGTACGTTAAAATCGAAACAAGATATGGAAGTAAACGATTACATGTCGTCTACAAGGTGCATTTAGAGAATTCCTGCCTTTACCTACAAAATTTTTTTGAGGCGTACTAAGAAATGAATATTTGTAGCGGCAACGTTAGTGGCCTATGAGCATTAATGAGTTAACTCTACATTGGACGGATACAACCGATCGCATATATAACAAAGTAATTTGAAGCATTCTTGAGTAGGTAAAACCTCACCATATTTTCGTAAAACAAAAACATTTTTTAATAATATACAAATATTATTAAACATCGGGTATGAAGAACACAGTACAAATTCATAATTTGTGAAAGTATCTTTCCAGACATGCAGCCACCTGTTTCATCTTGCTATAGAATCATCAGTACGTGCTAGTCGAAAGATTTTTTTATATTATTAAAAAATGTTTTTGTTTTATGCAAAATGTGGTAGGGTCCAACTCTCTATTTCTTTTGTGGATTTAGACGGGCTGCATTAAATCGTGATCATATTCTATTCTCATTTTAAATAATTGGAACAATGAGTAAGCACAGTCCACTTGATATAAATCACCTAGAAACTTTTAATTTGATAATTAAGAGACAAACCTTCGAAAGATAGGATTCTGTTATAAATCCTATTTATATGCTGTAATACCAAAAATAGCACACAAATTTAAACATAACTTCTTCTAGAATTCTAATCGGACACGGGTTTATACAGAACGACAGCTGCACGAAACAAGACTCACTTGAGCGAGAAATATTACAGGCTTCAGAAAGAAAGAGATGAATATCTACCCGAAAACGTAGTGGAAATGGAAGGTAGAGATAGATAGTAGGTCAGACGATGGTAGTTGAGAAAATCCCATTTTTACGCTTTTCTTTTTTTTTCTACTCCAAGGATCTTTTATTTTATACGGGCCCTTTTGCAACCGGATTCGATGTCTGTCAATTTATTTTTTTTTCTATGCGTTGAATGCCTTCACTAAAGCCGGAGGTTGGAGGATACGCGTATTAAGTGGGAAATGAATCTTCCATATCGAATTCGATACGTGGTTTGGTAGTGTTTTAAAGAGATAAGGTGGAAAACGAAAAGCCGATTTAACGCTTTACGCATTTTAGTTAAGGACAGAGGTAGAATAACCCTGTCTGTATGAATTTGTATTCGATATAAGTATCTTCGGATTGGAACCTTGCACTTGAAAATTCGACAAACTCAACATTTTCCTTTTCCTTCAAATTATTTATAGAAACTAAATTTACTTCCGATTTCATCATAATGTTTTAGATATACCAAATGATTTGTCTGAATTTAAATGGATTTGTAAATACATATATGCACAAGAATATCTTCGACATAGAGATCTCAGTTATTGTATGGCATGTATGTTGGAAATTATATAATTTCCAGCTAGTATTTAAATCAATTCAGTGGGCATTAGCACTGGCCAACACGATTTTTGCTGACTTCTAAGCGAGAATTGTGTTTTACTAATTCGGGTGTGCTGAATCCGAAAATCATTAGTTTTTGTGTATCACAATTAAACTGTATACTAAGTAGTTAGTTACATAAGACCTGTTACGATATAAAGAAAGTATAGAATTTAATAATGCACTTATTTATTTCAATACAATAAGGTATGTCCACCTGGTAAAATATTGTTTAGTTCCTATTAAGAAAATGAATTATACCGAACAGAAACGAATTTTATTTTAATATTCTACAAGATAATTTAACAGTGTTATATTAAAACAGAATATGGGCTACCTTCTTCGATCAATCGTAGTTGATGTTTAACTGTGTTCATCATTAACTGGACAACTTCCAAGTCAACTTTTTTCACACATCGTTTGATTCTCCTCATTAGTTCTTTCGTGGTTTTTGCTTGCTACTCGTTCCGATATACCAAATTTGAAAGAATTTCTCAGAAATTCGCTATGGGCCGAACAATTTGGTGGATTTGCATGTTTGGGAACAAAATGTGTGTTGTTGGCCCTTAACCAATCTACGTTTTTTCCTGCATAATGGCTGCTTGCTAGGTGAGGCCAGAGTAGTACATTTTGTCTGCTATGATGCCTGTCAATTTATTCACTTTAGTCAGGCAATTTTCAATAACGAGTGATCATTAAAATTTTCGCTCAAGTAAGCCATGTACACAAAAAGTATGTCCTAACTTAAGTTATTAGAGGAGATCTGTCATTATAATTTCAAACGTCATTATTGTTAAAAAATAATTTGAAATGCTGACTTTTATATTAAATATATTTATAATTTTTATGCAAAGTAATAGAATATTATAAAAAATGTGTAAAATGTTGACCATTCTCCACCAAGCATAATCGCACTCTATTTCGTAGAGCATTGAAAACATTTATCAGTATTTGCGGTGAGTTATTGATGTGTTCACATTTTTCTATGATTTTATGTCTTAACTCTTGTAGATTAATTGGTGTTTCATAAATAATATTCTTTATATATGGCCACACAAAAAAATCCATGACTGTTAAATCACACGATCGTGGTGGATATGGAATCGCTGTATTTCTACTTATTATCCTATCGCCATAAAATTGTTGCAAAAACTGAATATTTTCAAGTGTAACGTGAGATGTAGCCCCATCCTGTTGAAAATATCCGACCTGGAGTTCATCATTAGTCAATTGATTAGTAAAACCACTGAGAATTTCGTTACGATATTTCTCCGATGTTATCGTGCCCTCAAAGAATATTGGTCTTATTAATCGGTGATGACTCATACCTACCCATACGCCTATTTTTTCTGGATGTAGAGGAACTTCTCTGTAGAAATGAGGATTTTGACTGGACCACATACGCATATTTTGCGAATTAACATAACCTTTCAAATAAAACCAAGCTTCATCGGTGAGAAAAGTATGATTTAAAATATTGTCTGTCATTGTTTGAATAAACCATTAGCAAAATTGTGTTCTTTTTTCATAATCCCTAGGTAATAGATTTTGTACAGAAGTTAATTTATATGGATGGACATGTGCAAGTCTTTTTTTTAAATTTTTTGACATGTTCCATACGATAGCCCTACTTGTTGCGAAACTCTGCGAATAAATGTTTGAGGAGATTCATTAATAATTTGTCTGGCATTTTCAATTACGCCGCGACTTCTCTTGAGAGGAGTACCGCTTCCTTTTTTCCTTAAAATACTGCCTGTTTGACGAAAAAGATTTACACAATGCATTAGCGTATCACGGAAAGTTTTATAGCTAAGAACAGTATTTGGATATCTCTCTTCAAACTCCGCAAGGCAATTTTCGATTGAATGCTGCCAAATACCATCAATTTTTTGAGATGTCAGGAAGTAACATTCTACCATAAACGCTTTATGCATATCATTAAATGCCATTACTTTTTCTTTTCATGAAACTTTAAAATATATATTTGGCACTGACAGATGTTTGAAATAACATCTTAATGACTAAAGCTACGACATAATTTTTATATACACGGCCAGCTCCGAGTGAAAATTTTAATGATCGCTCGTTATATACGTCGGAATTTATAGCAAAACCTTTTGCAGACTGAATAAAAACATCAGATACGCCCTTTGCTGAAATGACACACCATACCATTACTTTTTCCTCAAACTTTGCTTTTCCAATGAATTTAACACCAACTGGAACAGAATCATCTTTTTCTGTATAAAAACCGCTTATGAATCCACAAGAAAAAGTGAAATACTTTTCATCGTCTTTGATAAACTCTGTTTCGGGTATCAAACGCTATATTTTGGTGTCACACTTCTTTTACGATATTTCACCTTTAGATCCTTCAAATTTTTTGCGATACATGATTTTGGCACTTTATATTTTCTAGTCAATTTTCATAAACTAACACCAACCCGGTGTTTTGCATCCTGCTTCAATTTACGTAACAATCTCTCATTTAATTTGTTTTTTTGGCGTTTTGGGAAATGGTTTTGTAGAGATATTATTATCGTATCGAGTAAAAATATTATATATTGTTCTATGGGAAATACCTTCATCCAGAAAATGCCCCAAAGTTGCGGATCGTTCTCCGCAGCATATTTTTCACCCGTTCACGTAAATTTACTTGATCTGCTACTTTCATCTTGATTCGCAACGTTATAATCACAGATCAGTAATAATATAGATGTGTAACTTAATAGTAAAATAGATCCTTAAGTATAGCTTGTTGACAGGGATCCATGCGGGGAAAGGAAATAATTGTTGTATATGTATATTATTCAAATTTTATGTATGAAGGAAAAATAATATTTCATTCGATTAACTTCTGTATTGCAATTAATATATGTAATTTAGAACCCATTACATAAACTTCTTGCAGAATTTAATCGAGCGAAACAATCTTTTTCACCATACTCTATCTAATTCTTTTCCACCTTTTTGAATATCTTCAAAATATATCATAAAATGTAAATTCAAATGAAAATTACAAACAAACATAATTCGTATAAAAATATATTTGGGATCTATACCAACTCTTATGCCAGATGCATTTAAAGAAATACAATAGTATTTTCAAAAATTGTATAGTTTGACGTTTCTGAACATGACACTATCCAGTTAATATTAATCTAAAAAAATCTACAACTAATAATATCAAAAAAATTGGAAAACTATACAATATTATTCATAGTCCTAAATGCTACTTACACAAACAAACAATAAGTCCAATGAAAGTTTATAACATATAACACCGGCACGAGATCACAAAATTTAAATACGGCGAATACTAATCGACGAAGATAGCCAACATTAAATTTTTCGTTAACATATGAAATTCCTACCCCAGAAAAACTTCTAAATGCAACACCATTGTGATGTTTAAGTTGCATAACTCGTATTTTACTTCCCATCACCTTGTTAGGATGCCTTACCCCGCAAAATTATACACGGATCGCCTATCAGGCTACACATCTATATACCGTGAGTTTTTTATATCACTTAAATACACCTATGTTCAGTTTTAAAATAAATACTTCAATGCCTGGAAACGTTAGGCAACCAACAATGCGAGTGTCATCACGTGTCGTAATAAGGCATTTTAGTTGTTAGTATCAACAAAGTGTAAAAATTATTTATTTAACATTTAACTTACACAAACAATATTAAAATTAATTTTATGGTAAATTGAAAAAAAAATTGTTTTTATTTATAATTCCTTGACTCAGTGGTGTGTTCTTCTTATTTAAATCTTCGATCCAGACTGCCAGCAACTTCTCCATTCTTTCTAGGATAGAGGATCTCGAAAGAGAAAGTTTTGTTGCACTTATAGGTGTTGAACTTTCGCTGGAAAGTTTAATTTTTTCCCGATTTTTAAAAATCGTTCAGAGTCGATTCTGAGAGTCCAAAATCTCTGCCAACAATTGTTGCTTTGCCTCCATTTTCCATTCTTCTTAACACCTTCATCTTCAATTACAAAGTTATGCTTTTACGCTCTTTTTTCTTCATAGCCGGCATTTTTAACGTAGCGTTAAATTATGTATGTATCTCCACCAAACGTTAAAACACGACTGCCAGCCGGGATAAACATATGGAGCAAACGAAACAAACGAGGGAATCCCCATAGAACAAAGTCGTAAGATGGGAATCCCCAATTCTTCAATCAGAATGGTCAGAGAAAGCGGGCATTCCCGCGACCAAAGAGAAGTCAATGACTACATTATGTACATACATACCTATTCTTAAGTACAAAGCAATTCGCGTAATACGAGGCATTTTAACGCGAAATTTGAAATTCGCGTTAAAACGAACATGCATAACGGGGTCGCGTAAAGCGGGGTATTACAGTAACACCGTCTATCTTTTTAAAATATGTATTATTCCAGCTTTATTTCATTGTATATATAAAAAAGTATATAATAAAAAAATATTAATTGTCAAATATCTTTTGTTAAAACAATATAAAATTAAATTAAAAAGTTCTGTAATTTAAAGGAAAAATTTAAAATGCCCTTTCATTAGTTCTCCATTATTGGATCCGTTATCACCTATCATTTTAACCATGGTTAATTTTAATTTTTCCTTTAAACTATCTTAATAGCCAGTAGCTAAAACTAGAAATATGATTGAATGTTTACATGATTAAACACACAAAGACTAACCACTAGGGTGGGTCACTGATGTATGAGAAAAAATAAAAGTTCTCGAATCATATTCTAATAGCAATATTTTTTTGTCTTACGTTAAAACAAATAAAAATTGCTAAAAAAAAGTTAAAAAAAGTCACATCTTGAGCCCGCGCCGGAGCTCCTAAGAATTAAGTATTTTTGAAAAAAAAAGCCATTTTTAAAATTTTAATATTTTATTTACTATCAATTATTATTAATTAAAACTGAAAACATTTTTAATTAAACTTAAAAAAAAATAAAACTTTGATTCTTATACAACATAAAACAATAAAATCACGAAATTATATTAGTTATTTTTTGGTCACAAAATCTTGTTTACTGTCAAATCTGGGCATCTCTCGTCTTGATTCAAGTTTTGTCTGTATTAAACCTTCTCTTGATTTTTTATCGCATAGAGTCATGGATGCTTCTGACACTATTTTCACAGTTCGTTCCACCGCCTGAGTATGACATGGCAGCTTGGCAAAAATTAGATTGTCACTTTCTTGACACTCAACTGCCGCATTTATTTCTTCAGTAGTGATGTTTCGAAGAATTGGTGGATCGAAAAACTTTTGATTCCAATTTATAACTTCAAAGTAGTTACTTGCGTCAAAATTGATAGTCGGGACCTCAAACACGCGAGGTTGCTTTCCAGTATGAGGTGAGCTTCGTGCTTCTTGAATTCGTCTGGCTGCCAGTTCTCTCACTGTTTTATTTTCATCCAACAACATCGACAGAAGCAAGTTTTCTGGGTGAGCAAAATAGGCGTTACGTTGAATTACGGGATCTATTACTAGTTTTAACTCTGCAGGAAGGTATCGTGAGTTTGTTATCAATTTCCAAAAATTTTTAGACCCATGTTTGCAAGTTGGGTTTGTTTTTATTTCAAACCATACTGGAGCATAAACTTTTACACAATACTCAGCTAATTTCTTTATTAATTTTTTGAGACGAAAGAAGGGCAATAATTGACATTTCAATACTTTTAGAAGTACTTCGATCTGGTGTTGCATAGCAAACATAAACAGAATCTGGCTCCTTAAGAACAGATACATGTTCCTCAATCAATATTTGTCTGTATTTCTTAGCTCCCTTTTTAATAATATTAAGCGTCTTATCTTTTCGGCCGTCAAAGTATAAAGCTGGTAGGTCTAGCTGCTTCTGCTTTTAAATATATTCTTTACGTACTTCTTTTCTTTCCCGTCGTATTTTTGATTTATCAATTGGTTCACTGCCAGGAGATATAACTTGCAATACAGAAGAAGCAATAGCAGCCGCTGCTCTATCGGAAACACCGTAACGGTCACAAGTTTTTGACAACATAGGCAAACTAAACATTTTTTTTGTTTTTTCTTTTTTTCCTTCTGCCTTTGACGTGGAAGGTAAATTAAAAGAATCATCACAAGAAGAACTGGAATTACTTACAGATAACTCCAAGTCCTGCTGTTTTGAGTTAATTTTGTCGTGACTTTTATTTACGTTTTTTTCTGTCTTTGGTGCTCGGGCTGCTCTTTTTTGCAATTTAGTTGTAAGAACTCGATCTATTCCTCCAATGCGCATCTTTCTCGCCCCCCTTCGGTCACTAAAAAACTCCTGTTCTTCTTTGGGTACCTTATATTTCCTTGGACAGCAACAAAGCTCAATTTGTTTACATTTACAGGAACAAATATCAAACAAAACTCTGCTACGTCGGAGAAAATTTTCTTTCTGATTAACGGATATTTTTTTCAACGACTTTTTGAGATTTTTGCACTTTATATGATAACCGTTTATTAGTTGTATGACTCTTGTATTTGAAACTGTAGGAAGAGACAATTTTCTCCAAACATATTCTACCCTTTGAGCTACAAGTTTTGCAATATCTAAAAACGATGGTTCTTTGGTAGTATTCCTCGTTATTTTTAGTTGCAACCTATTCCACTCATAGCATTTCATAACATCTTCGTAAGTTGGCAAAACGTTATCATTAATATCTTCTATATTTCCGAATATCGGGCAGAAATAACCTTGGCTTCTGGTTTCCATAATAACGATTAGAAGTTAAAACAGTTCAAATAAAAAAATAAACACACAACTTCACTGTCCGAGTAGTAAAACCAAACTGATCTTTTTATTATGTATTATTTTATATTGTATTCTATCAAAAATATTTCCTGGAAGAAGATATACGTTTCAATGAATGAATTGCGAATGAATTGCTTGTGTGTCTGAATTCTCGAGAACTTAAAAGTCGTTAGGATACAGTAATATGCTTTTCTGCAATACAATGCTATGTTGTTAAGTAAAAAAAGGATATGGTCGTTATATTCAAAATTTAACAAAATTGAAGATCAAAGCGCGGGCCCTTACACTAAAAATAAATTAATAATATTTTACAGGGGTCGAATGCAGACAAAAATACAACATATTTACGCTATTAGAAGTCGATACGAGAAAAAAAAATTTTTGACCCACCCTACTAACCACGTTACAATTACTATTAATATATTAATATGGAAAATAAAACTACTGAAGTTAAGGTCAATTCATACATATATGTCAATGTACTATATTTTCTGAAGATGAAATGCAAGAAGAAATGAAAAGTAATTATGTAAATATTGTAATGATAGCCGATAATTCATGAAAGAAGACAAAATTAATAGATACAGGTACATGTTACAATATTATATATCACACATATACCTGTCCGAGTTACTTTTATACTTGATTTCATTACATGATTTAGTTCTTTAATGAGATTATGCCATTTTCGTAGCTCACGTACGTCGACAATAGTGTCGTTCATCTTACTATAGTGCAGGCGCGGCTCGTGATGACGTATTTGGGAGTGCAAGTACAATGATGCGAGTGCCTCGTGTGTTTTCGGTGTTTACTAAGAAAACGTTACAGTTAGTACACGAGAATACACGAAGCACTCGCATTATTGTACTTGCACTCCCAAATACGTCATTACGAGCCGCGCCTACTATAGTTTACCAATCAACTGAACATCCCTTTTTCCTGTCTATAATACCTAACGTTGTCAACCGTCAATTCTGCTGGCGTAAATTTTGTGAAGGCGTTGAGACGTTTATTAAACTATTTTCCACATTTCTATCGTAACAGACTACTTTATTTGGTAGAGTTTCTAAAATATCCAAACATGTGCATTCAATAACATTTCTTAAAATATAAATGATTACCTATCATTTCCTATATCAGGATATACAAAATTCATTTCATCCACTAGGTATAAATTTTAATAAAACAGTTTTGAAAGATTGCTTGTGCAATCTTTCAAAATAAAATAAACGATCACGTTCTCCGACAACAACCAAAGCAGGAAATCAGAGAGGTAGCAGCTTCATGGCGGCTACCCAGTATTGGTATATTTGTCGAAGACAGTTCTCATACCAACCTTTCAAAATTCTAACTTTTTTATAAATGCTCGAAATATCCACCCTCACAGTCCATACAATATGCGGGTCGATTATGAAATTCCTGCAAAGAGTGTTAAAAAACCCGGTTTGGTTCGTAATTCGTCGCAGGGTGTAAGTACAGCCTGCGACGAATTACGATAGTATGATTTTCATTTAATAAATTAAATAATGTTTCGCAAAAATCAACACGTCTTATTCTACCTTCATGAAATAATTGTTGGTAATTAGAAAACTTGTGGGATTTGTATTTGTACTGTTTGAGAATTTTAAATACGTCTTCGAAATATTAAATTTTTGTGCTATTTTCCTTAATGGTGATATGAGGCATTCTTCAATGTAACATAACACATTTAATTTTAGGTCTCCTGCAAGAATGTGGGGGTTTTGATTTTCTTTCTGTGTGTGCAGCCATCAAAATCAAATTTCCTAGTAATCACCTGAATTTTTCCGATGGATGGTATTGGCCTGTAAAGATATTTGAAAACAGATACCGCACTTTCCTTAAACTGTTTCCAGCTTTATACTAGTTCGAAATTTCTATTTTTTCATATTTTATATATATATATATATATATATATATATATGCACGGAATTGTAAAGAAGTTGTCGGGAAAGGGTTGGCGGCCCTACGCAACGGCTGGTTATCCGACCTCTCTAAATTCATGCGACCGATCACTAAACACACGCACGAACGCACCGACATACAAAACCCTACACTTACGCTCTCACACAAAACCACACACCCATAGAGAGACGCAAGCTGCCAGCAGCAACCAACACACAAGTTCATACCCAGAAGGAGACACAAATTGCTAGCAGCGAACAACACATATTTTCACACCTTGTTACCTATTTTTTGGAATACTAAGGCATGATTTATTATTATTACTAGAATGTATCTTTGAATAATTTAAACCATAGCAACTTAATTACTTGACATTTATATCCCGTCATTCATATTTTGTATTCTCTTGAAAAAGGCGTATATAGCCGAAACATGTAGAGTTTTTTAAATACATATATTTTGAAGTAATATACAGACCTTTAATCGCCTACTGATTAGGTTTACTATATATATATATATATATATATATATATATACATATATATATTTTATATATATATATATATTGTATTCCCTTGATAAAGGCACATTGCCGAAACATGTAGGGTTGTTTTAAATATATATACTTTGAAGTAATGAACCAGACCTTTAATCGCCGACTTATTAAGTTTACCTTATATATATATATATATATATATATATTTATATATTATCGTGGAGCGATAATGTATGAATGAAAAAAAATTTTTGTTTTTTAAAATGGTATAGCGATATAAAGTTGCATTTCAATGAGTAAATTAAACGTACGAAATATTACCTATTTGTAATGATGATTTGAGGTGCCCCAACACAATTGAAAATTTAAGAAAAAATTACCTATTTTTCATATTGTGATCAAACTATATATTTTATTTGTTAGGTCAGTATCTTATATTTTTTATACAGATTTAAAGAAGCGAGATACAAGAAATAATTGTAAACTAGATAATTTGCTACAATCACTAGACGTAGTTGGAAAAAAAAACTATGAAGAAAGAAAAACGGTCCTCGGAGCAGACCCAGTCCCGATCGACTAAAACCGCCCATGCCCGTTCTTGCCAATGTCCAACGGCCCACCCGTCTTCTGAGGCTGCCTCAGCTCAGGGGATTGGGAGACCCAGAGGGAAGTAAAACTAAAGAATAAGGTGGAAAAGGGCGCCACCGAATTTATGCCGCTGGATGTCGCAAACCCGGAAACTTGATGAAACAGTATCAATAAAAAAAAGAAAAGGCAAGTTGCGTGGGCAGAGGGCCGGTTCCAAGATCGAGACTCGCCCCACTCTCGAGGTTCAAGAGACAAGGGAAATGTCAAAAAAGTCGTCGCTTCAACTAACAGTAATTATTGTACCTGTCCTTCATAAATAATTCACAATCCCTGCATAAAAATTAATGAATAACCCCGGTATATGAATTATTAACTAACCCCGGTATATAAACTTATTAAGTAACCCCTGCATATGGACTATTAAAATAAACTGCTTCAGGAATATGCGGCTGAAGGCCCGTCACAAGTAAAGAAGCAGATATATCTAGACAAAGTGATGTAATATAAATAATTGGACTAATTAAAATTTACAGTGCGGCTGATAGTCTCATACGCCCTAAAAAAACAACAATATGTATTCTTTCTTATTAGTTCATAAAACTGTTACATATTCAACAACATGTTGAAATCAAACGATCTTTAGCTAGACCGTTCTTTTTCTTAAAGGAGTACAAATAAGATTCCGCAAGATATGTAATTTGCGTATAAGATAAACTATTCTAAGTAATTAGAAAAAATGGTGAAAATACAAAATATTAACATGAAAAAAATATACTAAGTAATTAGCAACAATGTGAAAATTCAAACAAGTACGGTGAAACAAAAGTATTCCAAGTAATTAGCAAAAATGTGAAAATTCTCAATTAAAGGGTTAATGAACGTATACTATTAATTAATATAAATATGAAATTCCCAAATATGTGTTAAAAAAAAATTTACGTTTAAAAATGTAAAGTTAAATAAAAACGACAAATAAGCAAATTCGTAAAAGAAAAAAAAATGAACGCAGACGTTCGAGAAATCGTTCTACGAACGGGAAAACAAAAAAACGAAGGTCAAGCAGGTTTTTCGTTAAGGGAAAACACCTGAGCTATTGTATGACGAGAGATTAATTTTTGACAAGTAACTGTAGTTCCAACGTCGATCGGCCTTTATTTTCCTTCCAGGAAGAAGAACGTCGCTGGCGGGAAAACTCAGACGATGGTACAAGATGTTTAGTCGTCTAATAACTGTGTTTTTTCCTGCCTGTCGGCCACACCATCTAATTAAATAAGGGAACACAACGGCAATAAGAGAAAAGAAAGTTACAGAAATAGCTCTATACGTACCAAGTTAGCGCTCGATGGTGATAAAAAATTAAAGCGTCGATTGAGAAACGTATTACAGACGGAATACTTTACCTAACACTCTTTATATCCTCCCAAGGAGTTATCGCATAAAGCGAATAATTGTAGAAATGTTCGATCGATTAAAATCCCCATGCAGGGCTGTGATTACAACAAGTAAAAAAGTACGGCTACAACGATCGAAATTAGTGTTAGGTAAAGAACGTTTCTCGTTAAAAATTCGATAGCGAATAAATCAAAATGTAAAGAGCCAGATTCGTACGTTCTTAGCAACGAAAAAAAAGCAGGCACTAAACGTCAAGAGAATGAAAAGGAAAACAGCTTAAAGAAATTGAATATAAATTTAAATTGCAAATACGATACCTGTACAGGTAGATCCGTTGAAAATGAAACGAAATATATTAAAGAGATTATTAATTAAATCATGAAATGAAACAATAAACGTTGAGCGTTGCGGACACGTAACAAATTATTCAGAAATACAATAATTATATATTAAATTGTTTTTTTGTATCAAAAGTAGGCATTTGTTGACGTGATGGTAGCCTTGCCCTGATGAAACCGTCTCGTTTATTTTTCCGCAAACTGCACTTGAAGCTTCTGTCACCACTTTAATGCAGCGCTCAACGGCTTGAGTATGGCATGGAAAATCTTTAATTTTTTGACATGTGCCGAGACCGTCTTTGACAATGGCTTTCAAGTCGTCATTAGATAAATTTAAAGTCAGAGGTGGCTCAGTTATCTCACCGTCTCGCCACGTTATAATGTCGGTATAATCTTCAGCATCGAAATTAAATGAAGGCAGTTTAAATGTTCGAAGTCCTGGAGCTTTCTCACTTCTTGCTTTTAAAATTCGTCGATATGCTAGATCTCGTATGATTTCCCTTTCATCTCCAAGCATAGAAATAAGAACATTTTCTGGGTGACCAAAAAATCCATTTCGTTGAATTACCTTGTCAATGACCTTCTTCATATCGGCGTTCAAATAGCGACTCAGACTAATTGTTTGCCACTGGTGCTTAGCTCCGTTTATACACGAGGGATTACATTTTATTCTAAACCACATCGGACCATAAACTCTCATCACGTACGTGGCTAATATCACCAATTTTTCTTCGGGGTCCGATTAAGTAGCATATAATCTTAGAATTCGATTTGCTGTTGTAAGCCATCTAGAGTGGTTGAGAGATCCAGGTTCAATGTTAGCTAAATCTGAAGAAAAAACGCCAGTACTGATAGCGATCATAATATCGTACAGATATGTTTGGTCGGTACTCAAATCACCCCTGGAAATTTGAAGTAATATTGTATGAATGGCGTTGAATTCAACTATTGGCATTGTTTCACATTTTTGTAACTGATATCCAATGCCACCTGGAAAGCAATTAGGCCCTGTAGTTTTTCCGTCCAAATGTAACAACAGATGTCGCAGTGGTAATTCATTGGAATGCAACTGGCAGATAAACCACTGTAATGGTTTATTCAGTTCTTCTTCCATCAAACGAATAATACCAGCTTTAAAACCTGTGTTTACTACTGTTCCATCGCAACCAACAACAACTATTTCACTGTGTTTCACCGATTTGGATTTCAAATAATCTGTGGGACTCAGTATAAATCTATTGATCTTTTCTTCGTAATTTTTGTTTGTTTGACGACCTTTATAAGGTTTCATTAAGATTCTATATTTGTCATGGTAGGAACGAATAAGTTGTAGAATTCTCTTAACACTAACAGTTGGCAGCGAAGCTTTTTGCCAAATTTCTGAAACTTCTTGAGCCAATATTTCGGATATGTCATGAACGGTTGACTCTTTTACTGTTTTCTTGGGCTTTAATTATTTTTAATGAATAGGTAATTTTTCATAACGTCAGTATAAGTTGGTAATTGAGATACTGGTAACTTCTCTGGTAATCCGAACACAGCACAGGTCATCATTTGTCGTGTTTTGACTTCAGACATTTTACTGTAATAAAGATATATAATATGTGCTAAAGTATTACAATAATAACTGAAACCTAAATAGGAAATTGAAAATACTACTTACATGAGTCTTATTTCTTGATCTCAGACGTAAAATTCAAAGGGTATCACAAGTGAAATAGTATTCACGCGAGTTGACTATAGCGTTCGAATAACGTTTTAGGAGAGTTGCGAAATCGTGTCCACGTGCTTGAACACCCACGCGTCTTAATACGCTCGCTTCGGATTATATTTTTCTATCTTATACTAACTGCGCAACACTCAGTGTGTAATTTAGCGTTCATTAAATATTTTTGATTTTTCGACTAAATTCATGAATTTTGCCAAACTTAATAATGTCGGGGCACCTCTAAATATATCATGTGCGAAATGAAATTTTCTGTGTATATTTGGGAGATAATAGAGCAACTTTTTACAGGTATTCCAAAGCTATTGCTAAATCAAAAAAAATCGCTCCACCCTAATATATATATAGGTATATATATATATAAGGTAAACTTAATAAGTCGGCGATTAAAGGTCTGGTTCATTACTTCAAAGTATATATATTTAAAACAACCCTACATGTTTAGGCAATGATGCCTTTGTCAAGGGAATAAAAAATATAAATGTAAAAATATAATATATATAGATTTATATTTTTTATTCCCTTGACAAAGGCATCATTGCCGAAACATGTAGGGTTGTTTTTAAGTATATATACTATGAAGTAATGAACCAGACCTTTAATCGCCGATTTATTAAGTTTACCTTATCATACCAAGGTCACGAAAATATTATATATTTATATATATATATATATATATATATATATATATATATATATATATATATTTAAATTATTTTTTAAATTAGGTGAATATAAATGTCAAATGTTAAAATTTATGAAATATTGACATTGATTTTGACATTTGTCGAAACACATAATCGAGCGATGTTGGTTGCGTAATATTCCCATGCATTGAAGCGTTCTTTTTGAAACTTAACATAGCCTACGTATAGATATAATAAAAACTCACGGTATATGTAATTTGTGGTTATAATTATACGAACAGATATTACAGCACCTGTCAGATTAACTATCACTGACACAACCACGCAGCCTACTGTTTGCGCACATACTAACTAGAATTTCATTTGTGCCAGTATAAAGTGGACATACCTTATTAGTCACGAGTATAGTGCATGTATTTACACAGTAATCATTAAAAAATTACAAGAGTATTTGTAGTAGGAAAAACAACAATCAGGGAATAAATTTTCGTTTGTACCACTTTCTGCTGTGTATTTTGGTTTAACAGTCCCTTTGAACACTCCAACAGTAGTCAGCCACCATATGAAGATCCCATCTTCCTTGGTACCGACTTTCCATGATTTTTAAATCTTGATGAAATCCCTCGCTTTATTCGTCGCTTATAGCACCTAAATTTTCGGGAAATCTATCAAGAAGATTATGAAGGAAATAAAGCTTTATATGCTCATATTATAACCTAGGCGGTGAAATTCTTTAAGCATTGATTGCACTAGATCTTTATAATTGCAGGCTTTTTTGTTTGCAAGAAAATTGTTCGCGACCATCGTCAATGAAGTTCAAGCTTCTTTCTCAACTCCGTTCATAGAGTTGTTGAAATTTGGATCTCTCATTAAAGTTCTAATTTGAGGTACATCAATTAAACCAGCTTTAATTATTTCGTAACTTAGTCGTGGAAACTTTTCACATATATACTGGAAGCAGTTCCCTTACAAATCTAGAGCTTTAACATATTGCTTCGTAAAACCCAATTTGATGTGAAGTAGTGGAAAAATTACTTTTTCTCTGTCGACTAAAGGTTAACTTATAATATTTTTTCTCCAACGTCTAGGGATGTTCCGGGAGGCCACTGTTTCTGAATCCAGTGTTGGTTTCTAGATCGACTATCCCAGAGGCACAAAAAGCACGGAAATTTTATGTATCCTCTTTGAAAGCCAAGTAAAAAGTTTACCATTTTGAAATCCACAAAGAAGACCCAGTTATGGTCTGTCTGTTTTAGTAATTTTATAACTTTCGCAATGTCGTTATATGTTTCCTTTAATTTAACGGAGTATCCAATAGGAATTTTTAATATTTAAAGAACATATTTGATACCAGATTAATAACTTGTTGGAGCGTTATTCACTATCCTGTTAGGTCACATGATATAGCCCCAAACGATTTTTTCTTGTGTGGTTATGTTAAATCGTCCATTTACAGTTTTCAGAATAACAGAGCTCGTACTACCGCTAATTTAACAGCTAACTTATTTTATTAAAGAACCAATATAAGGAAACATTCTTTAATTGAACTAAAATATTAATGCAACATAGACGTTACTGATTACTACAGGTTATTTTAGAGTCCCTTTAGAAAATGCTTTTGTGATAGCAGCCATTTAAAACTATAGAGGGTTGCCATCTATTGGTTCACGAGACAGTAACTACTAAATAAGTCTAAACTAGTGTAAATAAGGGAGTTGTAAAAATGGGATTATAAAATCGCGCTAATTTAAATTTTGTACATTACTAAATAATGAATTAGATTTAAAAAAAGTGCTACTACTTTTTTATTGCTTCACGTAATTAAAAGTTTCACATCGCAATTATTTTAGTTGCTGGCTCAAATATTTACGAGACGTATTTGACGTTAATTTCCTATAATAAAATTGGAAACGTAAAATAGAAATTAAAACCAAAATTTAACCATCTAGATTTGTACTTGGCTCTTATCTGTTGGTGCTGTAGACTAATTTAATTCAATCTAAGTAGCCGAATAAATTTAAGCGCTGGCAGAAAGTTTAATTAAACAACTGATCGAACACAATATTGTCGCCAAGTTTAACGAGTTCGCCAAGAAAGTATTGTTTCGGCTCGTAAACGTGCATTCCAACTTAAATAGAGCGCAAATCTGAAGGATATTGTAAAGAAAATGTTCTTTTAATTCTGTTTCACATGTTTACTGTATGCTGGCACAATGTAATCCAGAATTCTGTTTGTTATTCACGACGGGAAAAGTTAATTAAAATTTTGCTGGAAAATTGTTTTTTATTAGAGGATGTTCGATTTAGATCGAAGTTAACAATGTTCTATATTTCATTAAAATCTTTTGTAGATAAATTCACTAAAAAAGTACTATATCAGATTTGTTTCCTATTCCGATAGATACGATTTAATAGTTTAATATCACCTGATATAATAATAATTCTTTGTTTCAAATCATAAATCCAACTTTAGGAAATATGTATAATAATAATAAGTAATAGGTAATAATAGGTTATAAATATATATAGTAAAAATTAATTGAACGGGACGCGGTCTGTCAAATAAAATAAACTCTAAGAAATAAGTAATTAAACTTCTAGTTTCAAAAATTCTTTTATTGTAAATCACTAAAATATTGTTTCGCCATACAATGGCTTCATCAGGTGGATGAATACTGAATATGTACAATGTAAGTTAGAATATTTATGTGAAAATTAATGGGGAATTGTGGTGGAAAAATTTTTTACAATCTTAAATTTAGTAGAGGGGAGTTGTTTAAATCTAGTTGGTCATTTAAACCTAATCCTAAACTATTGTATCTAACGAGCGATCATTAAAATTTTCACTCGTAGCTGGCCGTGTATATAAAAATTATGTCGTAGCTTTAGTCATTAAGATGTTATTTCAAACATCTGTCAGTGTCAAATATATATTTTAAAGTTTCATCAAAAGAAAAAGTAATGGCCTTTAATGATATGCATAAAGCGTTTACTTCCTGTTACTTCCTGACATCTCAAAAAATTGATGGTATTAGGCAGCATTCAATAGAAAATTGCCTTGCGGAGTTTGAAGAGAGATATTCAAATACTGTTCCTAGCTATAAAACTTTCCGTGATACGCTAATGCATTGTGTAAATCCTTTTCGTCAAACAGGCAGTATTTTAAGGAAAAAAATAAGCGGTCCTCCTCTCAAGAAAAGTCCCGGCGTAATTGAAAATGTCAGACAAATTATTAACGAATCTCCTCAAACATCTATTCGCAGAGTTTCGCAACAAGTAGGGTTTTCGTATGGAACATGTCAAAAAATTATAAAAAAGGACTTGCACATGTATCCATATAAATTAACTTCTGTACAAAATCTATTACCTACGGATTATGAAAAAAGAACACAATTTTGCCAATGGTTTATTCAAACAATGACAGACAATATTTGAAATCATACTTTTTTCACCGCTGAAGCTTGGTTTTATTTGAAAGGTTATGTTAATTCGCAAAATATGCGTATGTGGTCCAGTGAAAATTCTCATTTCTACAGAGAAGTTCCTCTACATCCAAAAAAAATAGGACCAATATTCTTTGAGGGCACGATAACATCGGAGAAATATCGTAACGAAATTCTCAGTGTTTTTACTAATCAATTGACTAATGATGAACTCCAGGTCGGATATTTTCAACAGGATGGGGCTGCGTCTCACGTTACACTTGAAAATATTGAGTTTTTGCAACAATTTTATGGCGATAGGATAATAAGTAGAAATACAGCGATTCCATATCCACCACGATCGTGTGATTTAACAATCATGATTTTTTTGGTGTGGCCATATATAAAGAATATTGTTTATGAAACACCAATTAATAATCTACAAGAGTTAAGACATAAAATCATAGAAAAATGTTAACACATCAATAACTCACCGCAAATACTGATCAATGTTTTCAATGCTCTACGAAATAGAGTGCGATTATGCTTGGTGGAGAATGGTCAACATTTTACACATTTTTTATAATATTCTATTACTTTGTATGAAAATTATAAATATATTTAATATAAAAGTCAGCATTTCAAATTATTTTTTAACAATCATGCCGTTTGAAATTATAATGACAGATCTCCTCTAATAACTTAAGATAGGACATACTTTTTGTGTACATGGCTTACTTGAGCGAAAATTTTAATGATCACTCGTTATTAATTTCTAAGTTTTCTAACAGCTTTAAATGCTTTAAATTAGCTTTAAATGACCAACTAGATTTAAAAAACTCCTCTCTACTAAATTTAAGATTGTAAAAAATTTTTCCACCACCATTCCTCAATAATTTTCAAATAAATATTCTAACTTGCATTGTACATATTCAGTATTCATCCACCTGATGAAGCCATTGTATGGCGAAACAATATTGTAGTGATTTACAATAAAAGAATATTTGAAACTAGAAGTTTAATTACTTATTTCTTAGCGTTATAATTAAGTTTCAACAAGTATCTCCTTCGTCAATTAACTATTTAAAATAAACTCATTTATTTAACTCTCTATTTCATTACGATTTACACGTTTAACAAAACCACAATATATTAATGAAAATACCAATACATAGGCCAATATTACTTACAATTACAGAGTTAAAATTTAACAAAGACGCCACTAAACATGTTAAAATCAATCGTCTACATTAAAACATTACTCTAACAAAATGTTGGTTTCTCGTCAACCTTTTAAAAACAAATATGAATACATAAATGTCAATTACGTATGTGTTTCCTCATGTTTTAAAAATGAATTTTTCACAACAAAAACTTACCAAAATGAAAGCACACAGCGATTTTCATTTGAATTGTTTATACTTACATAACATTTTACCTTATTCAGTGAAATATAAGATGTTAAGTTATAACATATGCTGCTGAAAAACTTATGGAACAAAAAGAAACAAAACAACGAATTTTTATTTAAATCAAGAAATAATAAGAAAAGTAAACAAAAATATATACTGAGCAATGGGCACATAAACCGAAGATAGCGAACTGTATAACAACTGCAGCCTACTTCCAAGGTTACACAAACCTACTGCTAAATGGCACTCACTAGACTAGGTGTTCAATATGCCCACCATTTTCTTCTTGGCGACAGTAAGCCTGCAAATAAAATTTTGATGCATCCGTTGAAGCATATTTTCATCAATTGATTCAAACACACGTCTTATTCTAAACTCCATATCTTTCACGCTGGTTGGAGTAGTTTTCTATACTTGTGCTTTGACATAACCCCATAAAAAAAAAGCCTAATTTCGTCAGATCTGGAGATCTTACAGGCCAGTTTACTGGTCCTCCTCTACGGATCCATTTACTTTCAAAATTTGTGTTGAGATAATCCCTCACCTGTCTGCGAAAATGTGGAAGAGCTCTATCTAATTGTAACCACATTTGTCTGGTAATATGTAATGGTAAACTATCAATCATATTTTCAAACTGATTTCGTAGAAAACTCAAAAATAATTCTCCGTTTACCATGTTCGTTCTCGAAAAAGTATGGCCCTATGACAAAACGTCCAAAAATTCCACCCCATTAAGAGATCACCTATGCTGATTGTCCACAAGAATTATCATTCTAGGATTTTCATTATTATAATAATGAAAATTGTGGCGATTAACAAACCCATTTTTATGAAATGTGACTTCATCTATAAATAACACGTTATTAAAGCTCTTGATAATTGCCCAGTTACAGTCTGTTAATAATATCTTGTTGGATGAGTTCTTTTCTTGTACCAGTTGTACATAGTATGGGTGAAATTTATGTTTTCGAGTAGTTCTGTTCGCCGAAGTTCTCAATATTCCAACGTGGCGCTCAACATACGTGCTGATGTATGAGGATTTTCCACTACAGTCTCCAATACAATGTGTTCATATTCTTCAACGACCACCTATTTTTGCATTTGCAATTTCCTTTCATAAATGCATGCTTCCTGTTATTTCAAAACGTTCTTTTAGTCTAGCAAATGCATAAATATTGCACAAATATTAATATTTGGTCGTAAATGCGACTTGCAAGGAAACAAGTTTGATTGCTTGATCTTAAAGCGTAAACCATATTGAGAAGTTCTCGTTGTGAAAAACTCATTCTCGTTGTGAAAAACATGATGAAACACCCTCGTAATTGACTTATAGAGGAAATATTGGATTAAGCAATTTGACAGTTTGGAATTTTGATGTGTGCTATTTGTTTTCCATGGCTGTCTTAGTTTTAAGAACGTTTGCCTTGAAGTGGACAGCTTTTTGTAATAAGCAGGAAAGCAAAAAATATATCTACATTTTTATCTATTTCTTTTCGACGGCTAAATGTTTTGGATACTACAGATCTACAGGATTTGTTTGGTTGTGTAGCAGACCTGTAGTTGCAATATTGAAATTAATTTTAAAAACTAACAAAAGTATTGATAACTACATCATAAATTATTTTGCGTTAGAGTTAATAATAATATAACAGCATCATCCTGTCAATTTTATTACATGTTAAAACACCTACCAATATAGTATTTTTTATATTTAAACATACAATGGACTATTCTGCATGGTGATGAAACTCCTCAAAGAAATGTTTAAAACACAGGAATACCATGCTCATTGGATGATCGCATGGCTACCACATATGAAACAACCAGGAGAAAGCATAAGCAAATACGTCGTGATATTTTGAGGCCGAAAGTTGATTATGAATAAGTGATTGTAATTTTATAATAAAAAGAAATAAAAAAAATAAAATGCTGTACCCTGCACAGCTAAAGTATGGCCAGAATGCAACTCAAGAGTAAAACTACTCTCATCAGCATTCAATGTGTTATCTATCATGACAATTCCTATATTATCTTTTGCGCTATTAACGAAAGTTGAGGCAATTTTCTTCAATTGCTCGAAGTCCGTACCATATGATCGGGTAATAAATTTATTTATTTTTCTTGAAACTATTTTGTAAGCTCTCTTAAAATTCCAAACCCAATGCCGTGATGCTTTAAAATTTTCTAAACCAGTGCTTGTGTTAGCTTATAATGCTCATCGCTGGACATTCAAATCATGAATAATGGCACCTGAATCAACTACTATTTACAAATTCATTATACGTACCACTCTGTTTATTGCTAGAACAAACATAATCTAATAGACTAGTACTATAGAATAATATAGGTGGGAACAAATTGTTGGTATGTCACAATATTACTTCACCATTTACCTGTGCAATTGCTGCATAATGAAACTATACCTCCTCCTTCTGGTGTACCCTCTTCTTCGTTAGCTTCTATTGCTTCTACCGCTTCCCCCCTTATAGGCGCATATACATCATCTACAAAATCTCGGGAATGTGGTCTGTGCGGTTCCACAAATTCTAGAGTTGTATCAGCTTCCAGTGAAAACGATGTTTCTCTTTGAGCATCGAGAAGGATATTTCTTATTATGTCGTGCAATTAGATTTCGTTGGTATTCAATTCGTTGGTATTGTTATTGGCAACTTCGAACGTTACCATCAGTAAACGAATTACATTTATAACACTTATGGCGGCCATTTTCAACATTACAGGTCTACTATATAACAAACCAATAACTATTATTAATTTCAAGTTTAATGAGTTATCTATACTACTTCCTTATCTCATTCATTATTAGCTTATTTTGTTTACAGAAACATGTTTACTATTTACTGGTCTAATGTGGCTTCCTTCGATAAGCTACATCTTTCAGATAAGAAACAATCTAATATAATGAAAAAATACAGTAAATATTTTTTTATTTCTGTCTGCTTAATAAAACTCATTCAAACAAACATTTTTTGTGTTAAAACTTGTTCTCTATCTCTTACCGTTAACGAGTTATGCCCAGAGGCAGAATAGAAAATTTACAATTTTCAAAAATCCATTTCGCGCAGTCAGAGTGTTTTTCCGCAAAAAAAATCGCGTAGTATATACATGTACATGTTCCCAAAGTTTTATAATTTTTTGAATTTCCGGGTTCTGGATCTTCACTTGTAAATCTAATATAAATATAAAGGTCTTTAATGCAATATGTTCTTTCTATCAGATGATTTTCAAATGAATAGATATAATTTATGATGGTAGTATTACGTGTAAACGATATAGCCTGACACTTATTTACGTTCAGCAGTAATCTATTGCGTGTGCAATAATGATAAAAATTAACGAAAACGGCCTAAATTCTAGCACAATCCTCTGAAGAAGTAACTGCCGCGTAAAATTTACCATCATCAGCATAAAATAAGCAACGACAAAAGCTAATATATTCTGTTACATTATTACCAGAAATTATAGATAGAAACGGGACAAAATGGGTTCCCTGCGGAACACCAGATGTTACATAGGTGGTGTTAGATTTAAAGTTATTAATTGTAACAGATTAGGTCCTGAATATTAAATAGTTCGGCATCATTCACTATAAATTATTTATTACTATCCTGCAATTATGCATTATATATCAAGTGTGAACTAATAAATAATATCGGGCGTTATGACTTTCGTTACTCAAAAAAAAAATCCTTCATACGTTACTAAATCGAAACGCCAAGAAGAATATACATAAGAAACTTGAAACGACCTGTCTGCCCCGACGCCGAGATGACGAATAATGTTTTCCGACGATTTCTTATAAGAAAATTGTCACCGTGAAATATATGGACTTTTAAAGTGAAAAGGTAACAAATAACCATCGCCACTCTTCTTTCATACATTTCTCCCGCGCACGTATTTATTTTCCTAACCGAATTTTGAAGTCTTTTGTTGACGAAAAACGAAGGGAATCTACTACTGTTAGAGTCGCGATTAAGACGAATAAGGGCGAAACTCACTGGCGGACGATACGTCTTACATTCTTTTTTACTGTCATCTGTTTCGAATACATCCAGCGTGAAATCCTATTCAACCCTTATTATTTTTGTAGTCTCGCAAATTTTACATTGAAAGAAGAAAATACTTTAGAGAACGTCATCTAAAATTTCACTTCAAAAACTTGTTGTTGTTCCTGCAGCGGATGGATTAAATGAGGTCGAAATTTCATTCTTATCCTGCCAAGGTCGTAATTTTAACCTAGATAGACGATTCTTATTTCCATATATTTGAATCTCTTCGAATGCAAATTTATGCTGTTAAATAAATTATCGTTGAATAATACATTTCGGCAGTCTAAATTTGTTTGAAATACTGATTTTAAAACATTTCATGTTGTAGTATTGAATATATTAGAGGAAAGAAAATCAATTAATAAAGATTTTAAAAAGAAATATTTTTCCATTACGCACTTTTTAGGAACCTACTTGTACTAGAACACAAGTGCAGCGAGTTGGGGGATATCGTGATGTCCAAATGATTTGACTAATTACGACTAGTTCTAATATTGAGACGCAGTTCATTAATTTAAAAAATTACTGAAAATATATAATTTCTTTGGGCGTCAATGGATGAAAAAACCCCTAAAATAATGAAAAATATTTTGCCTGGGCTAAGCTCGGTTAGTAATTAGCAGAGAACGGACTCGAGCGATTGATGATTCATAGCCCATAGGCGTCTGCCTTGTATTCGCAATAGGTTTGTTTGTGTAAGTAATCCGTGAGTTTCGAACAATTTGATACGTGTGACTAGCTGCATAAGTTACACATACCTACATATTGCAATGGATTTTTCCTTGGACAAGAAAGGAAAATGATTGAACGATATTGAACTTTTTGTGTAGTACATTTATTAAAATTATCTATTTCATTTTGATGTTTATTTTATTTCAGACGGGGATCGTTATAAATATATTTAATTTTAAGTGATGAATTTTGTTATGTTTGAAATTTTGATCCATCCTCGTATATTTAGGTTGGTCAGATGATTAAAGTTGCCGCTTTCCCGGATATCGTATAAGTGTAAAATGTGTATTTTCTGTATATTTTTGATTTTATAGTTGGTGGCAATGTCCAAGCGGATATTGGAATTTCATTTTTGGTTAGAGATATCTAGACTTCGACAGTGACCGGGTTGTTAAAGAATAAGATATTCAATTTTATTCTTTGTGTTAATAAAATCGGGTTGTATTTTGTTTATGCAATTTTTTGAGGTGCATGTAAATGTTAATTCGATTTTGCGAGAGTTTTGTGATTATAATATGATCTTATAAGTAAGATATCTCTCACGTAGTTTTGTATTACCAGTGCATAGATCTATGTAAGTTTGATAAAATTATTTAATTTATATAATTGATACTGCGTTTATTATTATTATTATATTTCATGTATTTCTTGTAATAATTTTGATATTTGAAGTTAGTATATGGGTATTAGAGAAAATTGTCATGTTTTTTGTTAGTGGAGTTTTTCTTAAAGATAATATTCTAGAACGTTTTGAATTCAAGGTTGGATTTTTTTTATTGTGGGTTGACCTTGTCGTGTTATTTTGCGCACGACTAAAATTCAATTTACGCGGGTTTTGAAAACTTTGTTATTTTTGACATTTGATTGTAGGGGTTAAAGTAGAGGTCAAACTTGACAAATTTCACTAGTATTTATTAGTTTTATTTTTGTTCGAGAGTCATAGGGGGTTTTTCTCTGTGTGCGAGTCATTATTCACAAAGAGTGTTTCCTCCAATTGCTACTGTTAATGTTGCTTTAGCACCCTATACATTCGGTAAAGGGATTTTTTTTTTTTTTTTTATATATATTAAAAATTATAAATTATCAAACTGTGACTTTTATTGACATTTATTGTTTTAATTCCAATATATAACCTGGACCAATTCTGCAAGGAACGATCCGTGAGATGGGAGTTCGTGGATTCTACTAGACTGAATAGCCGGCAACATAAGTTGTAGTGGGAATAAAAATTAATAAGCAATTTAAAAGCAATTTCCACTGCAATATGCAGTTAATATGTATCTGTCAATGCACAACAGATCGAATGTAATAAACGGTTTGGTAACCAGCAGTAACTACTGCTGAAACAAAAGTAATGCTGACAAACGAATTGCATATCGAATTTTGAATAAAAATAATTTACAAAGAACAAAACTCAATACTATGTATTTTCTGTGAAACATTGAAAGTGTAAAATATTACTATGTGCAACTAAAATTTGTTCAATGTGTTCCTGTGTTAAATTAGTTCTTTTAAATGTGAAAACGTCTTTAAAAATAGAAAATGTCCATTCCACTTCACAACTGGTGATGGGTGCGTGACTAAAATGTTGTAAAAGTGCACCGTACTTCGAATGTATAGATTTTTCAATCGGTTCTGTGCAGAATTGATTAAATATATTCAAATCTAGATTTCTGCTAAATATGACATCAACTTTTTGTCACAGCTTTGAGAAATATCTTTTTAAATGATGAAACTAACTTATCAACATTTGGAAAATGACACAGGCTGCACAGGTAATGTGTAGCATATTGGGATAAGATTGCTTTAATAACTACCTTGTTTTTAACATATAAGCTGCCGCATCAGTCAAAAATAATAGCATCTTGTCTTTATAGTTGTTATCCGATGACAGAATATTATGAATACATTGATCAATTACTTTTGTAACTGTTTCACCATTTTCGACTGGCAATATTTTAGTTGCAATTCAGTATGGCTAGTATGCAGTTGTCGGATGAAGAATACCAACAACTACATTTAACACATATCGTCCCATTACTTCCGTTTTTTCGTCTGCACTTAGCTAAAGATAATGACCGGATAGGTTGGTTCGTATTATTTCAATGGTTCTCCAATAACATTTTAGTAAGTGGTATTTACGTAAAGTAGATTCATCTGGTATGAGCATCAGTATATTTTGCGAGAAATCTCTTGAGGCTGGATTGTTAAACTTTTTGAATGGGATATTGGCCGCCATGAAAGCTTCACACAATTCTTCCTTAAAAATGTCAGGTGCTGATGGTCATATGTTATCTTGATGAGTTTTCGAAGAAATATGTCTCTGCACATTAAACTTTTGTGGATGTCTTAGCATTAAAATGGACAAGCACTGCAATATATCTCGGCATCCTTACGAATATGTAACCAATTTGTATGGCTTCTGATCCATCCTACCATGGTTACCCTACGATTCTCCATAGTTAATGAAAATAAATAGAAATACTAAGAACACAAAAATTAAGGTAGTAAATTAAACTTAATATTTATAAAAAATTATAGGATAAATATACAATATAACAATATAAAACGGATTTTTTAAAATACTAAAATTTGGAACCAAATAACGCAGCAAAAAACGAAACTAGAAGCACGCCACTATAAAATAGAATTTTATGAATGAATAGGCACAATAACGACGGAAATAACATCTGCTCGACGAATGCAATCGAGCTAGCAAATAGTGGGGCTGTTATAGCTTGCATAATATACATGATACCGCTACAACGTTTTATCGGGGCAATTGATCATTCAATCGCTTCAGTCCGCTCTCTGCTAATTAGCATGAGATTAATTACTCTAAATATCCAGAAAGTTCAGTCTACTTTACTCATAAGTATTAGTTCAGAGTCGCTACAATTCGAGGGTGTAAACACTTAATTCCTCCCTAACTATCTTACTGGTCAGTCAAATACGGAGAGCAATAATTTAATAAATAAATATCAAGAAAGTAAGATTATTAAAAATATTAATATTAAACAGATATTTAACCAAGAATTTAAAAGAGTGAAAGATATTAGTGTCAAAATGAAGGATAATAATTTGATTTTCACAAGAGCAGACAAAGGCAAAACGATTATTGCAGTTTCTAAACAGGTATACACACTTAAAACTATTAATTTTTTAAATCCTAACAAATACGTGTTAATTAAAAAAGACCCTACTCAATCGTTCCAATCTCAGATTATTAATGCTATTAAGTCCTCGTCGACCCTATTTACTAATATCGAAAAATTTAAACTAAAGGTAATAAACCCACAACCCCCCAAACTATATTCATTAATTAAATTACACAAACAAAACTTCCCCATAAGACCAGTAGTTTCATATATCGCAGCCCCAGCAGTTAAATTATCTAAAAATCTCATAAATAAAATTATTAAACACACAAAATTTAAAACACATTACAGCGTTAAAAGTAGCTATGAATTAGTTAATAAGATTAAAGAGGTCAATTTACCGAATAATGCGAAACTAATATCGTTTGATGTACAAAACCTATTTCCTAGTGTTCCTCCTAAAGAAGCCATTTTGCTAATTAAGAATATGCTAAAAAATAATAGAACTAACCCCACCATAACAGAGGAAATTTTATTTTTACTTTCAATTTGTGTTGATCAAAATTATTTTTTGTTTACCGATAATATTTACAATTGTAAAGACGGATTAATAATGGGCAACCCACTTAGCCCGTTATTAGCGGAAATTTTTATAGATAACCTTGAGACCACTATATTTAATAACAGTGCATTAGTTAAGAACATATTATTTTGGCATAGGTACGTAGATGATATCTTAATTTATTATACAGGCACAGATAGACAACTTAATAAACTTGAAGAATTTATCAACTCAATACATAACAACATTAAGTTCACAATAGAGAAAGAACAGAATAATAGCATTAACTTTTTAGATTTAACGATTAAGCGAAGCAATAACCTACTAAAATTCTCGATATACCATAAAGAATCGCACACAGACATAACAATACATAATAAATCAATGCACCCAATTCAACATAAATTAGCAGCATTCTATAGTATGATTCATAGACTATTAAATATACCCATGTCAATAGAAGACTTTAATTCAGAATACAACATTATAAAACAGATTGCAATCAATAATGGTTATGACCCGAATATAATAGACAAAATAATATCCAAAAAAACGAGAAACTAAAACAATACAAGATATATATCCGATTACTAAAGATCATGACAAGAAATTTAAAATTATTACTTACCTAGGCAGACAAGATAAAATATTAGAAAAATTTTTAAGAAAACAAAATATAAAAATTGCATACAAAACCAACAACCATATTAGTAACTACATCAAAACAATAAAAGTAAAACAGCACATCATAATAAGTCAGGTGTATATAAACTAACTTGTGGCACATGTACTAAAACATATATTGGGCAAACAGGTAGAACGTTCAAAAAGCGCATATACGAACATTATTATTCGTTTAGAAATGGGAAAACAGATTCAGCATACTCCAACCATTTAATTGAAGAAAGCCATAGTTTTAATAATAATTTCAAGATCCTACATGAAGATGAGAAAAGTAAGAAACTCGATTTATTAGAAGCAATGGAAATTAATAAACAAAAATTTTCAAATAAATTGTTAAATGACAAAACAGAGCTTAATTCCTCCCCTCTGTTGAACTTATTTCCTATTTTTGATTGAAATGTTTTGTTAGTTATGTGTCACTTATAATATAATTTATGTTATCTATGTATCCCTTATATTAAAAGAGGCGGGTAAACATATTTCGGTTTCCAATTTCTGAGAATACCATTAAGTCATAAAATAAAAAATATTTACGTTTAAGTAAAATGTTTTACAGTACCGCTTGTTATATCTGAAGAAACCGTTGTGCTGTGAAACAGCTAATATATTTTATTAAATATTATTAAATAAAGTGTAAATCTAATACAACATTGTGTGTGTTTTTATCATTTGATATGGATTTACATCAAGTAAAGGCAGAATCGATTCAAGTCAAATACCTTAATATTTTTAGTTTGATTTGCACTTTACTAAGTCATAATTTGTATTAATAAAAAAGCAAACTTAAAATGATAACAAAATATATTGAACAAATAAAGTTATCCTTAAACAATAATTACACATATGTGCAGTGGAATGTGTTTTTGATTGCTTATTAATCTTTTTTGTTCACACTACAACTTATGCTTCCGGCTGTTCAGTCTTGCAGATTTCCTAGAGATCACTTCTCTCGGGTCGATCCTCGCAGATATGGGCCAGTTTATGATTAAAGTAAAATAACAAACATTAATAAAACTCACATTTAGTTAGTTCACAGGTTTAATCAAAATAAAAAAAAAAGAAAAAATCCCTTTACAGAATGTACAGGGAGCTAAAGCAAATTTACAGTAGCTTAGGAGGAAAGACTCTTTATGAATATGACTCGCACAAAGAGAAAAACCCCCTGTGACTCTCGAACAAACATAAAACTAATAAATAATTGAGAAATTTGTCAAGTTTGACCTCTACTGTAACCCCTATAAATCAAATATCAACAACTACAAAGTTATCGAATACGCGTGACAGCCTTACAGTCATGCGCAATAAAACATGACAAAATCAAACCCATAAACAAAAAAAAATCCAACCTGAATTTAAAACGTTCTAGAATATTATCTTGAAGAAAAAACTCCACTAAAAAAGAAACATGACAATTTTCTCTAATACTCATATACTACTTTAAATGTCAAAATTATCGCAAATTATACATTAAAATTACAAACATCAGCAAATCATCATATAAGCAATAATATAATTAAGTGTTCCTACTTACATCGATCTAAGCACAATCAACACAAAAACTACGTGAGAGATACCATAATTTAATTAAAATATTAACTGCGAGATCACAAACTCTCGTAAAAATCGAAATAACTTAAAATGCACAAAATAAATGCACCAAACAATAAAAACCCGACTTTACTCAAAAACAGAGAATAAAAATGAATTTCTTATACTTTATGACCACTTGGTTTGAAAAATCTGGTATCTCTAAATAATTTACCGCGAAAATCTCCTACATCATTTCAATAGTACATATTCTGGCCACACCCCCCTCTAATATAATACATACAGGGCCAGTC
The DNA here is from genome assembly GCA_935421215.2 of Melolontha melolontha. Classification (NCBI taxonomy): domain Eukaryota; kingdom Metazoa; phylum Arthropoda; class Insecta; order Coleoptera; family Scarabaeidae; genus Melolontha; species Melolontha melolontha. The sequence goes on from OW285241.1 coordinate 98,951,779, forward strand.
AAAATAGTATATTAAAAAACGAGTTTCATAAGGCACCATTTTGCCGCACGAGATCAGTTTAGAAAACGAGCCGCTTGCGGCGAGTTTTCTAAAGAGCGAGTGCGGCAAAAGGCCTTATGAAACGAGTTTTTTATACTATTTTTTCTATTTTGCGTTTTTTACATTAATAAATTGCTTAAATTGGAATTATTTAATTTGAAAGTTCAGAGTTTAATTTTTATATAAAGCATGCAGTTGGTCACATTGATACTTGACATTTTCAAATTTAAATCTTGCTATCCGCGAAGTATATTATATTTCATATTATTTATTAATTTTCGTTAACATTACTTGATATTTCATTTAAAAATATAAATATGAGTGACATAGAAACATATATATGTTGTTGTCAATTGTATACAACATACGTTGTTTGTGTAAAATACGGACATATATCATATATGTCAAATGTACATAAATTCTTAAAATCATATGACAGCAATGATATTTATTTCTGTATTCGAACAACGCCAACATTGAAAAATGAAAAAAAGCTCATTTCGATACTGTTTTGGGTTTCATAATGAGTTCATTTCGAACGCAAAATAGAAAAAATATATTTTTACAAACATAATAAATATAAATAAAATTCATGAATACATTTAACTCCCATATTACTCAACTGTTGTTTAATATTTAATTCTTCCATCTTTTTCTCCCTCTGGTTAGAAAAATTCACGACAATATGAACTTATAGTAAATAACATTAATATACAGGAGTTGTATAAAGTCCCGGCACGGTTGCATAACTTTGTTTTTTCAGATGTAATTTTTTGGAAATAAATTTATTTTTAATATATAGTTAAAAATTTTGAATTTACTCATGACATTCATATTTATTTTTTATTCCCGGTTTGGCCGAAAATGCTTCCTACTATGTTTTTTTTTAAATGGAATAATATACAGACTATATTGTTGCAATTTCGGAAAGAGAATTAAAAACTACATTCAGAAATGCAAAAAAAAATTTCTTTATCTTAAAGAAACTAACAGAAAATTTTTAAAAGAGTTGAAAGCAAGCATTTCACTCTAATCTGTCAGATTGTTGTGAAAATTTATTAGTGTCAGTTATGCTGACTAATTGTAAATATTTAAAATGGCATTAAAACTAACAGAATCTGAGCGAATCGAAATTCTGATAATGCGTGATTATGGTGATCGTCAACGTACGTATGATGAAGTTCGTCTTTTATTCAATACTGTTTATCTCGATCACCAAATCAGTAAAAGTACAGTGTGCCGAACAATTCAAAAGTACAAAGCATTTCGCCAAATAAAAGATAATAACTGGACGTCCAAGAACAACAACTGATGAAGACACTAGTTTGAATGATTTACTTTCAATACATATATCGACAACGAAATTGGGACAAATTCATAACATTTCTAAAAAATTTGCCAAAGAAATCCCCTAACCTGCGAGACTGAAACCGTATAAAATGCAAACCGTTCATGAATTGTTGGAAGATGATCCAGATCGCAGACTATAGTTTTGCGAAATAATGACACCATTAATCACAGATTTGTAAATCAAATTGTACGGCCAACAGGCACAAATGTCGTTACTGGTGAACAGAAAATCCTCACTGGATAGAAAAAGTCCCTACGCAGCACCCACAAAGTGAATGTGTTGGCTGTTATACTGGGAAATTACATAATAGGCCCTTTTTTCATAAGATAAACTTTAAATGATAATAGATATTTAAATTTATTGCGGAACGATATCGTACCAGCAATTATAGCGCTATTTCTAAATCCAAATAAGCTTAATCTACCAAACGAATCTATTTGATTCCAACAGGATGGAGCTCCGCCACATTTTACGCGTGATGTTCGTAACTATTTGGACGAGGTATTTCCTACACGCTGGATTGGGCGCAGAGGAGCAATCGAATGGATAGCCCGTTCCCCAGACTTAACGCCACTTGATTTCATCTTGTGGAGTCACTTGAGAAATATCAAGTGTATACAAATAGACCAACTAATGATAACATATTTAAGATGCAAATTTCAAAATTTCGTCAAAGAACAAAAAGTATCAACTGCTCCAAAAATAATATCAATTTATTGATGTATAATATTTATACACTAACATTCCTACAAATCTAGCAATAAATATAATAGAATCTACATGGTATAAAATTTGTCCACACATCACTAAATATAAACGAATTTATTAGAGGTGTAAATTTCTGTCTCTATAACACATATTTTCAATACAAAAACTCTTTTAACAGTCAAACATTTAGTATTGCCATAGGATCTCCTTTAGCTGCTCCTATCGTAAATCTGGTCATGGAACATGTGGAACAAAACATTATCAATTCATTAGACTTTAAACCCATTTTCTTTAAAATATATGTAGACGACATCATTACAAGTATACTGTCAAATAAAATAGACTACCTTTTAAATAAATTCAACAACTTTCACGACAAATTGAAATTCACAATTGAAGAAGACATTAATAACAGTATTAATTTTCTTTATATTTCTTGAACCTATGATAGACAGGGTACTATTTATACAAATCGGTACAATAAACCCACAGCTTCTTTTCGATATACCCACCGTATTCAATAAAATGACTATAAATAATCTGACTGATAGAGCAATAAAACTAGCACATGCTCAGTACAGAAAAGATAACATTAAGAAAATTAAAATGATCTTAACAGATAATAACATCCACCACAAGTTATAGAACAAGCAATTGAAAAAGAATCTACAAAATATACAATATTGCAGACACCAAGAACAATTTGAGCAATGAAACAACATACAGTGTGGTCATAAAGTTTGGAACCAAGCTTATAACCGCATTATTTTACATTTTTAGGAAAAACGCTCGGACAGGTAAATTTTCTTTTTTAAAACGCCATCTTCTGACATACAATTTTTTTCTATGACGTCATTGGTTTTCGAGTGATGACGTTATAAACACTTTCTTTAAATGGCAACCATATTATTTTTTTCATGTTTTTGGTAGATCTTTATATCCACCAAATAGTGATATGAAACAATTGGTATGTTGCATCAAATTTTTTTTGAAAAAATGATATAAATTTAGAAAAAAATACGAAAATTTTATTTTTGTACAAAATTAAAATTAAATTAAAAAAATCTGAACTTAAATTTATTGTAACAGTTAACGTAAATTTTCAAAATGGACCCCACCAACCAACTGACACTGTCCCAGCCGAGTGTAAATGCTTTGCATTTTTATTATAATATATATATATATATATATATATATATATATATATATATATATATATTAAAAAGTAAGGGACCGACATTAGACCCCTCTGGCACGCCAGACGCTATTAAAAAGTTATTAGACGAATAACCGTTATAGGAAACGTAACCTTTTCTATCCGATAAGTAAAATGCCTTTAATGTAATAAGTTGGGCAAACGCCAATTTGATTCAATTTGGCCAGAAGTACTTTCTAATCAATAGAATCGAATGCCCTTGAAAAGTCTATATAGATCACATCGACCTGCTGCGTTGGTCAATAGCATTGGAGAAGTATTGCGTGATCTCTGTCAAGTTCGTAACTGTGGATTTTCCAGAAATAAAACAATGCTGATTGACAAATAGGAAGGGCCGTACACTGTTATATATTCTATAATTAATTATGCATTCGAATACTTTGCTGAAACTGGATAAGATTGGTCTATAGTTCGTAATATCTGACTTGTCACCTGTTTTAAATACTGGCACAAGCTTATTAATATTCCAAGCCTGTGGGAATGTCAATGTCTGGGACACTAACTTAAACAAAATAGATATTGGATACGCCCATACAGATGCACAATCGCGTACCAAGAAACTCAGGACACCATCATCGCCCGGAAGTCATGTTTGATTTTTGTTTAGAGGCACTGTACATCATATCATTTTCATCAATACATTCAATATTAAATGAGAGATTTTTGCTAATTAATTTTGCATTTGTCTGATAAATATTTGAGAATTCAAGTACAAATGCGTTAACAATATCTAAAGCTTGATCGAGTACCTAGTCGCCACAGAACAGGTATTCTAGAAGAAGAACGTTTATTGTTAATAAGCGTCCAAAACGTTTTCGGGTTAGTTACGATCTCTGACTCAATCTGATAGTCTCTGGTAGTGACTAAAAGTCACTACCAGAGTCTGAGTCTCGTTTTTTACTTCATGTCTCAGTTTCTGAAATTCACGCAGGTAATATATGGCTTTCGCACATTTCCATTTTTTTAAATAAAATTCTTTTATATGAACTAATTGTTTTATATCATTAGTGTTTATTGTCAACGCTTTTAATACAAATAAATAAAAAGCGTTTAAATTTACACCTAAAAAGACGTCTTGGCAAGGATATCAAAATTTGTGACTATGACCAAATACAAATCTGCCAGTTATTTTAAGAGTATATGTTAAATATTAGAGTAGTTTAAAATTTCTCGATCTTTAAATTGCATACTCCGAAGTTTCAGACGGGTAGATTTAATTATTTGTGTGTGGCGATCGGACAGAGCAAATAAGTTTTGACATTTTGTGAAAAATGGATAAAATTGAACTTCGATCTGTTACAAAGTACTTTGTTTTAAAGGGTTTAAACCGTACGTACACAAAATAAAGAGATAGATTCTACTTTAAAGGATTCCTCCCCTTCGTTACCGAGGGTAAAACAGTGGGTTGCTGAATTTAAACGTGGTCGTATATCCATTGCAGATGATGAACACTCGGGACGCACAGAAACCGCTACGACCGAAGAAATCGTTGCAAAAATCCATAATACCGGATTAAGTGGTCACCGGCAAGGTACGTGACCTTGCTGATATTGCAAACATTTATTAACAGTCGACAATATTCAAATATTCGAATGAATATTTTTAGACTCATTTAAGTGCGATTTCGTTGAGTTTCTTCGACGTTTTATAACAGTTGATAGAATATGGATTCAATATTTTATATAAAGGACTAAACATCAGTCCAAACAATAGGTGGAACAACTGAAAGTGTGTCAAAGAAAGCGGAAATGGTTCCATCTGGAAGAAAATCTTGTATTCTTGAGGCAACTACCTGGGGGAAGTTAGTTTTTTCCTTAGCGTGGTCTTTGATCTGTTTTGATCTATGCCTCTTGCATATTCAAATCCCAGATATTGTTACACTTCGTTTACATAAGGATGTTTTTATTTAATTTTAAATTATATTTCTTCAAATATATCTCGAATTTAAAATATTAATTCATACATTTTCTCTGTATATTCGCATTCTTTTTAGGGAAAGTTTTTCTTTTGTTATCGTACTACAACCTACACTCCGAAATCTACCTGACTGAGAACGGTCACCAAGTATCTAACGTTCGTTTACAAATATTTAATATTTCATTTTAAAACTTAGTAATTAATTAATTACCTACGTCTTCATAATTGTGTCATGACGCATATCATTTAAAAGCTTTTTTCACAAGGAATATTTTTTTGACATTTATGTCATTGATATCACAACTTTTCAGGTCGCGCTTTTGATTAATTCATTATTCTTACACATTACCCACTTCGATATGTGCCATACCCTGTGCCACCACCTTCTTCTTGTGCCATTAATCAAGAACCTTTTCCAACCACCGAACTCATCCTTCTTCTGTTTCCAACTCTTGCAAGATACATATCGCTCAAACTCGACACGCGCTGTCTCAGTATCCAAGCGCAGTTCGGCCTTGCTTTCCAGATGTCCGATCGCGAGATGCTGGCAACCCAAAGGTAATCTGTATTGTTTATATATCATTCTTTTATATAATTCACATTTATTTGCTTCATAATTTAAGTTTTTTTCGAGTCCACACTTTTTTATGTTAATTTTTGTTACTTATTAGTCGTTCCCTATATTTATAGCTACTTTTATTTAATCACTTAACACATTTTAAATCTCTCAATTTCGTATGTAAATATTAAGTAAAAACTTTAAGGACAACGTTGTTCTGTGATATTTAGCTAATAAGTTGAACCATATTTATTTTAGTATATTACATACGTCCTGAACCTTTGATGCCACTTTATCACACCGTTTATTATTTTAACAATTTCCTTTATTGTTAGCACGCCGTACAGCCGAAGCAGCATCCTTTTTTAACAATATCTACGAGCCTCGTCACGTATCAGTTGGCCCACTCTCCAAAATTCCAACATTTTTAAAAAACAGTAAAATTTATAGATTTTTTGCATACTTATTAATCTCAATATTAATTTATTATAATCTTGACAAAAATATTGTATCTTGTTTCTTTAAATTTTTGTAACAAAAAACTAAATATGTATAATTTAATTACTTATGAATTTTGCGTATTTTGTGGGTTTACAAATTATTTTCATTTTGTTCAGAAATTAGCTGTCTATGCAAAATTATATGAAAGCAATTGCGGTTGGTTGTCATTAAGTTGTTAAAAGCATTAAAGCTGAGTTTAAGTGTAAACATAGGTAGAGGCAAGCTGATTGATGTAAAACTTCGATCTATTATAGTTAGGTTATCTAAATGTCGCAAATCAAACGCAGAAATAGGTGAATTATTATATTTATCACGATATAGTGTAAGAAAACAGTACTTTTGTATAAAACAAGTAATTCAGTTGCACCAAAGGCTCCATATATAAGAAAATCTAAAGTCTCAGAAATTAATAGAACAGCATTACAAAGAAAAATTTGAGAAAATAGACGTGCTAACTACGGAAAACTCATCAGCACATTATGGAGTGAAGTAATTGGAAAACATGTTTCACGATCGATATCAGAAAGAAGCTTAAAGTTTGGGATTTGGTTCATACAAGGTCTGAGTATTTTGTTATTCTATGAGTGAAAAATTTATAAAAAAAAGTATTTATTTCTTCAGACTAAAGAAAAACCATTACTGACAGCAAAACAAAAAAAAAGTAGATTGAAATGAGCTGAAGAACATAAAAATTGGCTCCCTGTGGGATTGAATTCACTGAAGTGATGAATCTCGATTCGAAGTTTCTGTGGGTGATAGTCAAAGCAGTCATTCGACAGAAACACGAAGCTTATCATCCAGAATACTTAAAAAGGAAGGTAAAAATCCAGCTTCTGTTATGGTATGCGGCTGAATGTCTACCAAAGGTGTCGGAAAACTACACTTCATTGACAGGATCGTCAATAGAGAAAAATATTTGAATATTTTTGCAGATTCGTTATTACCCACTGATGCTTTAGACGGTGGAGAGGATTTTCTTTTCCCACAAGACTGCGCAGGTTGTCATAAGTCAAAAATAGCTTTCAAATGGTTCTCACACAATAATATTTCACTCTTACAGTGGGTGTCCAGTAGTCCAGATTTGTGACTAATAGAAACATTGTGGCATGACATGAAAAAACGGTTGCCTGCCAGTTCTGCTAGAACAATTCCAGAATTTTAAAAAAATTTCAAGATATTTGAGATGAATTTACATCTCAACATTGTCAGGAATTAGTTGACACGATACTAAGAAGAAATGAGGCCCTAATTTGGTAAATTTATTGTTTCCGCATATCTGAATCATAATTTCTCCGCATTCGTTTATGGTATGGTAGTGTGTTCATTGTATTTCTGTTTTGTTTCCCCGATTATCTCGTTCCTAGCTATATATTCTATCCTACTTTATTAATTTCATTCTCTAGTTCATCTTAAAATTGGTGGGCGTCCTGCGGTGATCTCCCGGCATCTGGAGCGTAAACCGAAATTATGTGGATGGGTTTGTTTTCCATATTGAATGTGGATTTTAGGATTATATCGTCTACATAGCTAGTGTCTATGATGTTCAGTTTGTATCTTCCGTGAACCAGTAAAGCTACTTCAGAGCTGTCAGTTTCTTTCCTTACTACTATATCGGGTGACCTTGAAATAAAAAGATCTAATTATATAGAATATAAATCCCCAAATTCCCTTTCATAAATGAGAAAAAAAATTACAAAGATATTAAAATAGATTTTGTTACGCCACTGTGCGATCGACTATATTTTAAAAGACGATATCTTAAAATTGACCGACAATAACAAAAAGAATAGTTTTGTTATTATCCATCTCATGCAGCTGTTACGAATTGCTATGAATAGTGGTTTGTAGATTTGATGTGCCACCATCCACAACTAGTCTTCCCAACTAGGTTACTCAGCCGGTTGATTTCCAAATATGAGACTTCTAACTTCTCGGGTTTCAATCGGAAATCCGTGTTAAAACTAAAATAAGTCTGGCGCCAGTGAATAGTTCACGATATTTACATACTTATTTAAGAAACTTAAAAAAGGTATATAACCCCTTACCACAATTATTAATCGTATCCTAAATACGTATTTCGACAACTAAGTTGTCATCATCAGTAGGTAAAAACCACTAATTAAAAAGTCGCACATGGGGCACAGTAAAGCGATTAACGCAATAACTACTTTACACCGCGTCCACGTATAGACTAATTTTAAACATGCGATTCTAAACTACGTCGGTAAACTACGGGAGGTCGAAAAAAGACTTATCCTTAAGGAAAGGGTCTACACATGTTAAGTCTCCGAGTTGAAGTATGTCGAACCGAGACACGGCCAACATTCCTATCAAAGGGAAACGGCAAAAGATATGTCCCAATAACTACAATTTAAAAAACGACGAGGACACAGTTAGGGTAATAAAAATGAAAAGAGACAGCTGAAATAATCAATAAATTAATTCGAAAAACAAAAATAAAAAATACAATCCGCGAATCCACAAGTTTGATATCTCAAAGTAACAAGGAGAAAAAGTACATGTGTTTACCATACCACCCCGTCACGAAAAACATTAATAAAGTTGTGAAAGAAAGAGGTCTCCAGGTAGCTTTTCGGTCCGAAAACATTATCAAAAGTCTCTAGGGAATACTAAAGATAGAGTTAATTTCAATTCGAAATCAGGTATATACGAAATTAGTTGCGGGGATTGTAATTTGAAATATATAGGCCAAACTAAACGACCAATAATAACCCGTTTTAAAGAACACATATCACATATTAAATACAATAGACCGGATAAATCGAATGTCGCATACCACGCTTTGAGCACACTGCACAATGTATCGATTACTGGGTTGAAGTTAGTAAAAGGAATTAATAAACCCTATGAACTTGATGCTTATGAAAGTATACATATCGCGAAAAATAAATATAATTAAATGAATAGCGACAGGTCACCGATGTCTTTCAGCTGTCTCTTTTCATTTTTATTACCCTAACTGTGTCCTCGTCGTTTTTAAAATTGTAGTTATTGGGACATATCTTTTGCTGTTTCCCTTTGATAGGAATGTTGGCCGTCTCTCGGTTCGACATACTTCAACTCGGAGACTTAACATGTGTAGACCTTTTCCTTAAGGATAAGTGTTTTTTCGACCTCCCGTAGTTTACCGACGTAGTTTAGAATCGCATGTTTAAAATTAGTCTATACGTGGACGCGGTGTAAAGTAGTTATTGCATTAATCGCCTTACTGTGCCCCATGTGCGACTTTTTAATTAGTGGTTTTTACCTACTGATGATGACAACTTAGTTGTCGAAATACGTATTTAGGATACGATTAATAATTGTGGTAAGGGGTTATATACCTTTTTTAAGTTTTTTACTTAAACATAGCCTCCAAAGAAAGAATTTTCACTTATTTAAGAGTTACTTATTTTTTTATTAAGCAGTATTAAAGTTATAGCAAAAATAAAACACAGGATAGAATTTAAACTGAATATTTAATACAAAAAATAAAAAAGAAAAAAATATATCTTTATAAAGTTTAAAGATTTTGTATCTTTCAATAATACATGAGGTAAAATATATCCACTGTACATTTGACCGCTAAGTGGATGAAAAAACTTCGTCTTAATTCCGAACAAACTTATCTAAAAATAATAAAGTTTATTTTTATTTCTCCCCAGAGAACCACACTGTATAATCAAATTTGATACACGACAAAATCTACACATGTGCAATCATCAAACACAAGAAAAAATACACTTGATTCCAAGCGAGCAAAATTTTACAATTTATAATAATTTTTTATAACGTAGAAATCTAATAATAATCTTTATTAATTATTCTTACTATTTAAAACAATTTCCTACTTGTTCCAAAACAATAGAACTACAATTAATATAATCTGATTTTTAAATTTATGTCGAAAAAAATTATTCTACTTACAATTTGGAGACATACGAGAACAGTTGTTTAATCTTCTTAAATCAACAAATTACGAGAATAACAATCTCGTAGAAATATCGGGAATTAATATGAAATACCATCAACTATGGACACTCATTCAAATCAACCCGAACTACTTTAACTATATAATATATATATATATCTTTCAAAAACACAACGTTCTCGTTTTAAAGCAAATCTACGTCTCCCAGAATTCACAAAGGGCTCCCAACCAGATCAACCTCGAATAAAACTAGTTTTTATATTCGCACATGAAATAACATTTTGAATATACACTACAATTCAAAAATAATTGTACATTTATTTTAAATTATTTTCAAAATATTACTTTAGAAAAAATCCATAGCAGTATGTAAACATACGCTGCAGCGTATGTGTGTGTGAGGTATTTATTACTTATACACATTCTGAATATTTTGAATTAATAGGCGTAACGTAATACAATTTTGCGGTGTTTTTAATTTCGGAATTCGCGTCGTAATTGACTCACAATATTTTAGATTTATGTTATATATAATTACATTTTTCCATTTATCATACGTTGTCTCTTTATTTCAAGGACCCTGTATATAATTACGTAATTTTCAAGTGGGGAGGTTCCTTTCCCTTTTTCTTGGTTTCAGTGGGGGTGTGTATGTCGATGTTGTGCTGGTTGAGTTCGAGCACTACCTCAGTGTCTCCTTTGTTGAGTGGCCTTACATTCCACCATGCTATTCTGAATCGTTTCAGCTTTTGTTTGTTCAACATCCTTTTCGTGTTATGGTCGTCGTCTGTATAGTCCGTCCGTAATCCGAGGCTTGGCCTTTGGTTTTGTGAGCTGTGTGGTCTTTTTCCCTCAGGCAGGAAGCTGGCCTTACCTAGGAACCCTCCTTCTTTATCCGGGCTTAGGACCGGCAGCATAACTCACTGAGCTACTCAATCACCCAGCGAGAGATTATAGGCGAAGTATTAAAATATTCCTTGCGAAAAATACTTTAAAATGGTATCGTAGATGATATGATTTAGATAAACTTTACAATAGTGATTTAAATGTGGTTTAAAATTATGTCAACGGAGTCGGTATAATTTCAACGTGTAGAAAAGGTAGCTCAACAATAAATAAAATTACTAATTAATAAATAATTAGAATAGAACTTGTAAAGAATTAATAACTATAGAACTCGATATTAAAGAGTTGATGCATGTCATAATTTGAATATGATGTCACAATAGACAACGTTTGCCATTTCTTTTCTTTTTAACATATGCGTTAACTGTGTAGCCTATACGTTTGTCCGTTAAAATTCTTATAATCAGAATTTTAGAAAATTAGGTACTTCTTGCGTAAAATAATTATCAAGAAAATAATAGAAAATGTTTCAAGTCATTTATCAAATATACGAACAGTATTGGTTGCTTTATTTCTAGTAATAGACATTCTATTTAGGTAGGTAGTATCAATCCATTCGATGTCTTGACTTATGACAATAATTTTCATCCACATGAACCAAATCAACACTTTTGGCTCAAATTACTTATAAAATAGAATTGTATTAAAAGTAAACTGCTTTAAGATTATGTTTATATCCTAAGTATTCTTAATTTTATAACACTTTTTATTCATCAGCTAAAATTAGCTATATTTATTAAAATTAATTTTAATAAATCAAGAACAGCATGGTTATGAATGCAATTTTCCACGATGTCTGTCAATAATTCATCTCATGACATGTAAGTTGTGTATTTATTCAAAGAACCAAAATATTCAACAACAAATCATTTCAGTCTGAATATAAAACACATAAAATGTATTTATTTACTATAAAAGCTTATTTAATATAGAATAACCATGGCAAATTTAAAATGATCAGATCTCCTTCAAATAATATTTTAAGATGCACTAATTGGTAATTGGCACTAATAGAAGACCGGAATAAAAGTCAGCTTGCATATTGTAAAAATTAGCATAGCCTATGATTTTCATTCGTTAAGAAAAGTACTAATAAATCTTACTAATGTTTCATGACAGTGTTTTAACATTATTTTATTTAGGCTTATATTTAGATGCTATGTAAAATTTTGACAATTTCATCTGCTTTTATTTACTTTCAATAAATGCTTTTTTTCTATGTCTGAGTTTGATCTTGAACAACTATATCTAATGCAAGACCTTTTGTAAGCAAGCAATTCATTAAAATTTTTCTAGTGTATTTTGCTAAAAAAATTACAAATCAATATATAACTTTCAAGAAGAATATAATAAATACTTCAAGAGCTGCATTTATATTTATCAGAGATGCTTGATTTAGATTCTCTCTGTCAAAAAAGTTCAAGACATTCAACACAAGTTGCTGGGATTGTGAATTCAGAGGTTTTGCATGCATATCTGTAATAAATGTAAATTCTTAACTTATAGCTAATAAATAACTTAGTGAAAAGAATACTTACTGAAAATGTATGAAAAACAGTTTTTTGTGTTATGAAAAGATCATTTATTTGCTAGATAGAAAGAAAATTAATTAGAAAAGCAATAAAACGAAAATAAACCAAAGTAAGATGTCGAACGTCAAAATTTAATTATTCGACTATTGTAGTACAGGGCTGTCATGGCGGGCGGAAGACCGCATGTTATCTCTGTCTATCTTATTGGTCTTACGGCGAAGACAATCCCACATTTTCGTTTCAGTGTTTCATCCTTGTTTAATCATTGAGCTTTGAATGAAATGGGAATACATAATAAGAAAATACATAATAAGTAATTAAAAAAAGTTATTCAGTATCTGTAGCAGAACATTCATATTCGCCACTGTCGGCTTCTAAAGTAATTATTGCTTCTGGAATATCGTCTCGATCGAAACCTATTTCTCTTTCCCACCACTGTTGAATAAGCGTTTCAGTGTGGTTTATTATGGTACTTAATGCTTCTTTCCACATTGCATTGCATTTTTCAGTGTCCTATCCATGTTTGTTATAAGTTTTTGTTATATCCCAAATAGTTTCTATCGGGTTGAAAATGCAATGGTAAGGTGGCAGCCGCAATATCATATGACCAGATTCTTCTGCAATACTATTGCAGTTTTATATGTTTTAGGTGGCTTATTTAAAGGCACCAATTTTAACAACTCCTTCTTATAACTATCTTTATGAAGAAATATTTTGTTTCGCTAACCACTCTTTGATTTGTCCCTTATTCCAGAATTATTTGATAATTTATATTCCAAAGACGAGTGATAACTCGCATTGTCCATTATGATTATAGAAAGTTCTCCGTGATAGTCTTCATATTTTGTTTTAGTATTATGTATTTTCGAAGCTTCTAAAATGAAACAACTTCTGCAGCCTGCATGTTCTATAATATAACGTTAGCCTTCTAATTTGGTATTACGTACACTCTGTTTAGTGCCATATTACCTTGATATAGATACTGTTCCATTTTGGAATATCCACGTTTCATCTAAATATACAAACTGCCAAGTATCTGATCTCATATATTTTACATAGCGTTCCAAAAAAGTAGATCTCCTAAAAATGACATTAGGTAATCCTATTCTCGGATTCCTCTCCAGCGAAAACCAATTCATTGTGAAATCATATGAAGAGAAAATGAGCTACAAGTATAGATATTCTTATGTTTTAGTACTTGAAGAATAGAACGTAAAGTAACCCGCTCTTTATTCTGATACATTGCATAAATCGTATCACGAATGTCAAATTCTGTTGTTCTCGAGATTTCAGTTACAGGTTTCTTTCTTGATTTAACTTTCATATGACTAGAAACCTGCCCCTCAGATCTAACAGCTGCATTTATTTTACTTACAGTTGCAGCACAAAGAGAAAGAGCTTGAGCAACACGCTAGAATATTTAAAATGAAATTAGTAATTTGAAAACATAACAAAATATATTTAATTACCTCATTTATAGCATATATGGATAACAATGGACCTTTATTATTTCGTTCTTGGGTAAAATAATTACTTAGAGCTGCAATTAGCATCTTGCTTTGTTTGCAAAAAGCTTTTAGCATATTATATAAATATCACCAATCTAAAAACGATAACAAAAGTTCTCAAAATAAATGAATAAGAAATAGGAGGGCAAATTGGACAGATAACAAAAGTAAACTAACTAATAAATGAATGACAGGACAATATTTCGCTTTGGTAACCTTTCAATGCAACATAAGAAAACTAAATTTACTTTTTCATTTTTCCTAAAGTATGTCATTCATAATTCCTTTTTAATGAACGCTTATGTCAAATGCTTAAATTTATCTAAATATAAAAGGATGCATCTATTTCTGTTAAATTTATGTTAAAGTTGTGTATATCAATACGTCCATTTTGCAACAAATCTGTTGACTATGACATGTTATATCATCATCATTAATGACGTGTATCGATTGCTTAATCTCATAGAGTACACATTGAAATGTATAATAGATATTAGAAACAAATATTGGGGAATGCCTGGATTTACAGTTCTGTAGATCATTTCTTCGAAGGTTTTTGTGACCAGTGCGATACAAAAGAAAGGTTTTCTCTTACAAATACCAATATATCCAGCACAAATGACTAAGTAGTGTTTTATATTTTAAATTCGGTATTGTAAACAATATAACATAAAAATAGACTTAAAGACGACCTTAGTATATGCGAAGTGTAATAGATGCAGTCATTATAAATTAGTGAAGCCAAGTTTAGCATTATTCATAGTAGAATACATCGATCGTCCTTAATTTAAATTACTCGATAACCAAAATTAGATTGCATGCTACTCTTTCAACTAATTCAAAGAGAAAATTTTAATTCCGGATAATGATTTAGCCTACTTCCCAGCATAGTTCTACATCAAATAAAACTCAGTTTCAACTTTATAATAAACGTGATGTAATAAAACATAAAAAACTTTGATCTCTAACCCCAAAATCTCGTGAAAGTACGTCCAGGATTATTAATGTGAGCACAGTATGATACTCTGCATGGCCGGAAAGATGAATGAATTCGAGTTCATGAATACGAAAGCTCCGCTCGTTAGATAAAATTGCGAGGAAAATTATACTTTGGAGAGAAAAGCTTTACACAAATGAACAGTTGTACGCGTAATAAGATGCACCGGTAGGATCGTTCAGCCGGTCGAGAATAGAGACTCAACGTGCAATGTAAACGAGTTGTGGACTGAAATGGAATACCACTGTGCACTAGGAATCACGTAAGCAATTGAATTTAATCCCAGAAGTCGTTTTCCGTTTCGACATTAAACTTAATGTCACCTGATGTAACGCGTGCAGGTTTTGCCTATAATTCTTGTCTATGGTTTCTTGGGCAGCATTTACTACCTATTATCGTCGCACAATGTGTTTGGTTGAGTATTTAAATGTACTAATACAATCAATTATTCTAATTAGCTATTTAAACTCATTTGAAAGTTTATTGTATGATCAGTTAAATATCGTGTACATTGTAATACGAGGTAAATCCAGAAAGTAAGTTCCATCTGTATTTTTTGTTGCGGCAGCGCAGCGATCGCCATCCCGTACATGCGCGGCTGTTGCTCTAAGTCAATTAGAAGAATTTACTTCTACGCTCGGTCTGGATAATTTCTGTGATATGACGATGTGGTTCTTTTTTGTGAATGTGTCTGAAGATATCCTTTCTCCAACGGGGGCGTACCGATGAGCCTGTAGAAAGGCGAAATACCTATCTACGTCTCTGGGGAAGGATATGTTCGGACACGTTCACAAAACATATTAATAGTGAACCTATATTTGTGTTCTTCACACCAGATTTTTAATAATATTTTATATTATTAAAAATACGTTTGTATTATACAAAAATGGTGGGGTTTTATACTCATGTATGTTTCAATTATTCTGATACAATTAGGAGAAGATGATGCCATTTTGAGATCGCTGTTTGTCGTGTAGTGCTTGTTTAGAATGACGACATTGATTGAAAATTCCGCCGCTTCTGAAATTAGATCTGCTAATCCTTTTCTAAATGCGAAGAACATTAAACCAGTTAACATTCATGGACAAATCTGCAAAAAATATGGCAAAAAAAGTAATGAATGATTAAGGAAACCCGTAAGTTTACAATTTGTGTTCTTTCTATGGACTTTCCGAAAATTTCAAGATATGCAGTACTTTTAGATTATGCAGATACACCAAAGACTTCTTGCACACGTTTTATAATTTCTGAAGTTTCACATGCTTCACAAAAAAAAAATTTTGCTCTTTGAGATTTAGCCGCGTCTTCCATGGTTACACAAACAGGGCTACGAAAATGCATCTATATCGGTCAAACAGCCGAATCAGATTGAACGATATTGCACTGTATAGCTGCATAAACATGTAAAGACTTCTCTGTCACCAATGGCATTGCCTTTAAGTTCTGCGCAATTTAATTTGAGCACAATTCCCAGAACTTTGGAAACATCCCTCGTACAAAATGTTCAATATGACTTCCCCTTGTAACACGGCATATACCCAACCTGTAAGTGAATTCGTCCTAAATTTGAAGTACCATACACAGGCACAGACTTACAGTATGATGTGGAACATAAACTTCATCAGATTAGGGGCCTCGGCGACCGAGCTATCAGTTTCGTCCAATCCCAGGTTACTGTGCGGTTGAGGTAAGATGCAACTTCATGATTAAAATGTGGAGGTACACGATCTTGTTAAAACATAAACTGGCTGTGCATGTCTTCTTGCAATTGTGGTAATTTTCCAACACATCATTCTAAGTAACGTTGAAAAAGGATGGACTGTACACTTGACTGAAACTTAGTAACACTACTTTTAAACATTCCAGAATTAGTAAATTTTAATTCATCTGACCAGGTTATCTTGTTTAAAAAATCTTCGTCATCTTCCCACCTTCCCACTAATTAGTTGCAGTAATCCAGTCGTCTTAAATTATCACCAGGTATTAAACTGTGGCTAACCTGAATCTTGTATGGTTTAAACTTATTTCGATGTAAAGTTCTCCATACTAGAGTGTGGCGAAAATTTAATTCTGAGGTCACTTCGCGTGTAGATGTTGATGGATTATTATTTATCTAGCAAATAAAAGATTTACATGGATTTTGCAAAACACACCTTTAATTTAGCATTTGTAAAATATCCCGTTGATTTTCGTTCAAATTCCTGTTAACAAAACATCACGCCGTTTGATAAACAATCTAATATCGACCAAGTTTCTAACAAGATTCAGAAAAACGGTACGAGCCAGATCGTACCGTTTTTCTGTTGTCGTTCTGGATACAATTGTATCAATTGTATAAATATCTTGTACTCGTTATTATTGTATTTCGATTCGATAAATAAAAAATACTTAACATATCTCGTTAATTTTCGTTGGTGTACGACATTTTTCTATTAGAAATCTACGATAATTGAAATGTTTGACAGTTTGAAATTTCATGGCTAGCTTATTTATTTTTAAAATGTATTCTTCGTGAATTAAAGCATTACATCAAAAGTTGTGTCAAGATGTCATAGATCGTTGAAATCAGAAAAAAAAACTTTCTAGCGTTGTCAAAATTCTGCATAGTACCTATAAGAAATAAGAAACTTGAAGACGGCCAGATAGAAGAGAAACGCCGTATGGAAGTTTCGAGTTTACCATTAGATAGTAGATCAAAAGTGGCCTCGAGAATGTGTTTTTAGTTTTCCTCTGCAACGCTAAATAAACGTGCTAGATGTAAAAGAAGAAAATGAACTTCTTTCGTTTTTTAAAAAAATCTTTGTCATTTGACACGGGTCCATTTTCTCTTCGACTTCACAACAAACGCAAAATTTAATAACTTTGCCAAATTTAAACCTACCCTCTATCTCCAATAATAAGCGAGATCCCCATGGTGAGTGTCGAAAATGAATCAGCCTTTATTTGTCTGCTGGTACAGCTATATCTATTACGTATGTAACGTGTTCCACTTTATTATTATTAGACGTGCACGTCATCAATTATTTCAAAACAATGTTGCGAAATCTTTTGCAAAATCCATTGGCAAAATCGGTTTGTTTACATTTTAAATTAGGCTATTAAACGCTTATGTCAAACTTGCAATATTAAGGTTATAATTTATAAATAGACGAATTGATACATTCTCTTACAAAGTAATCAAACGATAAAAACAGGTATTTAATAATAAATAGAATACTAAAAAGACATTTGTGTTACATCAGTATATTGGTTGAAAGAAAATGAAAGATACCAGGTATTTTTAATAATATAAAATATTACAATAATATATATTTTAATAATATAAAATATTATTAAAAATATGGTGTGAAGAACACAAATACAGGTTCACTATTAATATTTTTGTGAACGTGTCCGAACATATTCCTCCCCAGAGACGTAGATACGTATTTCGCCTTTCTACAGGCTCGTCGGTACGCCCCTGCTGGAGAAAGGATATTCTCAGACACATTCATAAAAAAGAACCACATCACCACATCACCGAAATTGTCCAGACCGGGCATAGAAGTAAATTCAGCGCTGCCTATTGTCAGACAGCCGAAGTACCTCGCCCCGTCCACATAACCAATGTGAAGTAACGACGCCCTTCCAAAGGTGGCACAGCCAATCTCTCTAGAAACTGCATTTTGTTTGTGTCTTCACTCATACTACGTACTAACCGCATGTGTAATGTATCAGAATAATTGAAACATACATGAGTAGGTAAACCCCACCAGTTTTGTATAATACAAAGATATTTTTAATAATATAAAATATTATTAAAAATCTGGTGTGAAGAACACAGATTTGAATTTACTTCTATGCCCGGTCTGGATAATTTCGGTGATGTGGTGATCTGGTTCTTTTTTGTGAATGTGTCTGAGAATATCCTTTCTCCAGCAGGGGCGTACCGACGAGCCTGTAGAAAGGTGAAATACGTATCTACGTCTCTGGGGAGGTATATGTTCGGACACGTTCACAAAAAATATTAATAGTGAACCTGTATTTGTGTTCTTCACACCAGATTTTTAATAATATTTTATATTATTAAAAATACCTTTGTATTATACAAAACTGGTGGGGTTTACCTACTCATGTATGTTTCAATTATTCTGATACCAGGTATTATAAATCAACAACAACTTAAAAATAAGTTACTCGTTTTAGATCAATATGTGGAAATTCCGCTAGCGCTCTTCTTGATCATTCGTTTTATACTGGAACCCAACTTTCCGCAACACTTTCCATAAAGATGTTTTACCACCCATAAAAATATGCCTTTCGACAAGTATAGTATTTAAAGATGTTAGGGTAATAGATTGTTCTATAATTATACCACAATTATATTATAATACAGTCAATTTTTTCGAATACCTTACTATTTATTTACATCTTCTTTCTTTCTTTCGTCATGTTTCCGTTTGGGGCTGCAAATTGCGTGTCCATTTTGTATTTCCGAGAAAATTCTGCTGACAGATGTCACTCCTGCTTACTGCACGCTACAAAGAAAAGTGCAATATGTTATTTGAAATTATATCAAAATACAAATACGATTACTTCTCTTGCTAATAAAGGCATTAACGGTCCATTATTATCACATGCTGCTTCACAGTTTGCAATCTTGAATGCAACAAATCGCTTACACTGGCTGCAAAACGCTTTCCACATTTCAAACCAAGAGTAAACAAACACACATAAAATATGACAGAACGATATGTGTCAACACTGGACATTAGCACTAACATAAATATGCATTCGCAATGATATTGATATATAAATATTATACTTTGTTTATTGTTTTTGTGATGGTGATTCCAAAAATACTGTTAATAACGCGCGCGTCTTCGAATCGTGAACGGCGTTATATTAGCGTTTTAATTTCTTTATGTTCAGCAAAAGTTTTATTTAAAAATAAATTTACAAAAAGGTTTTAAATATATCTATACGTTAAATGCCGTATAACGCTTTTGTTTAATTATGAAACAGACATGTAAATAATTTACATATCAGTAACTGTATACTTTGACAATACCTCGTATTTTCAGCATTTACTTCTGCTTAAGACATATGTTTCTGCCATCTATAGGCGTCGTCAGTTAAGCTAATGAAGCAATGTATACAAATGATACAAATATTTATAAATAGATCTGTATCTGTATATGACATTAAGCCAAACCGCCTATTAGGTAAAGCAAGTTTCATCCTATAAGGTGGCACTTATTTATAAGTGACATCTGACGGACGAAAGAGACTTTACCAAAGAAAGCGATCTTTCGATTGACCAGCTAAGCTGGTACGAAACGAAAACAATACGGGTAGTCCTTCAAAAACGAGCCAGGTGGCGGTAAATATACAAAAAGGTTTTAAATATATCTATACGTTAAATGCCATATAACGCTTTTGTTTAATTATGAAACAGACATGTAAATAATTTACATATCTGTAACTGTATATTTGGACAATACCTCGTATTTTCAGCATTTACTTCTGCTTAAGACATATGTTTCTGCCATCTATAGTCGTCGTCAGTTAAGCTAATGAAGCAATGTATACAAATGATACAAATCTTTATAAATAGATCTGTATCTGTATATGACATTAAGGCGAACCGCCTATTAGATAAAGCTAGCATAATTAAACAAAAGCTTTATACGGCATTTAATGTATAGATATATTTAAAACCTTTTTGTATATTTACCGCCACCTGGCTCGTTTTTGAAGGACTACCCGTATTGTTTTCGTTTCGTACCAGCTTAGCTGGTCAATCGAAAGATCGCTTTCTTTGGTAAAGTCTCTTTCGTCCGTCAGATGTCACTTATAAATAAGTGCCACCTTATAGGATGAAACTTGCTTTATCTAATAGGCGGTTCGGCTTAATGTCATATACAGATACAGATCTATTTATAAAGATTTGTATCATTTGAATACATTGCTTCATTAGCTTAACGACGACGCCTATAGATGGCAGAAACATATGTCTTAAGCAGAAGTAAATGCTGAAAATACGAGGTATTGTCCAAGTATACAGTTACAGATATGTAAATTATTTACATGTCTGTTTCATAATTAAAAATAAATTATTAAGTTTATAATCTCTTATGTATTTTTCCTGTAATAGGATTCTCTCTTTAGAGAGAAAATATACATGTATTTTTCTAAACGTTATCTTTTAGTAAAATTTCAAAGAAAATTCCATTGGTTTGCCTTCGTTATTGTTTTTTTTTTCAGCTAACCACTTGATCTTTTGAGATATCACTTTATTTTATTTATCGTGTTGATATAACGTTCCCAAGGATGTTATTCAGCGTAACAATAGACTTCGAGCATAAAATAGAACTTCTTCGTCCAGATTAAGCGCAACAATATGCATTACAGCATATCCTCCGCATAGAGAATTAAATATTTTCAAAGCTAAACTACGTACTTCAGTTACATGAACAAATGAGATTCTTTGTGTATAATTTTTTTTTGTATTTCCATTCCCATTCGAGTTTACACTAAAGAGATTTTACTATATTTTTATTTACGCTCGGGAAATTTAGACGCATATTAGTAAAGAATATGTTCGTCGAAACACGAATCTCGGTATTTTTAGTTTGTAATCTCGCACGACATTGCTGTGTATTATGTAAATATCGAATATGAGTACATGGATTCGCACATGCACGCTATTCCATACAACATAGCTTTTTAAGCAATCCGTTCCTGTGAAAATGCTTTGACTGATTGATTTCGATTTGCAATTTAACTTCGTATATTGGTAAATATTGATTTATTTGTGTAGTTATTTATTAAGTAATAATAAAGAGATTTTGTTATTCAATACCTGTAGTGTAACTTTTTACAATATTGCATAATATTAGACCAACAGAAAGAAAAAAAAATCGCGAAAACTCGCAAACAAATGCACTGCTGCAATAAATTTGAGGAACACTAGGAATAATAGTTCTAATGTGTTGCATAGTTTTACCAACGAAAACTCGTAAGCTGGTCATATTATTCTTTATTTATCATAAAATGAGTTCAATTTAAATATTTAAAACCAATAAACAATCAAACCCTGCAAAACAATACAATCAATCTCTGGACGTCCTCTTGGGGTACGGCAACCCATTCTTCGTGAAGTGCCACCAGAAGCTGTTGAAGTGTTTCTGGGGCCACAGGCCGACTCCTTAACTTCCGATTTAGCTCATCCAACAAATGCTCGATGTGATTTAGATCTGGGCTAAGAAGTGGCCAATCTATAACTTGAATTTGATGTTCCTCCAAGAATTGTCTTGTCTGACCTGCTACATGTGGTCTTGCATTACCATGCTTGAACAGAAATCTAGTGCCTGTAGGAGCTCTATCACGTATAACATGATTCGTATGTATGTCTTCAATATATCGGGCAGCATTCATTCGCCCAGGTATATGAACAAGATCTGTACGAGTATGAAATAATATTCTAGCCCACACCATGTCAGATCCTCTTCCAAACATGTCCACTTCCCGAACCAGTCCTTCACGATAGCGTTCACCTATACGAGTCTAAATTCGAAGACGTCCATCATAGCGTGTCCGCCAAAATCTTGACTCATCGCTGAAAAGCCCTGAGGTCCACTGCTTCATCCCCAATCTACATGGTGTGGAGCAAACGCCAATCGGTTTCTTTTATGAGTCAAAGTCAGTCGTGGGTTTCGGACTGGTCTCCTCGATCTAAGATTATGTTCTTGCAATGTTTTTCGTACAGTTTCCGTACAAACATCATTTCCCGTTACTCTTCTAAGGTTACTCTGCACGTTTCTAGCAGTAGATGTGCGCCATCTAAGTGAGCAGTTGCGCAAGTATCTGTTTTTCTTAGCGGTTGTTGCGCGTTTACGACTTGGACCAGCTCTCCTAACATATCTTCTTGTCTTCAAGTACCGATTCCAAGCCCTGCATATCACAGAAGGGCCTACATTAAATTGTCTTGCGACATAACGTAAGCTGTATCCTTCTTCGATTAATGTTACGGCTCCAACAACTTCAACTTCATTTAGGTGCCTCATGATACGTTTTTAGTATCTAGTGACATATAATGATACATAATGTGCAAACGCAGACTAGATTTTTTGGAAATTTGTAGTTATTGTCAAAAATGATTTTTGCGTAGCTGTTTCACAAAAATGATCTCTTATTTTAGGATGATCGGAATGATAGGGTTGAAATGTTCAAATTAAATTCATTTCATGATAAATAAACGATGATATAACCAGCTTGTAAGAATTCGTCGCTCCCATAAAACTATATAGGGCATTCCAACTATTATTCTTAGTGTTCCTCTAATTTATTGGCGCAGTTTATAAATACATTCAATATAGAATAACATACATATTTATATAAGGGTTGCTGCGAAAATTTAAAAAAATGTATTCAAGAACTAAACAAATACAGTACAATAGTACTGTATTTGTTTTGAATTTAGAAATAAAACTGTTTTGTGTGTTGTTTGTGCAACACCAGCACACTTCACAGCTGGATTTATTATCGCGGTGTTTTCGAAATTTAAAATTGTCTATCACAAGCAACAACTTGCCTTTTTCCCTTAGCATAGTTGATATAGATCATCTTGTAAATAACACTTTCAAATTAAATTTTCAAACTGAGCTTTTTGGAAGGCGCAAGTAGATATCTAATTTATATATGAAATATACATATTATTGCCATTATAAGAATAATCCGTTCGTAATTTAAAAAATTATTGTCCCATTTTATTTCACAATTATTTCAAAATTATCTTTAATTGGGAGTTATATCGATGTACCGCAACTGGGAGAAAGGATTATCGTAACCATTTTCGGATGCAGGTAAAAATTACTTTTAGTAATAAAAAATAATTTTCCAAAAACTAAAGATTTTCTAAAAACTAAAGCAAATCCGATATTTCACGTTCACCAACTTAATACACACATGAACTTTAGAATTAAATCGCCAAAATCCGATAGTCAGCTTCTCTGCTTAGAAACATGTGTCAGAAACAAATCTTCCTTTCGACAGATTAATTAATAGTATTTCGGTTAGTAATGTATTATACCTTTAATAAATATATTAGCGCGAAAGCATTTCAACGCTTCAACAAATTGCCTCAGGGACTACGAAATAGGTGGATTTGGGAAAGTTGTAGTACAATTAGTTAAACAAAGTACAGCGAGTACTATTTTGCGTTTTTTATAGTTACTGTTCTATTCAAATTTACTAAATGGATTTAGAATCTTGGAAAAACGTATAAAACGACTTACCACATTAATATTTGTATCCCAGATACGTATTTCGGTAACTAACTGTTCATCCTCAAGAGTCTTCTTCTTCTTCTTATATTAGGCCTTAGGCCTGTTCTTATCCGATCTCTTTCATAGTGCTGCAGTCATGTTTGTGACGTAGACTGCCAACTATCTCGCCATTTTTTGAAGGGCCTTCCCGGTGGTCTGGTGCCCATTGGCTTTAGATCCCTTGCTGTTCGGGCTAATCTCTCGCAATCCATTCGTGTTACATGCTGGTTCCACTCCCGTCTTCTCTGTCTGTCCCACCGTACGATATCGTGTACACCACATTGATTCCGTATTTGATTATTCGGGATTCTGTCTCTCAGTGTTTTCCCCGCTATTGACCTCAATGTTTTCATTTCCGTTGTTCTAAGCATCCTTTTTGTTTCTGCTGTGTCGGCTCTCGTTTCTATTGAATAAGCAAGTATTGGTCTTATGAATGCCTTATATATGCGTACTTTCCCGTCCAGTCTCATATCTTTATTCCGCCAAATAACATCCCTCAGGCATCCCGAAACATAAGCCGCCCTATTAGCTTGTCTTCGAACACTGTCTCTTAGGTCTCCGCAGCTGAATATTTCTATTCCTAGATATTCGAACTTAGAAACTTGTTCGATTATCTCATCCCCAATTACGATTTTACATCGTCTGGGCTCCCTTGCCACTACTAAAGTTTTTGTCTTAGAGGTTGATATCTGCATGTTATAGGTTTCCGCCACTGTTTTAAAAGTGTATGCTATACGCTGTAAATTGTCTTCCGTATCTGAGATCAGGACTGCGTCGTCTGCATAACACAGAATCTTTATCTGTTTTCTTCCAAGCTCGTATTCTTGTCCCACATTTTTTACTGCTCCTATAATTTTATCCATTATTAGATTAAACAGTAGTGGGCTTAGACTATCCCCCTGGCGTATTCCAGATTGGATGTCTACTGCCGATGTTAGTTCGTTCTCGATCTTAATTTTAGTTTTGTTGTTTGTGTTTATGTCTTTAATTATCTCTACCAATCCACTGGGCTGGTTTTCTTCTTTTAATAACTTCAGCACATCTTCCAGTCTGACACGATCGAAGGCCTTTGTCAAGTCTACAAAGCACATATAGGCAGGGTTGTTGTGTTCAATTGATTTCTCAACTATCTGTCTTAGTATAAAAATAGCATCTATTGTTGATCTGTTTTGCCGGAAGCGTTGTTGTTCTTCACTTATTGTGTATTGTTTAGTGATCCTGTTGGCGAATATCTTCGTTAATAACTTGAGTGTTGTATTAAGTAGGGTGATGGTACGGTAGTTACTAGGATTGTTCTTATTTCCTTTCTTATGTATTGGTATTGTAATGCTCGTTTTCCATTCGTCTGGTACACGCTTGGTATCTAAAATTTTCTGAAAGAGTAATGTGATATTGTCAATTATTGTTTCTCCGCCGTATTTTAGCAGTTCATTGTGTATGCCATCGGGCCTTGGGGCTTTTCTGTTTTTTAATTTCTCTATGGTAATCCTTAGTTCTTCTTTTGCAATTTTTATTCTTTGTTCATTATCGCTGTCTCCTTCTTCTTCCTCCGTATGTGTGTTACTCCCTTCCTTATAAAGCTCTTTGATATATGCCATCCATTTTCCTCCTTCTATTTTGCTAAGATTTTATATTCATTAATGGTTTTTTTTCTCCCTTTAAGTATTTTCCACACCTTACGTTGTGCTCCATAGAGGTCATGTTCCATCTCTTTGGTAAACCGTGTCCAATCCTCAAGAGTAAAAATAATAATTGTTGAACATGTTGCACAGTAAAGTCCACGTATTCGGTGAGTTTAAAGGAACTTAAGTCCAGGTCACTTACCTCTTCAGAAATGACACACATGTACTTAAGTCCAGGTCACTTACCTCTTCAGATATGACACACATGTACTCTTTCTCACATCCTCTGAAGCCCCTTTTATACTTTTACCTCTAGCACGTTTATTTAGGGTTGCAGAGGAAAACAGAAACACATTCTCCACTTTTGATCTACTATTTAATGGTAAACTCGAAATTTCCATTTGACGTTTCGATTCTATCTGGCTATCGTCAACTTTCTTATTTCTTATGGGCACTATATCACTATATACAATTGTATCCAGAACGACAACTGTCGCCTCGTATCATTTTTCTAGATCTTGATAGAAACCGTCATGCGGTTTGGTAAACGATTTTTATGTTAACAGGAATTTGAACGAAGATCAACGGGATATTTTACAAATGGTAAATTAAAAGTGTGTTTTTGCAATGTCTGTGTAAATCTTGCACCTTGTTTGTAACAATAAATGAAAATAACGGTAATAAAAATAATAAACACAACAATAAACCAACAATTATAGTAAATGTTCAGATAACTGTCCATTTTCATTCATACACAATCGCACACGCTTTTTGGTATTTTCAACTGCACATTGTATTTTTCTTCTAGGAATCTAGGAAACGAAGTCATTCCGGAGTCTACGTCGAAGTTCTTCAATGTTTTGTGAAACATCATCTTTATAAATACTATTTTTAACAGCTCTTCATTAAAAATGATCAAGAGAATTTAAGTCAGGAGATTTCACCGGCCATTCAACAACTCTACTATCTCCAATCGAACGATTTGGAAACTCTTATCTTAAGTAATTCATTACAATTGCCGCATTGTGAGCCGGTGCGCTGTCCTGTTGCCACCATCAATGCATTAGTTGATTTAATGGATTATTATTATCCAGGAGGTTAGATACGTTGTTACGTGTCCGTAACGTCCTATTTATTATTGCGTCGTTTTCCGATTAAATGTATTATCTCGTTGATTTAATTCTATTATTTTCCGATTCAATGTATTATCTCGTTAATTTAATTCTCTTATCTTTACAATTTATCCCCTGTATAATTTTGTATCTGCACTTTAATATCATATTTAATTCTTTCTTGCG
Source organism: Melolontha melolontha (assembly GCA_935421215.2). NCBI lineage: Eukaryota > Metazoa > Arthropoda > Insecta > Coleoptera > Scarabaeidae > Melolontha > Melolontha melolontha. Next base: position 98,979,172 of record OW285241.1, read on the forward strand.
ATCTTTCTTTAATCTTTTTTGTCCTCCGAATTCTTATACCGATGCACGAAGGATGACTTGGTTTTTGGCATTCGACCACGTACGTTGAATGTGAACGCTTTTCACTGTACTCGAAGTTTTAATTAGTATTCCGTATCGTATTTACGGACCCGTTCGGGGATATCATTGATTAAAATTTTATTCGTTATTCGCTTTGGGCGATATCTCCTTTGGAGGAATTAACGAGTTTAAAAGCGAATCAGCGTTCTTTCGTCAACGGCGTATGTTTTTTGCGTACGCTTGTTCTTAGTTTACCATCGAGATGTACTGGTAAGCAAAGTTATTCTTTCTGTAATTATCTCTGTGTCTTATCGCCACATTTATTCGTTAAATAGATGGTACCACCCACCGGCCTAAACACATCATTTGCTGAGAACTGACGCCGGGGAGAAAAAAGGAGTGTCGAAGATTTGTCCACGTTTTTTTCTTTCGTTCCCCCTTATTCTATGAACAAAGGGAGAATTCCAACCAACGAACGTCGGCTACGAACAGATAAGCTCACTTATTAAAATATTACCGTCCTTTTTTTTTTCTCTTGTTTTTGAATTATGATTTATGCGAATTCCTTAATTTAGTCAGTTGTTAAATAAAACAAAAGTATTAATCTCGCAGGTGTTTTCTCTTCAAGAAACAAAAAGCCTGTGACCTTCAACGATATATCGAAAACATTTGCGTTTTAAATTTTCTTGTTTTCGAATAGTTATATGTTTTCTTTTTGTTAAACCATTTAATTTTGCATTTAAAAATGAAAGTCTTGTTGAACAGTCAAATTTAGAATTGCATATTGCTATTAATTACTTTACATTCGTTCATTTACTCTGTAATTGAGAATTCCTTTTTTTTTAATATACTCTTTATACCTTTAGTTTCACCGAATTTGTAAAAATTTTATGTCGTCGTTAAATTACTTAGCGAAGTTGATTGATTTTGTTCTAAAGTACACCTTCTGTGACAACCTGTTTCGAACTTTTTGTAGATAAGGGAATAATCTTAGCGAAAGATCGCTAAGTTCAGACTATCTTTAAAACTTTTATTATTCTGTAAACTAATAAGAACAATACGTATTACTTCTTTTTAGGGTGTTTGAGGCTTTTAGTCTCTGTGTACTTAGTTATTCAAAATTCAATCCGAGCAATTTATCTGCATTACCTAATGAATATTAATTCATTTTGCAATTTTTTTCACTCCATTAGATTATACCGGGGTCACTCATTTATTATTTGTAATATACTACGTTAGGAGAAATAAATTTTACTATACAGGGTTATCTTTAAAATTTTGTTTTGTTATACAGGGTTAACTTTAAATTTAATTATATTTTACAGAGTATTATTATTATTCTTTTCACGAGTATTATACCGAGTATTATTATTTCACGCAAATTATACTGTGTGATATTATTATTTATTTCACTTATATTTTACAGAGTATTATTATTATTCTTTTCCCGAGTATTATACAGAGTATTATTATTTCACGCAAATTATACTGGGTGATATTATTATTTATTTCACGAATATTTTACAGAGTATTATTAGTATTCTTTTCACGAATATTATAAAGAGTATTATTATTTTTATTTCACGAATCTTGTACAGAGTGATTATTATTCTTTTCACGGATATTATACTACTGTTTGGTTTAAATTATTCTTTTCTTTACTCCCTTTCCTCATCTCTCGGACCTCGAGAGTGGAGCGAGTCTCGATCTTGGGACCGACCCTCTGCCCACGCAATTGCCTACTTTTTTCTGTACCTGACATCAAGTTTCCGGGTTTGCGACGTCCAACGGCTGAAATTCGGTGGCGTCCATTTTCCACCTTTTATCTTTTTTTGAGGTTATCTCGTACCTCTGGGTCTCCCCACCCCCTGGGCTGAGGCAGCCTCAGTAGCCGGGTGGGTCGCTGGACGTTGGCAGTAACGGGCAGGGGCGGTTTTCGACGGCCGAGACTAGTTTGTGCGTTTGTGTTTTTTTTTTTTTTTTGTTTGGTATTTTATACATATACTACGACGGGTGATCGCAGCAAATTGGCGCCCAACGTCAATTTTCCTCCCGAGTAGCGTTCGTCTTTTTGTATATTTTTATATATACAGGGTGATTTCTTTGTTTCTCATTCTCTTTCATATTTGTGGTTACTTTTCTACATTTCTTATCTCTACCTCTCTACCTTGCCTAACCGCTTCGCGTATTCGGCGGAGGGGGGTGGTTTATCTTTTAGTCTCTTTTTGTCGATTTAGTTTTTTTGGTAAAAGATCTGTCGGTATGGCGTCCGGTTCTTTGCCGATTGAGGCTGGCAGTTTACGAAAGGATGAGTTGCAGTATGAACTCCAGGTGAGGGGCATTAGCGTTGACGACACCAAGACAGTCGATCAACTCCGTAGCCTGTTGCGTCCTTTATTACGTTTGGAAGGCGCAAACACTTCCCTAACGTACCCTGAGTTTTCCGTCGATGTTGTGACAGAGTTGGAAGCTCTGCGCGTGAAAACCCGCGATGCGGATTTGTTAGTGGCATCGCAGGAGGTGAGTAATGTCCGGCAGTTGGACACACTTCGTGTGCGGCTGCATCATGCGATCAACCGGGTGAGTCGTTTATCTCTGGCCTCTTTGAGCCCAGAGCAAAGTGTGGAGCGTTCGCAATTTCTTGCAATTTTGCTGGAGCGCTTGGACGAACTCGACCGGATTCGGTCTGCCGCACAGCAGGCCATTCACGACGTGTTCAACCCGGCTGGGGCGAACTTAGATCCTGCATTTGCAGATCCTCCTCTTCTCGCACATTCCACACTCTTACCACACTCTAGTGCTCGTTCGCAGCCTGTCCAGAAATGGCAGGTTAAGTTCAATGGCGATCAGCGAGTGTCCGTTCATAATTTTTTGGAGCGCGTTGAAGAACTCCGTACTGCACGCAACGTATCTGAATCGCAGCTGTTTGAGTCTGCGATTGATTTGTTTGAAGGTAGAGCCTTATTATGGTTCCGTTCTTGTCGACATCGTTTCTCTAGTTGGCCTTCCTTACGTGAGCTTTTGATCAAACATTTTGAACCTCCCGACTATAAGGCACGTCTCTTTGAAGACATTCAGAGTCGTACCCAGGATCCCAATGAAAGTTTTGTGGAATATTATTCCAGCATGTCCGCTATGTTTAGGCGATATGGTGACTTAACCGAAAACATGCAGCTAGGCTTGCTTGTTCGTAACCTTGCTCCATTCTACACCATGCAACTACCGACTGTTCGTAGTTTGGTCGAACTTGAGGATGAGTGCCTCAAGCTCGAGTTAAAGAGGCATCGAGCGGATCACTACAAACCGCGTCGTGCCACTTATGTTGAGCCCGACTTGGCTTGTGTTAGCACCTCTGTTCCTGACTTGCAGAGGAATCGCTCGCGTCCTCGCGAACCTGCAGTCAGCGTCGTTCAGGCCGGTACGCCTAACGCTGTTCTGCGCCTCGACGACTCTTTTGTTTTCGGTGTGGCGAACCGAATGTCACTGTTCGCACTTGTCCCCGTTGTTCGGGAAATGCCTCCGGGAGTCGCTAGATGGTCGAGTGGCTACTCCTGACAGTACTGTCGCGGAAAATCTCGACCGTAGTCTGATTTATCTTGATTTTGTGATGTCCCGGGTAGCGGGCGACCAGCGTCCCTATCTTACCGTCTCTATTTTTGGTTGTTCGATTTCCGGACTATTGGATTCCGGAGCTAATAAATCTTTACTGGGAGGTGAAGGTTATGCTTTGTTGTCTCGTTTGGGCTTGTCGTTATGGCATCAGGTTGTTGAGTGTACCGTAGCGAACGGCCAGAAATGTTTTAGTATTGGAGTCATATCTGCGCCTGTTTCGTTAGAAGGCAAGACTCGTTTTATTGATTTTCTCGTAGTTCCTGAATTACCTCATAAACTCATTCTTGGAGTTGACTTTTGGATTTCCTTTGATATCGTCCCTGATCTTCGAAATGACTGTTGGCATTTCTCGAGTTCTGATCCCACCGTTTCGGTTCAGAGTATTTGTAGCAGTCCTTCCTTGTCTGAGGCTCAACGTCTTGCCTTGGAGCAACTCATTGCTGACAAGCAGTCGTTGATGAGTGGTAGTCTTGGGCGTACGCATTTGGTGTCCCATACCATCGAAGTGCTTCCTGGCACCAGGCCCATTAAGCAGCGTTACTATCCCGTTTCTCCAGCCAAACAGCAAATCATCGATGCGGAGATACAAAAAATGTTAGCTGCAGACATCATCGAACCCTGTCGAAGCCCTTGGTCTTCGCCAGTCTGTATGGTTCCTAAAAAGGAAGGCACCCATCGCTTTTGCGTCGACTATCGACAGCTCAATGCTGTCACTCGTAAAGATGCATACCCCTTACCACTTATTTCTGCTATTATGGATCAGTTACGAGATGCTAAATTTCTTAGTTCCCTCGACATTAAGAGCGCTTACCATCAAGTGCCTATCGCCGAAGAATCAAGGGATTTTACTGCCTTTGTTGTCCCCAAAGGACTTTATCGTTTTAAGGTCATGAGTTTTGGATTAACCAATGCCCCAGGCACCTGGCAAAGGTTAATGGATTCTATCTTGGGTCCGGAATTACAGCCCTCTGTTTTTGTATACGTTGATGACATTGTGGTCGTTAGCAAGGACTTTGAGTCGCATGTTGACACATTACGTTTAGTTTTCGATCGTCTTCATGCTGCTGGTTTAGTGGTTAGTTTTGACAAGTGTCAATTTTGTAGGCCACAGCTGAAATATTTAGGTTTCGTAGTTGACGAATTAGGTTTGAGACCAGATCCCGATAAGGTTGAGTCTATTGTGCGAATTCCACCTCCGCGCACCGTTAAGAAGTACGTCGTTTTGTGGGCACGTGTAGTTGGTATCGTAAGTGTTGTAAAGATTTCGCTTCTGTGGTTTCGCCACTCACCGCTTTAACTAAGAAGAACGCACGTTGGTGTTGGAGCGAACAGTGCGAAAAGGCCTTCCGGTTTCTGAAGGACAGTCTAGTGACCGCACCCATTCTAACTTGTCCTGACTTTACACGCACGTTTCATCTCGCCACAGACGCGTCCGCAGTCGGTATCGGCTGCGCCTTATCCCAACATTTTGACGACGGAGAAAAGGTTATTTGTTATCTTTCTCGTTCCCTTACTCCTTCGGAACGAAAGTATAGTGCAACCGAAAGGGAATTACTTGCTATTATCTGGTCTGTAGAAAAATTACGTCCCTATCTTGAAGGATTTCACTTTAAGGTCATCACCGATTGTCGCTCTCTTTTGTGGCTACATCGTCTGAAAGATCCGCAAGGACGATTAGCGCGTTGGCAATTAAGGTTGATGCCATTTGACTATGAGGTAATACATAGGAAAGGTTCTGAGCATGCCGTTCCTGATTTTTTGTCTCGCAGCGTTCCCGCTGCTGTTGATGTGGAGATTTGTCCTGTAGCGGTCCAAGATAATTGGTTGAATAGAATGTCTGACAGAGTGCAACGACGACCTCGACATTTTCCTCTTTGGCGTGTTGAACATGGTCGCCTGTACAAACATGTCATGTCTCGCTATCCCGCTTTCGGTTATCCTGCGAGCGAATGGAGGCTCGTACCTCCCAAAACTGACCGTGCTGAAATCATTCGTCAGTGTCATGATCATCCTACTTGTGGTCATGGAGGCGTGACTAAGACTGTTGCCCGTGTTGCACAGAAGTATTATTGGCCGAAAATGCGTGCCGATGTTGCCAACTTTTTTCGACATTGTGCAGTGTGCGTCAGCACCAAGCCTGAACAACGTGCTCCTGCTGGACATCTCTTAAGTAAAGTGGTTACTGCCACTCGGCCTTGGCAGATTGCATGGCCGATCTTATTGGTCCCTTAACTCGATCTAGTAAAGGTTTCTCTTATATCTTAGTTGTTTGTGATACCTTCAGTAAATTTGTTTTATTATTCCCGTTACGTACCGCCACTGCGAAAGCGATTACGCAGATTTTGGAGAATGAAGTCTTTTTAATATTCGGAGCTCCTTCCTCCTTAATTGTAGATAATGGAGTACAGTTTCGTAGCAAGCTTATGCAAGATCTTGCCGAAACTTATCACGTCCATCTAGCATTCACCGCGAATTATCATCCTCAAGGCAATCCGACAGAGAGAGTCAATAGGGTTATTAAAACCATGCTCTCCGCCTACGTCAAAGACAATCATCGCCTTTGGGATAATTTCTTACCCAAGATTGGTTTTGCTATTCGGTCGTCAAAGCATGAGGTTACTAGTGTAACTCCTAACTTTGTCACTTTCAGTAGAGAAGTCTCCATCGATGGTCGCGAGGAAACTTTCGTACCACCTGATGAACGAGATTTCGAGGTTATTGCTGATGAGAGAAAACGTGCCTTCGCCAAGCTCTATCGAGATATTCAAGCTCGAATTTTGAAAGCTCATACCCGAAGCGCACATCAATATAATCTACGTAGGAGAGTTGAACCCCTGCAATTGAATCAACGTGTCTGGAGGCGCAATTACGTCTTGTCGGACGCTTCCAAACAATTTGCAGCGAAGTTAGCTCCTAAATTTATCGGTCCCTTTACCATCACCCGTATTGTCTCGCCTTGGACATATCAACTGTCTGATGATGCCGGTCGGACTTCGATTTGGAACATCAAAGACTTAAAGGCTCATCCTCCCGATGTGGAGTGACGATCCAGTTGTGCTCTGCTGACGACCCTTGTTCCCGATTTTTGACTTTCTCTTTTGTTTATCTTCTCTTGTGTTTTTGGCCTGTCTGGGGGCTTGGAGAATACTCAGTCGGGTGTAATCCGCCCTGGCGTAAAAGGCGACCAAAAAGGAGTCCTTGTCTGTTCTGTTCTTTCCATCCTGAACCTTGTTTTTGGCCTGTTTGGGGGCTGGGCGAATACTCAAACTGGTATAATCCACCATGTCGTAAGAGGCGACAAAAGGGAATCTTGTTTGGGTTGTTTTCACCATCCTGAACCTTGTTTTTGGCCTGTTTGGGGGCTTGACGAATACTCAAACTGGTGTAATCCATGTAATCCACCATGTCGTAAAAGGCGACTAAACGGAGTCCTGTTTACCTGAGATACTTTCCATCTTGTATAGGTGTTACCTTCCTAAACTATGTTTTTTTTCCTGCCTTATCGTATCTTACCTTTTATCTTTTGAGTTAGGCCCTTCGACACTACTCTGGGATAAGGTATCGCTCACTACCTTACCTTACCTCTCTCTTTGGCTATCTCTCTCGTGAGGATACCTTGTCTTGGGTTTTGTTGGGTTCGCTTACCAAGCAGGAATTTTGTACCTAGCGTTACGCTTACGTTGGCGTTTACGCCTATGTTAACTTCTTTACGATTTCGTTTAGTTTTGTTTGAGTTCCTATCTTCAAAAATAATTATTCATTTTGTATTATTATCAACTTTTCAAAATTTTTTTTTTTTTCAATAAAAAAAAGTAACTTCATTCCTTTTTTTTATAGGGAGTGTTAGGGGAATTGTTACGTGTCCGTAACGTCCTATTTATTATTGCGTCGTTTTCCGATTAAATGTATTATCTCGTTGATTTAATTCTATTATTTTCCGATTCAATGTATTATCTCGTTAATTTAATTCTCTTATCTTTACAATTTATCCCCTGTATAATTTTGTATCTGCACTTTAATATCATATTTAATTCTTTCTTGCGATCTTTCTTTAATCTTTTTTGTCCTCCGAATTCTTATACCGATGCACGAAGGATGACTTGGTTTTTGGCATTCGACCACGTACGTTGAATGTGAACGCTTTTCACTGTACTCGAAGTTTTAATTAGTATTCCGTATCGTATTTACGGACCCGTTCGGGGATATCATTGATTAAAATTTTATTCATTATTCGCTTTGGGCGATATCTCCTTTGGAAGAATTAACGAGTTGAAAAGCGAATCAGCGTTCTTTCGTCAACGGCGTATGTTTTTTGCGTACGCTTGTTCTTAGTTTACCATCGAGATGTACTGGTAAGCAAAGTTATTCTTTCTGTAATTATCTCTGTGTCTTATCGCCACATTTATTCGTTAAATAGATGGTACCACCCACCGGCCTAAACACATCATTTGCTGAGAACTGACGCCGGGGAGAAAAAAGAGTGTCGAAGATTTGTCCACGTTTTTTTCTTTCGTTCCCCCTTATTCTATGAACAAAGGGAGAATTCCAACCAACGAACGTCGGCTACGAACAGATAAGCTCACTTATTAAAATATTACCGTCCTTTTTTTTTTCTCTTGTTTTTGAATTATGATTTATGCGAATTCCTTAATTTAGTCAGTTGTTAAATAAAACAAAAGTATTAATCTCGCAGGTGTTTTCTCTTCAAGAAACAAAAAGCCTGTGACCTTCAACGATATATCGAAAACATTTGCGTTTTAAATTTTCTTGTTTTCGAATAGTTATATGTTTTCTTTTTGTTAAACCATTTAATTTTGAATTTAAAAATGAAAGTCTTGTTGAACAGTCAAATTTAGAATTGCATATTGCTATTAATTACTTTACATTCGTTCATTTACTCTGTAATTGAGAATTCCTTTTTTTTTAATATACTCTTTATACCTTTAGTTTCACCGAATTTGTAAAAATTTTATGTCGTCGTTAAATTACTTAGCGAAGTTGATTGATTTTGTTCTAAAGTACACCTTCTGTGACAACCTGTTTCGAACTTTTTGTAGATAAGGGAATAATCTTAGCGAAAGATCGCTAAGTTCAGACTATCTTAAAAACTTTTATTATTCTGTAAACTAAAAAGAACAATACGTATTACTTCTTTTTAGGGTGTTTGAGGCTTTTAGTCTCTGTGTACTTAGTTATTCAAAATTCAATCCGAGCAATTTATCTGCATTACCTAATGAATATTAATTCATTTTGCAATTTTTTTCACTCCATTAGATTATACCGGGGTCACTCATTTATTATTTGTAATATACTACGTTAGGAGAAATAAATTTTACTATACAGGGTTATCTTTAAAATTTTGTTTTGTTATACAGGGTTAACTTTAAATTTAATTATATTTTACAGAGTATTATTATTATTCTTTTCACGAGTATTATACCGAGTATTATTATTTCACGCAAATTATACTGTGTGATATTATTATTTATTTTACTTATATTTTACAGAGTATTATTATTATTCTTTTCCCGAGTATTATACAGAGTATTATTATTTCACGCAAATTATACTGTGTGATATTATTATTTATTTCACGAATATTTTACAGAGTATTATTAGTATTCTTTTCACGAATATTATAAAGAGTATTATTATTTTTATTTCACGAATCTTGTACAGAGTGATTATTATTCTTTTCACGGATATTATACTACTGTTTGGTTTAAATTATTCTTTTCTTTACTCCCTTTCCTCATCTCTCGGAACTCGAGAGTGGAGCGAGTCTCGATCTTGGGACCGACCCTCTGCCCACGCAATTGCCTACTTTTTTCTGTACCTGACATCAAGTTTCCGGGTTTGCGACGTCCAACGGCTGAAATTCGGTGGCGTCCATTTTCCACCTTTTATCTTTTTTTGAGGTTATCTCGTACCTCTGGGTCTCCCCACCCCCTGGGCTGAGGCAGCCTCAGTAGCCGGGTGGGTCGCTGGACGTTGGCAGTAACGGGCAGGGGCGGTTTTCGACGGCCGAGACTAGTTCTGCTCCGAGGAGCGTTTGTGTTTTTTTTTTTTTTTTTTTTGGTATTTTATACATATACTACGACGGGTGATCGTAGCAACGTATGTGCGAAGAGGTTTAAATATCCTTCCACATTTAATGTTTCTTCATATATAACAGGTCTTATGAGAGGATTTGCCAAAGTGTCCATCCAAACGTTTAATCAAAAACGATGTTGTGGTCTTCTTGCCCTGTTTTGTCTGGGTTTCTGAACTGGCCAATAGTGCTCTGTATTTCTGTTAAACATTCCAGAATTGTTAAATTTTGATCATCTGACAAGATTATCTTATTTAAAAAATCTTCGTCGTCTTCCAACCTTCTCACTAACCAGTTGCAGTACACCAGTCGTCTTAAATTATCACCAGGTATTAAACTGTGGCTAACATGTCTTCTGTAGGGTTTAAACTTATGTCGATGTAAAATACTCCATATTATAGTTTGGGGCAAATATAATTCTGACGTCATTTCGCGTGTAGATGTTGATGGATTATTATTTATCTAGAAAATACAAGATTTACATAGAGTTTGCAACAACACACCTTTAATTTGTAATTTGTAAAATATCCCGTTGATTTTCATTCAAATTCCTGTCAACTAAAACATCACGCGGTTTGGTGGACGATCCAATCTCTACCAAGTTTCTATCGCGATCCAGAAAAATAGTTCAATGTGGCTGTTGTCGTTCTGAATGCAATTGTAAATATGTTGTACTCACTATTGTGGTATTTCGATTCAATGAATAAAAAATACTTAACATATCTTGTTTCTCTTCATTGGTGTACGACATTTTTCTATTAGTAATGTACGATAATTGAAATGTTTGAAATTTCATGGCTACCTTACTTAATATTAAAATGTATTCTTCGTGAATTAAAGCATAATATCAAAAACTTGTGTCAACATGTCGTACATGGTTGAAATCAGCAAAAAAACTCTTTCTAGCGCTGTTAAGATAAGGCATAGTCTTCATAAGAAATAAGAAATTTGATGATGGCTAGATAGAAACAAAACGTCATATGGAAATTTGGAGTTTACTATTAGATAGTAGATCAAAAGTGGTCTCGAGAATATGTTTTCAATTTTCCTCTGCAACCTCAAATATACGTGCTAAAGTTAAAAGAAGAAAATGAGCTTATTTCGTTTTTTAAAAAAATCTCAAACGTCATTTGACACAGGTCCATCTTATCTTCGGGTTCATAACAAACACAAAATTTAGCAACTTTGCCAAATTTAAACTTACCCTATCTCTAATAATTAATAAGCGAGATCCCCATGGTGAGGATTGTATGTATGTAGAAAATGAAAATAAAATAAATGGTAAGAATTAAGTTCATTTGAATTAATATCAAAAGGACGGACAAAGGACACTTTTCATACCAACTGGGCCTATAGTTGGTGACTAACAGACAAACAATAAGGCCACAGAAAGGGAAAGAAATATTAAAGCAATGGGAACGATACAACAAATCAAATAATATAAAGAATATTTAGGTAAATAAACATTTAAAGTTGTAATTAATGGGTGTCCCAACAATAGTGCCGTATTTAATTTTAAAGAAAAACACATTTATTTTTTGAATTAAGCAAACATAAAGAAAAATGGTTTCGATTAAACGTGAAATACAACATCAGGCATATGGCCACCACGAAACCTCTGGCACAGGGTTATTCTTTTGTTGAAATTTTGAATAACGTTTTCGCATAAATGTGGTTGTATTACACCAATAACGCGCCGTATTTCCTCTTTAAGATGTTCAACTGTCCATCGGTGTTAGATCGCACGATCTTAGTGGCCAATCTTGATCGCCAAATCGAGAAATGATACGGCCTGGAAACTTGAGCTGCAGTAACACCATTGTTTCACGTGCATGTCCTCCACATCAATTACATCCAATTCGGGCGGCAAAATCTCCGTTAACATTTCGCGATACAGCACACCATTAACAGTTAGTGCATTTCCAGCCGCATTTTCAAAGAAATACGGCCCAATCAGTCCGCCAGCCCAAAATGCATACCAAACAGTTACTCGCGATGGATGCATTGGTTGTTTGAGTATCACACGAGGAGTTTCAGCATCCCAAATCCGACAGTTTTGCTTATTTACGTATCCGTCGAGTTGAAAATGTCCCTCATCTGAAAAAATGATTTTATTCGAAAAATCCGCATTTATTTTAAGATGTTCCTGCACCAATTGAACCTTGTACGCGTGCAAATTCAGATATTTTACCAAAATTCGTTGCATAGTGCTTCTGGAAGTGTTTAATTCTTGACCACGATGCCGAATGGAAGTTCCTGGATTCTCGGCCGCAGATTCCCTTACTGTGGCTATATTTTCGAGTGCCCGACAAGGACGACGACGAACAATGATCTTCTGATCCATCAGCGTAAATTTGGTCTCAAATTTTGTAATTAAACGCCTCACTGTCGATTCTTTTGGCTCATTATTGCGACCGAAAACTTCAAGTAGTTGGCGAACTGTTTTCGCAAACCTTGCACCATTTTTGTAATGTGTTTTTACAATAATTAAACGTGCGTTTGAATACTTCTCCAGATTCTTAAAAATCACCGTACAACTCGTATTAACAAAATGGCAAATTTAAATCCGGCGCTCTTGTTGGGACACTCATTATAATATTCGACAAAACTAACACAAAATAGTATGTATTTGAACAGAAACAGAAGAAAAAGAAATTAGAAAGTGGATAAGTTGAGAACTTCCTTGAATTGATTCACGCAACAAACACTATAATATGTGCAACAATAACACCACTATGGAAAAGAAAAAATTATGATCATTTAAATCATATAATTTTTAACAATTAAAACACAGATTTACCTCCAGACAATTTCGGTTATTCAAGAGAGACGATATCGCAACTGCATTCATTTAGTCTAGCCCGAAGATATAGATTTTATAATGAACTTTTATTTTTTAGTGGCACAAGAGGCACAAAACTCGAACAGGGTACAAGCAGAGGATGCTAAATTCATACCTTTACACTACAAAAAAGTAATCGCTCATTCAAACACGGTCCAAATGAATGAGAAAAGGAAGTAATGACACTTCGAGGCAGATATAAGAGTTAAGTCATTGTTGTAGAACATGTAAACTATTCAAATGTTATTGTTGACAGTAAAAGTTCCAGATAAACAAACCGAAGCTAATCCTAATCAAGTAACAACAATAGGTAACCAAAACAACACTAAATATTAACAAGAACAAAGTACTATCACATTAAAGATGCACCCCCGAAAAAGCTATCGGTACTAACGGATATAACACGATAATTTATAAACATACAAAGATGCATTGGATTTTTATAAGCAAATTCAAAGAAACTTATAATCAAAGCAAAATGGAAAAATTACTTAAAAACAAATTTAGACAGGAAGAAAGTTATGTCATAAATAACATAATAAAAGTAAATCGATTCACACGAGAGAAACACACTTGTTTCAATATAGGAGTGCCTGAAAAGCTGGAATAAGAAATATACAATCGTATCGACTGGCTTTCAGGGATTGCAGAATACAAGTTTTTTTTGAGGCAAACATGAATATCATCCAGGCGGTGTTTCATAAGTACTACACAACACAACAGTAAATATTATTTAGAGAGCAAGAAGGAATAGAACCCAAATATTCGAATCAGTGTCAAGTGACAATATTGAATTTAAATATTGAATCTCTATTGAATAAAATTGATAATCTAAGTTACTACCTAGAAAATGAATAGATTAATTTTACTTGTATTACAGAACACTGACTCATAGAATACTAAAGAATTAATGTTATGGCTTCTACGATATGCCCTAAATGAGCCAGTATAACACAAATTTAGAAAATATGCAACGAATATGTGTTAAATTGTATAAGTGGCAAGCGTATAGTGGATACCATATAATATGCCTAGCATACTATAGTTTACTCATTACAAACGCAAAATAGATTTATTTTATCAACACATCAGTAAACTCTTTACAGTCTCTTAAAACAAAGTTCAGTGTTCTTGACGCAGACTTAGAGAGTTCGTTAGCATATGTTACAAAGGTCAAGCGAAATTAAAAAGCAAACTCTAACTCCATAGTGATTCCAGTTGTCAAGAGCGACCCTAGTAAATTATATTTTGCATTGTATGGAGTTACCTTTCCAGTATGTCACTTTGCAATTCTTGGCAATATTAAGTTTTAGTTTATTCACCACACACCAGCCAGCAACTCTATTTATGTAGTGTTGAAGGAATTCCACGATACATGAGTTAGAAATGCGTTAAAAATTTGTTATGTCATCAGCATGTTCTATAGTATAAATATATTTCACATAAGTTAATTATGCTAAGAGATAATTCATATATACTCAAAATAATAATGGCTCAAGATTCGGATACTGAGGCAATCCAGAAGTAAACAATGTATTTATAAGATGATTCTTCATTACAGTCATTTCTATCGGATAAGCAGGAAGAAGAGAAAGAAGAGAAAGTGAGATACCAAAGGAGCTTCGATAGCAATTTACCATGACTCACAATATCAAATGCACATGATATGTCAGTATATACAACATAAGATTATTTCCAGAAACCATCAACAAAACTGTGTTGAAAAAGAGACGTATATTAGTATAGATATAATGACAGAAGGCCTGCTCATAGATCTTAAATTTGAAAAGAATGGAAATATTGGCATACACTTTCTTGAAAACTGGAACGGCAAAGGACTGTTTTATTTTTCAACATAGTCTCTTTTAAACACAATACACTTTGTCCAACGCTCCCTAATTCTGCGATTCCTTCCAAATAATAAGATTTTATCTAGGCTTTCAAAATAGGCACTTGTTTGAGCAATGATTTCATCGTTGGAGCCAAATCTCTTTCCACGAAGCCATTTATTCAGGTTTTAAAATAGGAAATAATCACGGGGGGGGGGGCTAAGTTCGGAGATTATGGTGGATGAGAGAGCGATTCGAAGCCCAATTCATTAAATCTAGCCATGCATTGACTTAAGGGAAGACCACCTTCTTCTTGGCCAAATGTGGCCCTTTTTTCTTGAAATCGCCATTCAGTCGGTAGAATAAATTGCAGTCATATTTACCGTAGATTGCTTTTCCCTTTTAAAGGTAATTGATGTGGATTATACCGCGTGCTTTCCAAAAAACGGTCGTCATGACCTTGTTGGCCGACAGACCACCTTGGCCTTCTACGGTGTCAATTTTCCCGGAATAGCCCACTGCTTCAACTGCTGCTCCACGGCTACGAAATAGCGCAAAAGCACATCTGGATTGCGGTTGGACAACGCCAAACACTCTTTTGAACTTGTCACACGATATCATTTGTGCCATATTATGTGGCAATGGCTTCTACAATCTCGTACACTTTCAATCTCCGATCGCCCAACATCATATTGTGGATTCTTTCAATTGATTCAGATGTCGTGACACAACGAAATTTAGTAAACTACTTTTTGATCATTCATTGTAATGATGCAGAGTCCCCGCTGAGTTTTCTTTTGCAAAAAAAATGCCTAATAAGCACACGAAATTAACTTTCCTTCCATTTTCGCCAAAATACACAACGTTGTCTGTATTAGTTGGCCGTCAAAGTTCAAGGAACTGACGCACCTTTGTTACGTGTCCGTAACGCTCAACGCTTCATTACTTTATTTTGTAATATAATTAATGATATCTTCAATATATTTCGCTCCATTTCCAACGAACCTACCTGTATAGGTATCGTTATTCGTTATTTATCTATATATATTTAATTTCTTTCAAGTTTTTTTTCTTTTTTTTCTCGTGCCTCAGTACTTGCTTTTTTCAAAAGAATAGTACGAGACTCGCTCTAGACACTCCGTCGTTAGTGTCCGATCTTGAAACGTGGTTACGTTCTCTCCCATCACCGATATTGATCGATGTAGCCCTTCTGTATTGTTATAATTAAGGCCCCGTGAGGGATTTAATCGATCTTTATTTCGAAACTATTCGCTAATGCGATATCTCCCTTGGAGGATTTGAAGTGAGGGGATAAGAAATTTGTAGCACGTTAAACAGCACCTCTTTAATTTCACCGCCATCTTCGCATTCTTCGGTATGTATAGGGCTTTCTTTGTTTTATTTTCCTTTCGCTTATTTCGTTGTTATTCCTTTATTTAGATGGTGTACCCGACGAGCGAGAAATAACGTAACACCACCTGATTGTTCCCGCAAGTGACGCTTTTTTCTGGAGAGAGAAGGGACACAATAGCCGTTCTATTCGCCAGATAAGCACTCGTTTCGTTAATTTATTTTTCTCTTGTCATTCGTAAATTTCTTATTTTATTTCATATATATATAATTGTTATCATTAATTAATAGATCGTTGATAAATAGTCCCAGGAGTTTTCCAAGCGAAATAACCTGTGCTGCCTGACCTTCTTTTTTGTGGGTCATTTCTTATACTTTTCTTGTTCGCTTCACGAACAGCTGTAACCGTTTCAATATAAACTTGCTTTTATACATAAATATTATTTGAATACTTTAATTATATGCATTACAGATTTTTGCTAACTTATTACAACACTTTAATTGTATGCATTACATATTTTTGTTAATTGATATAAATACTTTCATTATATGCATTACATATTTTGCTAAATCTTATTTGAATTTAAAACTTCCTAGCATAAGATCGATTTATTTCAATGAATTGATGAACTTGTAAAATACATTGTGAACCAACAAGAAAGAAAGGAATATGTATTGTTTTTTTTGGGGGCGTACTAAGGCCCTCAGCCGCACTGTAATAATTTTATAGATCGATTTCGACCGGGTCTGCTCCGGGGAGCGTTAAGAATTTTCTTTTTTTAAGGGCGACGTAGTGGTCGTAGCACCTTTCTCAAACTTTGATAGTAGAGATCTCGATTTTCGGTACTTTTAAGTAATTATTACTATTCCTTACTCAAAACTTGAATAATATAGGAAAACGCACGAAGCAATCCACTTTCGTCATTAAAATCCATAACGTAATATTTATAGTACATTTTTATGAGGCTTGAGTCGACTTATAAAATTTACGATGAAGTTTATAGGTTATATTTATGTACAAGTTGACAGAATTTAGAAAAATATAACCTATAAACATGATACCGTCAAATAATTCGAATTTGACAGTATCATATAAATGTTTTTTCATGTTGACCAAAATCTAATATTAATAACCTTAGTAAAACTAGTTGAAATGATGACAAAATTATAATTTTCAATTCATATTATTCATCGAAATAATTCTACAGTAACTGTTATATACATATAACATTTTTATATTAATAAAATTTTAAATTTGGTAATATATAAGACTATTATTTTCGTTGTGAGACTGGAAATGCAGACGTCATTGTTTTTAGTTGGCGAAAGTGGATTGCTTCGTGCGTTTTCCTATAGTTGTATGTATTTGTTACTTTGAATGCTTTGATTACATTGATTATTTTGACTACTTTGGTTACGTTGAATACTTAGATTACTTATATTACTTAGATTACTTTGACACTTTGGTTATTTTGTTTATTCTGATTACTTTGATACTTTTATTCCACATACATATTCATTTTACATAAGTACGAGTTTAAAATTCGGTGCTGACATTCATCGTATTGGTATACTTATTATTATCAGTAGTCGGTATTATTTTCCTCTCAAAATTAGTAATGGTATACGCAGCTGCTTTTAACTGAATTTGCGGTAATATTAAAACAAACTGCATAAATTTTATCAAATTGTTTTATAGGCAAACAAGAGAGTAAACTTTAATACATTACATTTAAACGTTTTGGGACAGCATGTAATAACAGGTAAAATGTAAATTAATAAAATGATGTTGATTGTTGATTGTTGATGTTTTTATCTTTTAACATTATTGTATTTGTTGGCACTTTACTGATTAAAGTTATGCTGTCGTAAAAACCTTTCCTCACATTAGTTCAATTTGTAAGCATATTATTATTGTATAAATATCACATAATAAATTGTGTTAGGCACAACTTAATCGCCGTTACTTTTCCCTGATGAAGCACACCAATTGAGTGACAAAATATTGGCTAAAAATAGACAATTAAAACAGTATTTCCAACTTGTGGATTTATACTATATACATAAATATTGCTGTGTAATTTGACTCTAATAAGTTGGGCTACAATTATTTAAAACGTAAATTGTTGCACACGTATATATCTTTTTTGTAAAAGTATAACTTCAGGGTTTTGTTTTCATGTTTTCCGTAACTAGGTCTAGCATCCAATGTAAACTCAAAGAAATAATACAAAGTATCAAATAAAATTAATTTATTGTTTGCAGTTTCAATATATTTATAAATCGTGAATTTATTAACCTAAATAAAATTATTATCATATAAAATTATAAGAATTGTCAGGATACACACGAATAACTTAGAGGTTCTTTTTAGATTTTATAAAAATTTCAATCAGCACACCTGTGTATTATCTTAGTCTAGGTGATAAAAAACTCTCCAAACACTAAGCTATGATTAGAGCTGAGGATGTTTGCGGTATAAAAATACTTATCATATCCCGTTTCTCTTCGTTAGTGTACGACATTTTTGTATTATTAATGAACAATAAATGAAATGTTTGACAGATTGAAATTCCATGGCTACCTTATTTAATCTTATAATTTATTCTTTCAAATAAAACCTAATGTCAAAAACTTTAGTCAGCATGTGGTACATGGTTGAAATCAGAAAAAAAATCTCTTTCTGATGATGTCTAAATCCAATATGGCGCCTATAAGAAATTAGATAGTTGATGATGGCCAGAAAGAAACGAAACGTCGTATAAAAATTTAGAGCATACAACTTGATAGAGGTTTAGAAATGGCCACTAGGATGTGTTTTTATTTTTTCTCTACAAGGTCAAATGTCGGTGCTACAGGTAAAAGAAGAAAATGAGGTTTTCGCGTTTTTTTTTTAAATAACGAAAGTCATTTGTCACAGGTCTATTTTCTTTACGGATTTATAACAAACACAAAATTTAACAACTTTGCCAAATTTAAACATATACTCTATCTCCAATAATAAGCGAGATCCCCATGGTGAGGGCCGAAAATGAATCAGCCTGTATATTTTTTCATTTTGAACTTCCGGATACAATTAAGTCTGTCATTTTGTTTTGTAAGCATTGTTGACAATAAATACTCATCTCCTGTATAGGTATCATATAACATATATAGAATTATTTAAACTAATTCTTTTCGAAGCTTGTCAATACTATTGCTCCATTTTCGATTACTTATTGTACCTGCTTTTCTGTATTTATAAGCGTTGGATACAAGGCTGAAATATTTATGAACGTAGGTACATTCAAATGTTATCAAAATACATCTTAAACAGTATTTCAACTAGCTACAATTGCTTAGTATTTTTAGCTTACATTATATGCTATTATTTATTAAACTGTTGTTGTGTGGGCTTATTTCCATACATTTTCGATTAAAAATTGACCATTTATATATCAATCGTATTACCAGCACTATAGTAAACTGTGGATTCTTATTTAAAAAAAAAAACTTACAAATTGCATATTGGATATGAGCTTTGTGATACTAGAATTGATCATTGATATACCTTTTATTTAATTTTGGTACGTAAACATGTAAATACATAGAATTATAGAATTCGATATATAATATACATATGCATTCAAAACAGTCTATTTAATTATATCACAGTGATACAAAATCGAACTTTCCAAATGGGAATCGGATGAGACCAATTGCAAATGAAAGTTGACATTATCCATAACAAAACCTTCAAGGGTTTTTTTAGTTCAGTGCGAGATTTTTTTTATACGCATTTGAATTTGGTGATTTTGGAACGCTGTCTAACAAGGAAAGATCATTGAAAATTTGATAAAATAATGCTTATTTATTTTTTATTATCCTGGAAAGTTGTGGTATCTTACTGTTTTTGCGGTCGAGGAATTCATTTTTGATATTAATTTTTACCTAAAACTGACGCTAGATGGCGCTGTCATACAAATGGTGCTATTTCTTGTAGATTTTTATAGAAAAAACGGTGTATTTACTGCTTCAGACATAATATTTGAACCCTTAAAGAATTTTTATTACAAAAACAACTTTTTTATTTAAAAGTATTATATCTTATTTGGATCTCATTTTGGATCCGCTTAATCATAATTACTATCACTGTCAATTTACATGTTTGAAGTAGCAAAAGCTCCAGAAGTAGTAGGTTGTGGATCTCTGTATGTTTCTGGTTCTTGCTCTTCTTCAGTATCCTCTTCATCGGTTGTTCTCTTTAACCACCAGCATAAATCGCCTAACATAGAATCTAGTTTCTTTCCTCTGTACCTAGTTTCCATGGTTAAAGCTACTTGGTGAAAACGTTCACCTTGCTCATCAGATTCGGTGGATAGTTGGTTTTCAAACCAATCCATATGGTGATGGAGAAAATGAATTTTTAATGACATATTCACACCAACGTCCTCAAAGGCTTTCAAGAGACGTTTAACCCTTTGTGCACTATTTGCTTCTCGTTTTTTGCCAAGAACTTTTTCGATTACGTCTTTAATTGCAATCCATGCAATTAATTGATTTTGATCCAAAGAATTTTCAAAATCATTATTTTTCATCAATCTTCTAATGTCTGGACCATTAAACATACCTGTAAAATTAGAAAAAAATATTGTAAATTCATTTTTTGAAATCATTTATTTTATTTGCATACAATACCTTCTTTAACTTTACTAGCACTGAGTCGTGGAAATGAAGATCTCAAAGTAGTAAAAGCTGGTCCATCTACAGAAAACACTTTTACAAAATTTTTGAAAATACCCAATTTAATATGAAGTGGTGGTAGCAATACTTTATCTGCTGGTACAAGAGGTTCATGGATAACATTAGCTGTTCCAACACGAAAAAGTCTCTCTTTTCCCAGTCACATTTTTTATATTGATTTCCTTTGTAACGTGTGTTCCACAAGCATATAAAGCACATGTTCTTCGTATAGCCACCTTGTAAACCACAAAGTAAGGCCACCATTTTCAAATCACAGCATATACGCCATTTATGGTTTTCATAATTCACTGATTCCAGTAGACATTTTACTGATTCGTAGGTTTCTTTGGTGTTCAAATTGTATGCTATTGGAATGCTTGATTTTTTGTTATTGTAGTACAATAAAACTGCTTTCATACTGGTTTTTGAAGAATCTATAAATAATCTCCATTTATAAGGAACATACTTCATACCCATTTCTGCCATAAGTTTTTCGATATCATTACGGTAAACGAATGTATTTTCTTCGTTGACAGAGAAATATTGTTGAAATACTGCTTGACGATTACGATAAGCAGTTATTCTTACACCAGGTTCTAGTAAATTGTTTTGTTTTAGTTTACGTGGAACATACTCTGAATCACGCTTCGACATATTAACGTGTTTTAGTACTTCATCTAACCAGTTTTGTGATATTGGTAACATACGATTGTTGAACTCAGAAGGCTCGTAAGTAGGATCGTATCCAATTGTCCCTGTAGCATTTGTAGATACTACGGAGGCTACATCAGTACTTGGTGGTTTTGGTATTGGAATAAACTCTGTATGTTGTTTAGGTAATTCTGCATGTTTTGTACCAACATATACCATTCGTCCTCTATTATATCTGTTTCTTCCTTTAATACTATTTAAACACACATAACACTGCGATTTAACGTGTTCACCTGAGAAGATATGAAAATGCAAATTAAAATTAATATATTTGATATACAGGATGTTCACACTTAAACCCGCACCATTGGTAACTCCGTTATTATTGGAGCTAGGAAGTCGTCCAAATTAGCAAACTAGTAGGATTTTTCCTGGCGGTTACGACGATAAAAACAAAAAAAACTATTGAACGTCGCGTTTTTCTGATATTTGACAAAATGTAATTTTTAAAATGGAACAGCCTATATATTTTTATGCGGTTGAATAAAGAATTTAGTTCTGAATAAAAATGTTTCAATACATTATCTCAAAAAAATTGAAAATATAAAAGGTAACACGTGATTTCTTAAACATTGCATTTTGTTTAAAAAAATTGTTGAAAGACGTAGCATGTTTCACATGTTTATCCAATTGAAGTCATCTTCAGATATTAAATAAAATAATATCATAAACATCCTTAAAATTTGCTTACTTTATCACTAAAACGTAAGTTTTCAAATGAGATCCGTGCATTTTTAGGGATTTAGGATTTGTTTTTAGGGATGCCTAACGAAATTTGTAATTAAATAATATGTACCGATTATTTTAGACTATTCTCTTGTTGAAATATCAAAAATGAATTCCTTGACCCCAAAAACAATAAGATACCACAACTTTCCAGGATAATAAAAATTAATAAGCATTATTTTATCAAATTTTCAAAGATCTTTCCTTGTTAGACAGCGTTCCAAAATCACCAACTTCAAATGCGTATAAAAAAAAATCTCGCACTGAACTAAAAAAACCCTTGAAGGTTTTGTTATGGATAATGTCAACTTTCACTTGCAATTGGTCTCATACCATTCCCATTTTGGTTGTTGCACAGTGTTACGTACTGTGCCTATTTCCCTAGGTTCAGTTTATCGTAAGAGTATATTTAAAAATCTCTATAATGGCAGGAATTTATTCTCTACCAATTATTATACTGGGTATTTTATTTATTTCTCATCAAATTGAAATACACAACAATATGTACGAACGTAACGATTTGTACAAAAGTAATCAAATAAGAATGTAACTATATGTACCAAAAGTAATAAAATACGAATATAGTAATATGTACTAAGAGCAATCAAATACGAAAGTAACTATTACATTTTCATATAGGGAATCGTTACTTCGGATCGGCTCGTGGAACGAATACTAATGTAGCGCATAGTTACTTTTCCGACATCACTAATTTTCATATGGTAGTAATGATCCACTCTCGTACATTATTATTAAGTTCTGTATGATAATTTATACCAAAATTTAGATATAACGATATAACAAATGTCGTATGTATAATAGTTTTTGGAAATTACGTTTTCCATACTTTTAATATGAAAATACATACTGCTGTAAATATAATGTGGAATATCTTCTCTAAACATTAAGCAAAATTTACTCAATAATGTCGAAAAATTACTCCTTGATTTAACTCATTTACAGTGAAATATCATTGAACCACATGCAATTACTTGCAATTAATTTTCTAATTCAATAAATTATTTAAGACCTAAACTATTATTTTCGTTTTAAAAGATGCGCTTAATCTAAAATGGAATATTTAAACAACGAATAAGCAAGTAAGCCTACAAATAATATTTCACAAAGGAAGGGTAATAACTACCGCAATCTCTCTAAACGTATTACATCGTAAAAGCTCATATCGCTTTTGAACTGGTTATTGTATAGAAAAGTTAATGACACAATTCCCACTGACATGTTGTTATCCTGATCCTTACGTTTACGCAACTTGTTGCTGAATGCAGCAGTCGTCCTATTATGACGAACGAGTTCCTTTTCGCCCTTTAAGTACGTTCCCATTATTGAACGTTGTTCTCCGTCAATACACGACGAAAGAGAAAGCGTGCACGAAGACACATTAACACGATTGACTCTTTTGTTACACGGAAATTTCTCAATTATATTCGTTTTCGAAAGCTGGTTTTCCCCAAGTGTTCATGACACATAATTTTGTCCAAGAAGGAAACGAGAAAATTGGGAAAAGTTCTTTAGGTATTGTGCTCGGTTGGATACTAGAAGATGTGTAACTTACGTAGAACGGAAAGTTGATATTAATTAAATATCTTTGTAATTGCAATTAAAGCAATATAACACTAACATGTGATAATTTGCTGGAACAATTTGGTTTTAATGGTTTATCTAATAATAGAAAAATTATTGCGTTACTACATTTGTATAAGTTGGTTCATAATATTATAGATGATCCGGTGTTTTTGTCGCGGCTTCGGTTTTATATTCCTCGTTTCAACACTAGAAACTCAATTACTTTCTAAAACAGACAGGCTGCAACTAATTCATATAAAAACTCCCCACTTTATAGAATGTGCCATTTATATAATTCATGTAATTATAATTTAGATGTATTTGGCGATAATTACTGCAGGTATTTGGTTTCTGTGAAAGAATGTATTTGTTTTACTTCTTAGATTTAATTTAGTTTAGGATAATTCTTCCATTGATACGCACGTTATGTTTAATGCTTATATACATGTATTTATATTTATATAACCCCATAATTTGATGTATTCTGTTGGGTTAATAAACGGTTTATTATTATTATTAATGCAAAGGTATTTTTAATAATATAAAATATTATTAAAAATCTGGTGTGAAGAACACAAATGCAGGTTCACTATTAATATTTTCTGTGAACGTGTCCGAATATATTCTATCCCCAGAGACGTAGATACGTATTTCACCTTTCTACAGGCTCATCGGTAAGCCCCTGCTGGAGAAAGAATATTTCCAGACACTTTCACAGAAAAGAACCACATCGCGCTATCACCATAATTATCCAGACCGAGCGCAGAAGTAAATTCGGCGCTTCCTGTTGTCAGACAGCCGAAGTACCTCGCATACCGTCCATATAATTAATGTGAAGTAACGACGTCCTTCCAAAGGTTGACACAGCCAATCTCTCTAGAAAACTGCATTTTGTTTGTGCCTTCACTCATACTACAGCTTAACCGCATGTGTAATGTATCAGAATAATTGAAACATACATGAGTAGGTAAACCCAACCAGTTTTGTATAATACAAAGGTATTTTTAATAATATAAAATATTATTAAAAATCTGGTGTGAAGAACACAAATGCAGGTTCACTATTAATATTTTCTGTGAACGTGTCCGAATATATTCTATCCCCAGAGACGTAGATACGTATTTCACCTTTCCACAGGCTCGTCGGTAAGCCCCTGCTGGAGAAAGAATATTTCCAGACACTTTCACAGAAAAGAACCACATCGCGCTATCACCGTAATTATCCAGACCGAGCGCAGAAGTAAATTCGGCGCTGCCTGTTGTCAGACAGCCGAAGTACCTCGCATACCGTCCACATAATTAATGTGAAGTAACGACGTCCTTCCAAAGGTTGGCATAGCCAATCTCTCTAGAAAACTGCATTTTGTTTGTGCCTTCACTCATACTACGGCTTAACCGCATGTGTAATGTATCAGAATAATTGAAACATACATGAGTAGGTAAACCCAACCAGTTTTGTATAATACAAAGGTATTTTTAATAATATAAAATATTAATATATATATAATATATATATAATATATTAATAATATATAATATTATAGAGTAAAAAGCGTTCGTTCAGATTTGTATTTATATCCATTTTCGCTAATGTACTATGAATTTCTTGAATTCCTGTTGGAATTTTTGCATATTTCTTTACTCTCGCATAATTTATATTGTTTCTAATGTAACGTACATCACTGACTGTTACTTCATTGAAATCATTCGAACTCAATTTAGCTATCTCCTTACGAATCAGATTATAGGGTGGCTCCGTAGGGTCCTCCGCAGCTTTACGTTTTACAGAATTAGAAATAACATTACGTATTAGTTTTCCTTTGTCAACACTATGATTATGACACTCAAACTTCCTTGAAATAACATCGCCCACTGTATAAACCTTAGCTGTGCATTTTCTTACTGTACATCTCCAATATACTTCGGACGAAGCCATCTCCCGAGATTTGTAATACTTGAAATTATTTAGTACAATAAGTACTTTTCCTTTTTCACTGAACACTTCGATACGGTTTTCCATTTTAAACAATGATACTAAGAGACACTACTTATTAACTCAAAGAAAACTGACGATTAACTCAAAGAAAACTGACGACAGTGTATTTGAGTAGGTATTTATGTTTCTATAC
The DNA here is from genome assembly GCA_935421215.2 of Melolontha melolontha. NCBI lineage: Eukaryota > Metazoa > Arthropoda > Insecta > Coleoptera > Scarabaeidae > Melolontha > Melolontha melolontha. The sequence continues at coordinate 99,004,806 of OW285241.1, forward strand.
TACATATCATTAAGATGTCATTAAAATGCAGTTAAGTAGGACGGCCGTTAAGAAAACCATGAAATTACCTACGTAAATACTTTACGTGCAATTCGGGGAGGGATTAAAATACCTTTTTGAAAATCTGCGTGCAATTCGGGATAGCGGTTAACCATGGCCAGGTAATTTGCGTGCAATTCGTGTGCGCCCGTAAGTACACCGAGACGCGCAGCGTCGAGGTAAACTTAATCTTGAGACGGGAATGATTCTTTCCGCCAAGGTTTGTATACTATTTTACTCACGATCGGTTAGTAATTAATAGTTATATAAACTATTCACTAAACTAATCACTAAATTTCAAAAATATATTTATTTTAATAGGTACTGTTGCTAGGTAACGTAACAATTAATAGTTATATTTTCTAACCGATTACTAAATAATTATCCAGCGATTTTAGACATGGTCTTTCGCTAACAGTAAACAGTCATGGAAATTCGAATGTAGCAATTAATATTAATTCCAAAAGCGAATAAATTTTGAATTAAATCGTTGTCTTATTATTTACTTAATAAAGATTTGTGAATAGTGTTACTATAATTTAATTTACTTATTTAAATGACACCGACGTTTAATAAATTCTGAAATGACATTATTTAGCTGAAAAAGTGACATAAGCTAGCCAGTAAAGTGACATAAGCTAGCCGGTAAAGTGTTATTACTAGAGAACGGATGTAATTTCCATAAAACGCAATCGACAATTGGAATTGTGTATAACGTCGCACAGTACATCCCGGCGTAATTCAATGAAGTATTTGTTTGACTTACTCGGCCACCTGGTGTCGCAGCGATAACAATGGACAACTGTGCTATTGTATTCGGAGAATATAGTGTTTTTTAAAGTGTTTTCATGAGCGTAGATAGAAGCGGGGCTTTTATAATGTATTTTATTTATTAGTTTATATTTCGTAAGATAAATAAAGTGCTGTGAGTAAGTTTCTTGTTTTCATAGTTTTAACTGTTAATTACATCGTAATTTTTGTGATAGATCCTGTTTAATATCATTTGATTCAATCTATTTCTACCAATTATTTCGACCCAAGTGTGCATTGAATTTCGTTAAGTTTCAATAATTTACGCACACATTTTTAGTTTTCATGTATTTAGATCTAGAGCATTGTTTAAGTTACTTTTTCAGACATGATATGGAAGAATGTCGAGAACGGCATTGCAAAACAATGGCGAGTTGGATTGACGGTCATACTGATTGTATGTCCATTGTCAGTGATTCCGAAATTTATTACAAAATCCGTAAAATATCGTCAAAAATTCGTCACTTAGGATCGCAAACACATCTGAACTCTGTAAAACTTTTATGGCGGCTAATATTCCATTAAATAAACTTGAAAAATACTTGAAAAATATTTCTTAAAAAATATACTGGTCGAAATGTTCCTGATGAATCAACTTTACGCAAATATTATTTTTCTAGGTGCTATACGAGAACAGTAGAACGCATTAGAAGCCATCTTTTAAATCAATACATATGGATAAGCGGCGACGAAACGGTGGATATGTTAGGACGCTGTGTGGTAAATGTTGTAGCTGGTGTACTACATCCAACTATTCCCTATAACTCATATGTAATACCAACAAGTGTTATAAATAGAGTTGATGCGGAAACAGTTGCTGAAACCATTAAGGAGAATATGCAAAAAATGCGTCATTCGGACGCCAAGCACAAAGAAAAAATACTTTTATTTGTCAGTGATAGTGCTGCGTATATGTTAAAAACAGGCAGACTATTGAAGAAAACATATCCTAATATGCTGCATATTACTTGTGTAGCACATGTTCTCCACAGAATCTGTGAATATATCAGAGACACTTTTCCGGAAGTTGATAGACTTGTATCAGCTTTTAAAAAAGTTTTCAGAAAAGCACCATTGAGAGTAGCTCTTTTCAGGGAAAGATTTCCATCTCTGTCACTGCCTCCCACTCCAGTAATAACTAGATGGGGAACATGGCTGGAAGCTACTAGTTATTATGCTGAGAATTTCGATAGTCTAAAACATTTCGTAACACTGCTAAAGGAGGATGCTAGAAGTATTGGTGAGTGCAAGGAGCTCACACAAATCCCAAATTTAAAAAATCAGTTGTACTTTCTTCACGAACACTTTGGAAAATTGCCAAAACTAATCACTTATTTTGAAAATCGAAATCTCAAATTAAATGACGGATTAACCACATTAGATGTGGTTGTTAATAATTTGAAAAGTATTCCAAGTGACTTCGGATGTGGCCTTCGGCAAAAGTTTGAAGCAATTCTTAATAGAAATCCAGATTTAATTACATTGCAGTAATTATGTATGGAGACAATTCCACAAAATCTAACGGCTAAATATGAAGAAATAAAAGATTATTTCCAGTATGCACCTATAACCAGTAGCGATGTAGAAAGGACGTTTTCTATTTATAAGGATGTACTTAATTCAAAGAGAACAAAATTGACAGAAGAAAACCATGAGAAACTATTGCTAGTCACTATTAATTCTCCTTTACTCAACTTGAACGACAAAATGAACAAATAAAAATGTTCCGATTATAGAAATAAAATTAAAAACTTAAAAAATACAACTTTTCAACAAATACATATGTATTTCGTAATTTTAGATAGATAGATCACCACCCGTATGTTTTCCAATTATATAAATTAAATTAAAAACTTTATAAATACAACTTTTCAACAAATAAATATGTATTTCGTAATTTTATAGATCACCACCCGTGCGTTTTCCAATTATATAAATAAAATTAAATATTTTAGAAATACAGCCTTTCGCCAGTACTGCACTGGGCTTTGCGTCATTTGGTAAGCGTGCCCGTTCTCTAGTTATTACCTACCTTGGTATGTAATAGCGCATTTTCTAGCCGGTTTGAAGTTTAGAAATGTTCAGATTACTAACCGATCGTGACTAAAAACTATTACTTTGTTTTTCATCACATTATAACAAATAACGTTACTGCAGTTACGACATTAAAAACGTGTCCTTAAACGAAATTAACAATACGTATGATAAAAAAAACCGGTACATATAGGTTATAACCAAATATTCCTTAAGATATGCCTTAAGATAACGAGCCATCGAAAAAATTCATAATTGGAGTAGACTGTGAAATTTGGTTGGTACTTTAGCCACTTCCACATAATAACATTTATTATTTGACATTGAAACTATAAGTTTGTGTCAAATTTTTCAAAACTCTTATTTAGAATTTATTTAAAAAATGGTATTCAACATAGAACAAAAAGCAAAAATTATCGAATGTTACTTCCGTACAGGTGTGAAAGTAAATGGCGAGTGGCAGTATTCAATTACGGAATGCATGGCTGATTTTAGTGAAGAACATCCTGAATTAGTGTTTGACTAGAATGATTTTTACAATGTTTTTACAAATTGTGTAAAGTTATTCAGAGAGACTGGTAGCGTTGGTCGAAAAACTGGAAGTAGACGGCCATCTAAACGTACAGCTGATAATATTGAAGCCCTTCAGCATATTATTGATGAAAATCCAAAAACATCCATTTCAGTAGTGACCCAACAAACAAATTTATCTTATGGTTAGTGCCAATTCATTCTTAAAAAAGTTTTTGCTGGATTGCGGAGAAGAGTTGGTTTGTGTTTAGATGTAAATGGACAACATTTTCAGCAACTTCTGTAGCTATATGTAAATTTTGATTATGATTTCGATATTAAATAAATTATTTGTTTTCTTTTTTGTTGTAGTATCATTTCAATGCCATAACCTTTTTTTTTACAATGAAACCAAATGAAACTGTCAAGCATCAAGTAATGTGTCATTATGTGGAAGTGGCTAAAGTACTAACCCAATTTCACAGTCTACTCCAATTATGAATTTTTTCGATGGCTCGTTATACTTAACACTTACAATATAATTAACAGGTAATTAAGTGACGAAGGGGAATTTTAGAAGGCTATGAGGTGTGTAAATTAAGTAATAAGACTGACAACGAAGCATTCGATCTGGAGATAGTTGGGACGAACATGTGATCATGTGATACGTCTTCAAGACAAGTTTGAAATCACTACAGTCATTTGGTTATCTATAGCTATTTTTTTTTAGTGCGAGTTTTTCTAGAGAATTTTAAAAATGAGCAAGCAACAGTGAGCTATCAGGTTTTGCTTCAGGCTTGAGCACAGTGCAACTGAAACTTTTACAAAACTTCAGCAAGCCTACGGAGATAATGTTTTGTTAAGGTCATTTCCAGATGGAAGAGAGTCGATTAGAGATGAACTTTGCATCGTAAGGCCTTTGTCCTTCAATAAGCGATGAAAATTTCTGCAGAATCCGGGATTCTATTGGTTTAAATCCTCAGTTAAATTTGATTCACACCACCGTTTATCAAAATTTGTCCAATGAATTGGGATGAGAAAAATATACGCAAAAATGGTTTTAAAAAACTTTACGCTGGACTAAAAGGACATCACGAGGGAAAGGTGCCTTGACTTTTTGGAATCGATTGAAAATGATCATTTTCTGCATCGTGTCATTACTGGTGACTAGTCTTGGGTGTTTGAGAACGACTCGGAAACCCAGTGCGAGGGCGTAGGATAATACACTTCAACCACTTCAAGGCCAAAAAAGCAAGAACGGCCAGTGGAAGATCAAATGCATTCTGAGTTGCTTTTTTGATAACCAGGGAATCGTCCACAAAGAGTTTATGCCTCAAATTCAAACGCGACGCTCTTGAAAAGCTTCGAAAAAGGTCACGCGTGTGAGATCTAACATCTAGAGCAACTAGGTTGAGGAACAATATCACGAGAATGCACCTTGTCACACAGCAATTTTAATAAACGAATTTTTGATCTGTAAAACAATTCCGGTGGTTCTTCAGCCACCTTATTCGCCTGATTTGGGTCCTTGTGACTTTCCTCTTCCCGAGATTGAAGAATCACCACAAAGGACGTCATTTTGGGGCACTCGAAAACATTCAAACGGCTGTGGTCGACCCGTTGATGACTATTCCAGTATTCGAGTTCAAACAGTGCTGTAAGGTTTGGAAAAACCATCTCCAGCGCTGTGTAGCTTCCCAAGAAATTTGTATTTAGGGAGAAAATATTGAATTGTAATTCTAAAATACATTAAGCTTGCTATGGATTAATAAGAAAACTATCAAAATGAGTCGTTTTAAATAAGGCTATTTGTTCATTAAGATTAACGTCTTTCGAATTTTTAATTACTTTATTTGTTTCTTTGTATTCTAAGATAATCAATTTGAAACCTTTGTTCTCACTATGTAGTATTAATGTGTTAGTCAAATCAGGAAAAGGATGCCCTATTTCTAAAATATGGTTCGCCAAAGTGGAATTAAGTTTATTATTTTCAAATGATGATAAATGTTCTTTATGCCTAATTTCAATAGAATTGCCAGTTTAACCTATGGAAAAGCTGTCACACTCTGGACAAATAAGTTAACGTACAACACTCATTTACTGTTCAATAGTTTTGTCACTTAATTAACAAGAGGTAATTAATCTTAAGGCTAGGATTATTTTTGATTCTAGCTTAGCTTTATTGGGTGTAAAATAGAACAATAGGAGGAAGATGAAAAATAAAATGTCCATATTGATGTGCTAATCTATCAGTTTTGTAAGTAGGTGGCGGTGTATGTCTTTTCACAAAAATTATTTAGTATTTCAACACGAGTGATCAAATAAATCCGGAGTTGAAAATAGTTTGTGCATGCGAAAACGTATTTTCTAACTTAAGTGTTTCTAATATCAACATAACATGCCTTCAAAAACTTTCGTCATTAGAGATGGCCATGCTTTTTTCTTAATGGTTGGTGACAGTGCACGTAATCTGTCACAAACCTATAATCTTGATAGTTTGGTTATGTTATGTAAATGTGGGTAATAATTAGTAATGTAGTTTTTGAAAAAATATTTATTACAATAATTAAAAGAAAATAATACTAAAGCAGATGTTGAAAATGTTGACCATTATTTTGAAGACAAAGTTGAACTCTACATTTATTAGAATTTCTTGAGTTATGACAGCATAAAAATTCACAATAGCATTACAAAGTTCTTCGCTGGTGTGATGTCTGGTCTTGAAAATAGTATTCTTTAAATATGGAAAAATAAAATTGTCAAATCTGGAAGAAAATTAATAATTCTTGTATCGCAAAATTTTTGCAAAAAAAGCTATAGTTAAAACAAAAAAAAGCATCACAAATAATGACAGTTGTGACATATCCTAAATGTCTATAATAATAAGATTGGAGTTCACGCGTTTTCTATTGACACCAACCTGCGCAAAAATATAAACGTCATGTGCTACAGACAGCCCAACAATATCGGTGTAGATACGTTCATAAGTGATTAATTTAAATATATTCTAAATTAGAGTAATCTTATATACAGAAAATTTCATGTAACTTGCAATATATGAATGTAGTAACCATAGATACGAAAATACTATGCACTTGCACTGTCCCACATAAAATACAATATGTAATAGTGATGATCGATATGATATCTTTCATGGTTGTTTTGTCAAATTATTGACAGTAAAGCCTATTTAATTCAATGTAATGTTTTAGGATTAAAACTACATTTCCGATAAATATCGTTTATTGAATTGTTTTACAAAAAATTTTCAAATATTCCCCCATTGACTGCCAAACAATGACTTAAACGATGATAAAAATTAGTAACAACAGAATTTAGTGTGTCTGCTGTAATTTTTCCAGAAACTTCAATTATTCTATTTTTCAGCTGATTTAAGTTTTCAATTTCGCCATTGTATACCTGTGTCTTTAAAAAACCCCAATAAAAAAAAATCAACTGGTGCCAAATCAGGCGAGCGCGGAGGCCAAGCTATTTCTCCGCCGCGTCCTATCCAGCGTTGAGGAAATGCTGCATTTAAATACTGACACACATTTGCAGAATAGTGAGCAGGAGCGCCATCATGTTGATACCATAATTGATGTGGAAGGTTTAAAGCATTTAAAGCTGGAAGTATTTCTGTTTGTAGTAATAGTAAATATTTTTCACTATTTAAATATCCCTCAATAAAAAATGGTCCTATAATCTGAGAACTAGTGATTCCCGCCCATACATTTACCTTTTGAGGGTATTGTGTTCTAGATTCATTAAACAAATGTAAATTTCTTCTGCTCCAATGTCGAGTGTTTTGTCGATTTACTTCACCGTTAACAGAAAATATTGCTTCATCGGTAAATACAATTTGTTTTAAAAAATCAATGTTGATCGGCTATTTGATGATTTCAAATAGCCGATCACAGAAAACAGTCCTCTTCTCATTGTCACCGAATCTAAGTTCTTGATGATTTTCAAATTTAAAGCAGTTATATTTTTCACTATTCAAGAGTCTGAATACACTGGATTTGCTAATTCCCAACTGTCTTGCCAAGTGCCTAGTAGAAAGACGATTATTATTTTTTATTGTTTCGATCAACTGATTTCTTCGTGCCTCAGTTCTTGCAGTATTTGGTCTTTTACGTTTTCGATGACTTAATTCTACACAACCTTCACTTTTAAATTTTGAAACGAACCTTGATATAGTTAACGAATTTGGTACTGGCCTGTCTGGGTAGGTAACGTGAAACACGTCAGCCGTTCTTTGCAAACTGAATCCCGAAAGATACCATGTCACTGAGTTCTCTCTTCCTTTGTGTATATCATTTAAGATTGATACTAAGCTAATATCGAAATAGAAATACTGATACTTTTGACTTAACTAATGTCAAATTATATTGATATGTTGCATTTTACGTGGGGCAATGTAAGAATGTATTACCTAGTTTCTATGGAAATAAAACACCTATACACGTTTGTATACCTATTGCATCTTAAGTGAAGTGTATTCATTGTATAATTATGTATATGTATAAATATGTATTAACTAAAAAATTACTTCTGCAACAAGCAAATATACTTCATAAGTATAATACATGCATAAACTTATATACTTACAGCTTGTATTATGAATTTTTATTGATTACGAAGAATTTATTATTTGTCACGGATTAAACAAATTCTACTCGCACATTAAGAAAATATAGAAATAATTATACTTTATAATTTGAAGTTTCTTCATATAAAAAAAGATCTGAACTATATATTTTCTAAACCATTGTGCAGGAAAATAATACAAATATAAGCAATATTTTTTTATTGTAAAGTATTAATAAATACCTACATATATAATACATACTCGTATATAAAAAGCACAGCTATTTGAAATTTAAAATGTGAAATATGTACATTCATGTAAAGGACACACTTTGTTGAAGCTAACTATATAATCTATTCATTTATTATTGATTATTGCTAAAAGTATTTACATTGCATTTAAATACACAGACCTGAATCCTAACTTAGCTAACAATGAGGTTACTTTTTCAGCAAAAGTATCACCGTTATCTCCAAGTTTGTTCAAAATTCCTTACTACTAGGTTTTTGCTTTTCAGTAACATGAAAATTATATATTGTATGTCGAATTATTTGCTCTGCAAATTCATCCACTGTGAATTTTGGAGAAACTTTTTGAATTGTTGTGTATGGAGACAGAAACGCATCTTTTTCCTCTGTTTCAATTTATTGAGCTTCACCAACAATTCATGCTACTGTGCTCTTTGAAACTTCAGTTGTTTCGACAACTTTTACGAAAATACCATATTGGTCACCTAATTATTGCAGCATTATATAAACTAAATGTTATAATTAGGTTGAAATAAATAATGCACCTGGTGTAGACTGTTTTTTAAAATAATTGTAAACATTCCAGATTATTTCTCGAGTATCTTGAGATAAATAATTTTTTTTTCTTAATCGCAGAGCCTTCACTAGAGAGAGCAGATGTTGACCGTCCCAACATTATAACCTCTAAATAGTTATTTACGAACCAAGTGCGTGAAATCATATTTCGCGAATGAGTGACCAGTTTAAAGCGCGAGCCGTAGGCGAGCGCTTTATGGACACGAATTCGCGAAATATTTCACGCACGAAGTTTGTACAATATTTTTTGTACGAGAACTATAATAATAATACATATTGTTAAATACGTTATCGTTTATGACACACTACTAATCTCTTGATATTAATTAAAAAAATTTGAGTTGGCAGTATTGATTATTTGAAGTGACATTTAATTTAAAATTATCAAATTCAAAAAATTCCATACAAAATAAGAACCTCACCAACAACATGAATTCTGATAATGAAATGCAATGTACACCGCCTGAAATTCGCGAAGCTGCCAATATTGCAGTGGATAATTTATTACCCATAAAATCAAAAAACAGTCAACGTACAACACTCATTTACTGTTCAATAGTTTTGTCACTTAATTAACAAGAGGTAATTAATCTTAAGGCTAGGATTATTTTTGATTATAGATTATATATATATACCAGCTTCTTTGTTTATCATGCGTATTGTTGATTACGTTTGAGAAAGACATGTTTTTAATATTGAAGCCGCAGTAACGTTATCTGTTATAATAAAGTGATAAAACAAAGGAATAGTTTTTTTGTGTACCAACAAGATTAACTATCACGAAGTAACAGCTTTCACAATATTTTTTTAAATATATAAAGAAAAGAAATTTAACAGAAATCAGTTTTAAATAATTGGAATACCCTAGAAGAAAAAAGAAGAAAGATATGGTAGGGCCCGAGAACGGAATTGAGGGAAAAAGGGTAAAATATCTATATAATTAAGTTAGTGAGAAGTTTAATGTTAACGTAACGTGTGTTCATTTGAAAAGTCAATCTAGGTTACTTTGAAATTTTGATAGAATGAGACGTAAATATATTAGTATGTGTTTGTTGGTCCGTAAACGTAAATCCAAATGACATTTGATAATGTCAATCACAAATATCAGTTAGTGGATAAAATAATCGTGCTTCGATTCTGGTTTAAATAAATTGCTTCTCAGTTTTAAAATGGCTTTCACTTTAGAACATAAAATTCTTTTAGTCCAGGCTTATTTTAATAATAATAATAATAATAATAATAATAATAATAATAATAATGCCTTTATTTTCCCAAACAATACATTTTCGTATATCGTATATCGAACAATAATAATACAGAAACCGGTGATAATAGAATAAACAAATAACAGGAATAAAAATTAAAATCAAAGTATTAAAATTAAATAATCAAGAAGGAAGTTGGGAAAACCTTAAGGGGCAGTTCAGCAAAATAACAATGTTATTAGCTGCTCTTCCACTGAACCCTTACTTTAATAACAAATGAAGAAGATTCTCCTAATTCTAATTAAATGCCTAGTAAAATAACTAACCTAACCTAATCTAATTCTGTGTGTGATGTCAAATGACAATGAAAGAAGTATATATCAAAGATACAAATCATGTAACAAATATATAATACAACCGCATAAGCAACTTAATACATAAAAACAAAAGATGCCTACGTATCATTCGCTTGTAGTAAAAAATTCATTGACGCAGAATGAGGTGATTGTACATTAAACGTACAAACGTCGCAACATTTTTCGTTTTTAGTTCACCCGGCACAGAGTTATATAATAAGTAGATATTATAAGAGAACGATCGCTCAAACAATGCCGTCCTATGAGCAGGCGGTGTAATAAGATTCTTATTTCTTATATTGATGTTGTGGACATCCGTTCTGAAAGTAATCCTATCCAAAAGGTAGGGCGGTTTTCTATGATACAATATTTTATGATAAAGATTAAGCGAATGCAGAGCTACTCTCCCACGCATGTTTAACCAATTCAAATCCTTTATTTTATGTGAAACATGCTCATATTTTCTTATGCCAAAAATATATCTTATACAAGCATTCTGCACCCTCTGCACCCTACCAGCCTCCACAAAATCCAAACAGGGACCATAAACAACCAAACAGTAATTGAAAAGTGACAGGACCAGTGTCTGACACAAGGACGCTTTTAATTTGTTAGTAAATATCGAACGATGCGGATACAGAGATTTAAGTTAATAGTAAGCCCTTCCCATAACATTAGACACATGTGCTCTATATCTAAATGTGTTATCCATAATTAGCCCAAGATTCCTCACCTCCCTAACAACAGGTCTATTTTCATCTGAGATTCGTACTGCAACTTGCTGCACACACCTTTCAACCTCCAACAAACCCCCAAACAAAATCGCGCTACTCTTGCCAGGGTTAAGATACAAAGAATGACGCGTCGCGAAAGTATTAATATTATCTAAGTCAGAATTAAGTTTATGTAAAGCAGGCTGGATATTTGCCGACTGAAACGAATGATAAATTTGCGTATCATCTGCATACATTTGCACATTCAAGAATTTTACACATTCTGGCAATAAGTGTGTATAGACGCAGAACAAGAGCGGCCCCAGGATCGAGCCCTGAGGCACGCCACGATTAACTGGTAGAGGCCGCGAAACACTGCTACCCAGACGAACAGTCTGCGATCGTCCCTGCAAGTAAGACTTCAGCATCTCCACAGCTGATGCATCGCAACCCAAATAATGCAGTATAGACAGCAAAATCTCATGAGTGACGGTATCAAATGCCTTGCTGAAATCCAGCAAGACAAGCAAAGTTAATTCGCCTTTATCGCGAGCTTGCAGTATGTCATCGGTTACCCTTTACAATGCCGTAGCACAGCTGTGACCGCGCGTAAATCCTGACTGACTGTCGGGCATAAGATTGTTTAAATCGAGATGTTCGCGTAATTGTTCGCACAGAATTCTCTCGAATACCTTACTCAATGCGGGGAGAATACTAATCGGTCGCAAATCTTTAAAATCCGCGGGCGCGTTCGTTTTTGGCAGAGGAAGTACAATAGCAGATTTCCATTGGGAAGGAACAATACTACACTCGATGCAGTAATTAATTATATGTGTAATGTACGGAAGAGCGCACGGGACAATCAATTTGAGCATATGAATGCCAATTCCATCCTCTCCCACAGCTTTACTCTTAATATTCAATAAATGATGCAGGACAGTATTACAGTCAACCGTATGGAATCGGAATGTATCACGAACATTGGCATGAGTGGAGCTCAAATAAAAATCACACGTTTCGTTTAAATTTGCAGAGGCAACAGCTGGGACAGCATTAATGAAAGAGTGATTGATATCATCAGCATTAGCTAGATGTGATGGAATTTCATGGCGCTTTTTAGGTAATATATGTAGGTTTCTGAGTTCATGCCAAACACGTCTTCCGCCATTATTTTTATGCAGAAATTCGAAATATCCTCTCTTTTCACTACGAATCGCCGCAGTCGTTACGTTGCGCATCTGCTTATAATAATTCCAATGCGTCTCTAACCGTGTTCGCCTAAACCTCGCCTTTGCTCTATCCCGCATTCGTTGCATGAGTTTAATGGTATCAGTCAACCATGGTTTTCTGATTTTAGTTATTCTAATTGTTTTAGTTGGAGCATGATAATTAAATATGTTCAAAATTGCTTGATTCAAGAAGCTTATTTTATCATATAACTCCATTCTAAATATCAAATTACAAGGGATATTACGCAAATCATTATTAAAATCAACATGGTCAAAATTAGAAAAATTTCTGAATGTATAATAGAGCAGTTTAGCTGGAGGATACACACACTCAACACGGCAATAAACAAGATCATGATCCGAAAAGTCAACATCCCTAACGCCCGACGCGCGCACAGTTAGGCCACTAGAAACAATAATAACATCTAATAATGTAGCTGAAGTTCGAGTAACACGAGTAGGCTCCTCTATTAATTGGGTCATACCCAAGGATTCAAGGGCAATAGTTAATCTGTTAGAACCGCTACATTCGCCATTCAGCATATCAAGATTGACGTCACCCAAACAAAGAACATAATCGGAATCCAAATTCCGTTGAAGTAATTGTTCCTCTATCTCGTCTACAAAAGCAAGTGTATTGGTTGTGGGCGGCCTGTAAAAACTTCCAAAACTAAATTTTCTGCGGCCGTCAAAGGCCTGAACCCATACCTGCTCAAAAGTAACACTGAAAGAATCCAAGAAGCAGCAGTCCACAACATCTCGCACATAAATCCCAACTCCACCGCCGCGCCCATCCCTATCCCTACGGAAAAAATTATAACCTTCTAACTTAATCATGCTGTCACTAATTTCGGGTGACAACCACGTTTCAGACAAACAAAGTACATGAATATTCCCCTCTGTAAGTATATCAAACACCTCGCCTAATTTAGGATACAATGAGCGAACGTTCAAATGCGCAACATTTAGTTCACGAGACATATTCCTTAATAGCCCAAGTCAATCATCCTATTCATAACAGTCAACAAAGCACAATTAATTATTTCATTAAAGGCATACTGTATACTACGAATGACACCCAAAAAAGTTTACTTTACAAATTGCAAGAAATATTTGCTATCTAAAGAAATAATAGTAAAAAAACAGAAAAAACAAAAAGAAAATCTCTTATCGATAAAAAATATACAAATACACAAAATATATAAAATTCAAGACGTTATTTTAAGACGATTCGCTATGTATTCCAGCTGTCGTGCCCCATCGATCATGGATATCTTTGAAAGATTTAATATGAAATAGCGTGTTACCTGACTTACAGAAAGTCTTGCAATCATTTGTCCAATACGTATTAGGCGGAACATGTGTAGATAATTTTTTCATCAAAGACAAACGATACGGCGTCAGATCTTCCTATATTACGGTCTTTGTTCCTTTTAATTTGCTTTTATTCTTAAATATTTCCTGCTTCACAGTTCTTTTTACGAAACGGACAATAATGGGTCTGACACCACCTTCTCTTCCCTTAAGCCGGTGAATAACTTCTATATCAGACGACAGAATATCAATATTTAATTTATTTTTACATATGTCTGTAAACACTTTAGAAACATCCTCATTTGGTTGTTCTTTCACACCGAACACACGCAAATTATTTATTCTTGAGTACTGTTCGAGCTGCTCCATCTTATTATTAACTACTTCTAATTCAGTTTTAAGTTGTACTACCTCTTGGCTAAGTGCATTGATCTTCGTATTTATAATCGATGATAAATTCTCACCAACCTTTTCACAAAATTTGACGAGAAACTCATCAGATTCAATCAATTTATCCAATATTTTTTGTGCAAGAGATTCCTCGAAGTTCTCATCAGTGATATTACCTGGTCTGTTCCTAAGTGTATAACGGTCTGTCATCTTACCAATATATAATTAGAAAGGTATAATATTATAGGAGCACTCTAGGACACGTCTAACCACGACAAGCGCACATCACAGAATCACATTTTCCAAGTGGTAATAAAATTGATGGTTTATGGGTTTATTCGGTTCAAGATTGCATGGTGGAATTTCAAGTTGAGTTTCCACATTTTGTAATAGATTATATACAATTTAAGAATACTTTGGATAGAACTTTAAAACTTTTTTCTGAAACTGGTAGTCTCTTAAGAAAATCAGGCAGCGGAGCAGTTAAGAAACGTATACCTCAAGTTGTCAATTTGTTGAAGAAATAATGGAAAATGAACCACAAACATCTGTTGGATATTTGAGTCAACAAATAAACCTTTCTGTTGGTACAACTCACAAGTTATTAAAAAAAGATATTCATCTTTATCCATACCGTGTCACAGCAGTACAAGAATTGTTAGAAATTGATTACCCACGTAGACTACAGTTTTGTAATTGGTTTGTAAATATGAACAATAATGGAGAACTTTCGCAAAGAGTCATCTTTACTGATGAAGCATTGTTTTATAAAACGGGATACCTAAATTCACAAAATACAAGAATTTGGAGTAGTGAAAATTCACATGTAATTAATGAAGAATCGCTACATCCAGAGAAAATTTGTGTTTGAGGAGCGATAAGCCAAAGGCGAATCATTGGACAAATATTTTTTCAGGGAACGTTAACTAGTCAAAGGAAGTAGTACGGAAATTTTACAACCATTTGTCAATCAGTCGCATGATGACGAACTTCAAAATGCATATTTCCAACAAGATGGAGCACCTTGTCACTGTACTGCAGAATCTTTGGATTATTTATGAGAATTTTTTGATGAGCGTATAATTAGTCGAAATACTGAAATTTCCTGGCCTGCACGTTCAGGCGGTTTAACACCTTCCGACTTCTTTTTGTGGCCTTATCTAAAAAATAACATATTTCGAACACCTATATTGAATTTGAATGATATGCTACAGAGAATCGAAGAGAAATGCTTGGACATTAATAACAATCCAGTAATGTTGCAGAATATCATCAGAAATTTTGAACGAAGGATTTTAAAGTGCATTGATCTTGAAGGACAACATTTTCGACATTTGTTATAGTTTTCAATAAATACCTATTATTTGTTATTTATTTGTATGTATGAAACTGTCAAAATATACGACTTCGTAGGTTAAGTAGTAAATTTTAATTTACCACATACTTCAAAATGTTCTCAGTAAATCACATGCTACTAGATTGACTTTTCAAATGAACACCTGTTATGTTCCCAAAGTTTTATTTTATAAACTATATATTACAACAACTAACAATAAATACTTAATCTTCAAATTATTCACAGTGGGCCATTATCTTCAATGGTCCTCAGTTTTCTTCTAACTTGTCCCATCATCCTCTGGAGAATAGCAAGATTAATTTCTTGCATGTTTTGAAAAATTCGACGTCGTAATTGCTCTTCAGTTGCAGCTTCCCATCTATTTTGATACACTCTTCTGGTCAATATTGACCAAAATTTTTCTACTGGCCGAGCCTGAAGTACATTGGGAAGATTGTCTAATTTAGGAACAAAATTTATGTTATTTGCGTTATACCAGTCTCTAGTAACTCTAGCACAAAGTCATGAAGCTAGGTCAGGCCAAAATATGATATGTAATATGTGTATTTGAAAACTGAAGAAGTTTAGAAAGGCATCTTTGAATGTAAAGTTGTGCAGTTAAGGCTTCTTCTCGAACACGACCAATGTACGGCTGCGAGATAAACCTGTCCTAAAAAATGGCACACCATACTAAAATTTTGTCCTCAAATTTGGATTTACCCTTGAATTTAACATTGTCTGGTGTGTTTTCTATGTCGTCGGTATAAGAACCGTCGTTTTCCATCATCTTTGAATGGGACAAGGTGAAATAGTTCTCATCATCCATTACAATCAGTTTATTGACAAAATTGATACGCCTTAGCGCCCGACAACACAACAACTGGGTATTGTTTCTAACTGCCGCCGTATCCTTTGCTGCGTTCCTTCATTTTCAAAACACCACAATATTTCGGGAAATTGTTCGAAAAACGGTGGTCTATGAAACGCCGAATCTTCGACTTATTTTTCGCTATGAAACTCCAACTCTGTCCTTAACGGCTTCAAGCATTCTTTATCCCCTCTCTTGTCTCAAAATTCTTGGTCGACCACTTTTGGGGATATTAACGCAGGGTATTCCCTCTTCCCATTCCTTTATGGTTTGATAAATTGTGCATAAAGAAATATCTTGTTTACGGTAAATGGCAACAATATCACGTTTGGGAATTCGCCCAACTAGGTTGTAAATTCCTTTACGAATATTCAGCTTATAAGACATGTTGCTCATTTTGCCAGATCACAAAAACTAAACTGTCATAATTAAAACAAGTTAATTGTGACATATTCCATGAACAACTTAACCAAATGTCAATTAGTATAACTACAAATTATCTAAAACTTTTTCGAAAACTTCGGAACGTTATCTACTTTGAAAATGATATTGTACTTCCTTGGACAGTTTTCAGGTTTTCCTGGGAACGCAACCGCTCATATATACGAGATATTCATAAATTATATGAGAGGCATATTATGATATATCCGAACTCGTAAATGTTTGCCTTACTTCCATGTACTTCCAATTCCGCAACAAGTTTTATGAACAATGTCAGGAAACGCTTGGGTTCCCCCTTATCCCCGGTTGGCGCTAACATTTTTAAGGAAGCGTTCGAAGAACAAGCCTTAAGTTCCTCTATTGCTAAATGTTGGTTTAGATATGTAGACGATACGTTCGCTATCTGGCCGCATGGGCGGCAGTCCCTAGATGAGTTCCTGCTTTTCTTAAACTCCCAGCACCGTGACATTCGCTTTACCATGGAGGTGGAATCAGACGGAAGTCTCCCGTTTTTAATGTCTTAGTGACCCGCAATATCAATGGCAAACTGGGCCACACGGTTTACCGGAAACCGACTCATACGGACCTGTACCTGAACGGGTTTTCCCATCATCACCCGCCACACAAACAAGCGGTCATCAATACTCTTGTACATCGTGCGTTTTATATCTCAGAACCTAGGGCACTACCCTCAGAACTTGAACAGATTTCTAACACCCTACTCCATAATAATTATAACGCCCACGACATACACCGTACTATAGTTAGACATCGTAACCCCAAAACTCGGAGCGAACCCGATCCTAACAGCAGCACCGCCTTCTTACCGTATATTCAAGGTATAACCGATCATATAGGAAAAGTTCTACATAAAAATAAAATCAAAACTGTCTTCAGACCCCATTCTAAAGTTTCGGCCCTCTTACCCTCGGTTAAAAACAAAATATCTCCGCTCCAAGCACAAGGAGTGTATCGCATTCCGTGTTCATGTGACAGTGTGTATATTGGTGAAATTAAGCGGCCAGTCGGCGTGCGTGTGTCCAAACGTGAACGTTGTACTAGACTGGTGAATATTGCCGGTTCAGCGCTGGCAGAACACAAACTCAATTCCGGTCATCAAATTCTATTCAAAGATGTCAAGCTTCTGTCCCGTGAATCGCATTTCCCTAGGAAAATCGGTGAATATATTTAAATTCACAAACATCCCCGCAATCTTGATAGAGACGATGATTATACGTTATATCCAACGTAGCAACCTATATTGAATTCTATTACGAAATATCACGCCCATATGACTCACCCGATTGGCTCATTGACTCTAGCCAATAGCAGGCCATCATCTGTCTCTGCCCTAGCTACTGCGAAACGACGAACATCAAGGTACTGCCCAGAAGATGTCCCTTGCAACAGTGGACGAAACGTTGGCAATTACGCCTAACTCGACGCGCTTCCAATCCGGAAACCGAGATCTACATCTAGAAAACGACCGCGGAAACCTACACCTACGTTTAAGCAAATTATCCTTTTAAAAATTTCACATCCAGGCGTACCTATCCTACACCATCTTATTACACATTTTTAATATACAAAATACACATTTTAGCCATTTTATATCTCAAGTCTTCAAATATCTATACTACCTGGATAATTGCTTTTCTAAACCTAATAATGTCATCCGAGTTGGTGAAGACTATGGCTTAGATCTGAAACAGACCAGTTTTGTCCCACTGGCGATTTGGTGAAGAGCATGTGTTAAAGGTTGTACCTTAGCCAAAGACGCCACGTTTAACACTATACCGCCTCATTCTGAGCAAACGCAACGATCCGAACGTATGAATATTTCTCCCGCTCCGAATAAAAATCCCCTGAACGCTTTTAGCCAATCACAAAACGGTCTGTCTCGCAAACATTTGACAATTAATGTCACAAATTAGTGTCACCACTGTTACCCTATACGGAGTCTCTTAAGCGTTTGGATAGTGATCATGCCGCGTTATACACTAGAAGAGAAAGCCGAAATGATGAAATGGTATCACGCTGATAATTCTTATGAAAGAGTATGTGACTTATTTGCCAGAAGGTATGCCGACAGGCCCACTCCGAACAAAGCTACAATTTGTAGACGTAAAAAGAAAATAGACATTACTGGTTCTGTACAAAATTTAAAACCATTATTCCCAAATCGCAGAGTTCCTAATGATACGTCCATTTTAGTATGCGCTGCAATAGAACTAAATTGAAATTTGACACTTAGCGATATTTCCAATGATTTAGGCATATGCTGCTCTTCCGTTAACCGCATACTAAAATTAAATGGTTTTCGTAATTATAAATATTCCAAACATCATCAATTATTTTACGGCGATGAGTTTAAACGGATGAATTTCCGTTATTATATAATTAATTTCTCATTATGAACAATTTATTTTATTATTTGTAAGAGTAAATTTTTCTTTACATTACTAGAATTTAATTTAGTTTTTATTAGTTCTGAAATTTATTTAGTATACTATGAATAGTTTTTGTGACCTTTATTATTAAAATTTAAATTATTAAATCTCTTGATGCCTTATTTGCAATTTTCTTGATCGCTTATTAATAATATCATTACGCTTTGTGTAACCATCGTCAGTATAACGTATTGCAATTTACTCATTACCATAACACAGGACTAAACAATTTATAGTCCTTTAATAGTAATTTGGTAATCAGATAATTTTTCTTACGCGGCTCCATAATATGTAAGTATGTATGACATGTGACATCGATTGCACATTCGGATCGTTGCGTTTGCTCGGAATGAGACAGACTGTGTTGTGATTGGCTAAACGCGTTCAGGGGATTTGTATTTTTCAAGCGGGAGCAATATTCATACATTCGGATCATTGCGTTTGCTCAGAATGAGGCGGTATTTATTTTTCAGATTGTTCTACTGAAGATGGAAACACAGCTTCCGAAATACGTATTTAGAGTTTATTTATATTGTGGTTAGGAATTTTTCTTGTTTGTGTCTGTTAATAATGAAATTTAAAGAGGATGGTATACAATATGAATGAATATAGTAATTAAGAATTTACGTTAATACATTATAAACTCATAATAATTTTCTAATAAATGCGAAATATGAGTTTAAATCAATTTCCTTTAATTATGTTTAACTTAATGACGCACCATTTATCAGTTATATACTGTAATGTTTACTGTTACATCACTCGGATATAATCCGCTTTGGAATTAGTCTGAGGTACGGTATCGATAATATCGCATTCAAGGTTTCCGACAACGGGATTCACACACTGATGTTATAGACGTTTGCCGAAACTGATGTCGCATTAAGGAATTTATGAACAGCATGGATATGCGAAGGATGTTAATTCAACGTAATGAACATGCTCCGTGAGAGAACAATAGGTGCAATCAAATGTACGTGGTTTGTTTAGATTTGTGATTGAGTTGCATTTGCAGAATACAGGGTATGAGATTAATCAGGTAATTATTCCGAAAGATCAAGGTATACAAAATTCATTGTGTGAGACAAAATCGAACAAGCTAAAAAAATTCTCCAAGAACTTCGTTTGTAACTTTATACAAGTGTCCCGTATCGTTATGTTCAAATTTTAGGAGTGTAAAGTAGACTTCATTTCAAGTAACAAAAACGCATAATTTGTATATTCATTTTTATTTGTTTCAAAGTTGAATGTGATAGTCCGATCATGAAAAAAAAGAATCCTAAAGTCAATAAAAACTGATTTTATTTAAAAAAGTTCAATTAATAATATTTTCGAAATGTTCACCTCCTTGTTGAATGCAGGCTTGTGCACGTAAGCCTACAGAAGAAGTACTTATCCGAATTTCATACTTGTTCTGTCGGACCAATCCATCTTGGATAATAGACGTTAACCCAATTTCGGACAGCAATTCCGAAATGTGGTGGTGCCCCATCCATGTGAAACCACATGTCTCATCGCATATTCAGTGGGACAACCTCTAAAAGACCTGGCAATTCGTCAATAAGAAATTGAAGGTAATTGTCCGAATTTAACCTCCCAGGAAGGACGACAGGACCAATTTACAAGTCATCGATTAGGGCCGCCCAAACTTTAATAGAAAATTCATGTTGAAATTTAGATGGGCGTATAGCTTTGGGATTTTCTGATGACCACCTGTGCAGGCTTCTCAGATTTGTAACACCACTTCTCGTGAACATAGATTCATCTGTCCAGAGGACTGTTCTGCAGAAATTAAAATGAAGCCGTGACTGTCTTAATATCCAGGTAGAATAAACTAAACGAGCATAGTGGTTTGGCTCAAGCAAACCGTGTCCCCTGCGATAGTGATATGGATATAACCCCTCATGTTTTAAAATTCGCCAAACTGTCGTTCGTGGCACTCCTTGTTGTCTAGTGATTCGACGTACACTGAGAGTTTGATCCCTTGTAACAATAGCTACTGCTTCTTCCTCTAAATCTGCTGGCAAATTTACTCCTCGGTCCAAAAGATAATCACGCAATCCGCATTCCCGAAATTGTCTGTGTACTTCCAGAAACGCTCTGTAATGAGGAATGCGCCTAACGGGAAACCGATGTCGGTATTCAATAACTGCTTAACGTGCATGTCCGGATACTCTTGAGAAGATCGGTAAGGCATTTTGAATAAAGAAAACGTGTCCACTCACTAATAAGCTGTTGTATGAACTGAAACCCAATGTAATCCTTTATTAAAAAATGCAACGTTAACAGTCATCTGAACATTTGTTTATTGTATGATATTCATGGTTCAGCACTTACGAAATAAGGAAGAACCTTCTTTATCATAAATCAATTTCCAGTGCTCTTTTTGGTAGTTCTCCAAGAAATTACTGTATGTACTACGACACGTGTTTATTTATTTTAGGATAATATTTTATTATGAGACGTTAACAATCACAGGCCTGTTATTGAATCTTTATTGAATCTTTATTGAATTGTTATTGAATTTTTTTAAATAAAATCAGTATGTATTGACTTTAGGATTACATTTTTTTTTATGATCTGACAATCACATTCATAGATCTGTAACTTTGTTACCTGAAATAAAGTCTACTTTACACTCTTAAAATTTGAAGATAACGATACGGGACAGCTTGTATATAGCTTCTAGTGCAATTGATACTAGATTGAATGCAACTTCGAAATTAACAATGGTATAGCAGATATATAGTAGCTAGATCTAATTTCCGCTAATTTATATTATGTTTTTCTTATTGAACACTTTCAGTTTCTTGTAATGCATGCTACAATCTCATAATTTCATTATATTTAGAGATTTTTTTCAATAAGTTATATGACATATGATACTAAATAATTTCTTAAATATATTTAGATTGTTAATTTATAAGAAAGTGAGAAATTATCGTATATCGTCGACAATATTCTCATACCTCGTTAGTGCGAAACACAACATTTTTCGGAAGAGCTAAAGAGGTATATTTTATAATTTATTAAATAAAATAAAAATCTGATGACTATATCCTTCTATTGTGGTAGGGGTTTTTAATTTCTTTATTCACTATATCCTTATAATCCTGAATTCAAAAAAAAAAGATACGGTATACATTTTTTGTTTTTAGGGTTATATTGCAGAATTACGAGTAAAGAAAAATGTAACTTACAAGGTTTAGTTTTTACTAATCAGTCATACTTACGAGGTTTGTGAGACTACTAGAAGTCTATGGAACAAGGCATTTTATTTTCAAACTAAACATAAACTATATAAACAAACTTAATATTTTAAATTTTTGTAAAACAAATGGTAGTCTGCTTTAAGAACTTTGGTTAGTGCTTGCAAGTGGTCATTTTAATTACACTGCTTTAATTTCCGGGTTAAAATTTTCCGGGTCTTTGGGGGAAGGACTGTATCTGTCATTTTCACTTTATATTCAATGGTAAGGTCTAATCCATTGTACGTCAGGGCTCTAAAATCCGTAACAACTGAATCACCTGCTTTTTCTTCAAGACGAATAGAAGTATAATATTTTAAATTAGAGTCTGTAACGGATATATTATATCTGTAACACATCCGTTTATGCAAACCTACGCACATCGACAGATACCTAAAAGGATGATGGTGGGAAAAGTCCCACAATCATTCTACACAAAAACGTGGTGTCGTAAACTCCTAAGTTTAAAAAGCCTTCCTTATATTTGCACTTATCCAAAGAAATGAACAATATTACCAATACCTTAATCAACAACAAGTGTTCGACGGACAATACCCAACACATAATAAATTAATACATTAACAATAGGCCGTCCACTTCCGTTGCTTAACACACTTGTGCTATTCTCAAAGCCCACTTACCTTAAATACAAGGCGTCACTGATGATATCTACAAAACACTTGTCAAATAAGACTGTCAACGAGCGCTGTGTGCTATAGGTGCTATATTCACCGGTACAATAACGCTAAAATGAGGTCAGTGGCCGGTCGATGAACCATACTGGAGGATGATCAGCAACGTACTCCCCACGGTCGGGTTGATATTGAGTTATCAAGGTGTACGTTTGTTAGACACTCTGGTGTGTTAGTTGAAACGCTTAATAAATAATGAAGTATGTCGCACGTGCGAAAACCCAGAAAACTTTTAATCGCGCACTAAGTGAAAAAGTTTAATGATGAATTTGGTGATTTATTCTACGATGGAGTGAAAGTGATATGTAATGTATGCTATACGCCGTTAATATGCTGAAGCAAATCCGACTGTACACATCAGATGAATTCTGCGCAATAAAATAGAAAACAAGGCATACCCTTGCAAACTCAATGTAGGTGTAATTTATTGAATACACAGTTCTAGGTACTAAGTTGCTCCACATTATGGAACCATAAACCAACTGTACGCGACGAGATTTTAGAGAAGATTACATGTAAACTACAAAATAGACGACTGTGATTATGTGTTGATGAGACGATAAATGGTAAAAAAATCCTATCGTCAATATCATACGTATCCTGGGCTCTCGGCGATTCTAATTAGTTAATTTTTTTTTCATCAAATTTGAAGTTTCATATACATCAGCCTAATATTCAACCAACTTTTAAAATGCAATTTATCCTGTAAGTTGACAGCTTTAACCAGTAAGGACTATTTAACTTTCTATACAATGTGTCCGGGAAAATGTGGGAAATCTCTCGGATTCAGATAGAACATTAAAAAATAAGATGAAAAGTTCCCATAATTTTTTTCCTAGCGGCCCTCCCTGCGGAGATACAGGCTCCTAAAGGACGCCACTGGAAATCAATTTTTCTTGAATAACTTTTAAACTACTTATTATAATTTAATGAAAATTTAATATGATAAACAGTAGTACGGACCTCTTAAAATACTGCCCTTAAATTTAAATTAGCTTGTTTAGTTTACCAGGAGCGGACTAGGTTGT
Source organism: Melolontha melolontha (assembly GCA_935421215.2). Classification (NCBI taxonomy): domain Eukaryota; kingdom Metazoa; phylum Arthropoda; class Insecta; order Coleoptera; family Scarabaeidae; genus Melolontha; species Melolontha melolontha. Next base: position 99,028,881 of record OW285241.1, read on the forward strand.
ACATTTTAATGCTTACATTTTTAACACCCTGTATGATAAGGAGTTAAAAAAAACAAATTTGGATACCTTGAATATTAGCCTAAAGAAAAGGTACTCTTGTTCATTGTCGATAAAATGAACCGTTTTCGAGGAAAAAAAAATTAAAAATTAATGTTTTATTTCTATTAAAAAGATCCATGTTTTTTATTATTTTTTGTCTGCAACAAAGTGTGATACAAAAGTCATTCCAGGAACAAAAAAGTTTTAGTTTAGGTTATTTAATACTACAAAATTACAAAGATTCTTAGAAATGCAGTTTTGTCCCAGAAAGGCACCTTAACAAAAATTATGTTTAGAAAAGTACTCACTAAAGCTTGCAACGATTGAACCTAAATACGCTAATTAGAAATAATCAATTAAAAACTTCATAAGTAGGTTCAACATGGGCTCCGTGAACTCTGATACACTCGCGGGCACGACGAATAGAGGACTGCTGTACTCGCCACATCAACCCAGCATTGTTTCTTATCTCATCACAACGAAATGTGATTCTCTGTAAAAGTTCCTCCCTAGTATCAACCGGAGAGGAATACACCAAGGTTTTGAGATGACCCCACAGGTGAAAATCTAGGCAATGGGACCTCCTCTGCCTATCCAACGGTTTGGATAGACGTTATTCAGGTGGTCGCGTACAGCAACGCTAAAATGAGGTGGGGCCCCATAATGCATAAAATACATTCTTTGAAGGAAGGAACTGTAAATAAAGTTCACCATTCAATCGTGGCGGCAATACGCATGGTCCAATCAAAAAATTGCCAATTATTCCTGCCCAAACATTAATTGATTGGAACTAATGTTGATAATGATGAACGACAGTGGCATGAGGGTTTTCATCAGCCCATATATGCGAGTTATGTAAATTTACAATACCATTTTTAGTAAACCCTGCTTCATCGGTAAAAAGAATAGTGCTAATGAAGTTTTTGGTTTGTTCGTTGCTGATCTAACAGCCAGTTTGCGAACTGGATTCTACGAGGAAAATCTTCAGGAAGTAGTAGATGCACTTTTTGCAGATGATAAGGGTAAAACAACTGTCCTTCAAGTACTTCATGAATTGTTGTTTTTGACGTATTAAGCTGAGCGGCTAATCTTCGAGTGCTTATTGAAGGAGTATCACCTACAGTATTCAAAATATTTTCCTCCAATTGCACCGTACGTACTGTTCTTCTCACACCAGTATCAGTACTTTTTTTCGCAAAACTTCCTAAAACATTAAAGAAAGTCAATAATGTTACCTTGTTAACTGGAATCGCCCACCAGTCTCTCTTAGACGTTGGTCAAGTCGCTGAAATGTTTTCTGATTTGGAATATTGCGATTAGGATATCTTTTTTCAAACAACCTTCTTGCTTCCAAAGCATTGCAAGATGCAAGACCGTACATAAGATGCATATCTGCATACTCACTAAATGTGTATCCCATTATCAAATTAAATTTACCAAGATATTCAAAATTCAATAAATTAATATCGAAGTAAAGGATCAACGTGTTAACAATATGAAAGATTACAAGATATAAAATTTACACGTCAAAGCAAGATATTTATTAATTCGTGGGTACCATAGTAACGTTTGTAAAAACAATGCGCTTTTTAGTACTGAAAACAGTTTTATTTCAGACTTTTGTATCACACTTTGTTGCAGACCAAAAAAAATAAAAAACATGGTTCTTTTTAATAGAAATAAAACTTTAATTCTTTTATTTTTTTTTCCTCGAAAACGGTTCATTTTATCGACAATGAACAAGAGTACCTTTTCTTTAGTTCAATGTTCAAAGTATCCAAATTTGTTTTTTTTTAACTCCTTATCATACAGGGTGTTAAAAATGTAAGCAATAAAATGTACAACCTAGTCCACCCCTGGTAAACTAAACAAGCTAATTTAAATTTAAGAGCAGTATTTTAAGAGGTCCTTACTACTGTTTATCATATTAAATTATTAAATTATAATAAGTAGTTTAAAAGTTATTTAAGAAAAATTGATTTCCAGTGGCGTCCTTTAGGAGGCCGTATCTCTGTAGGGAGGGCCGCTAGGAAAAAAATTATGGGAACTTGTCATCTTATTTTTTAATGTTCTATCTGAATCCTAGAGATTTCCCACATTTTCCCGGACACATTGTATATCTTTTCTACATTTTGATTAATGTTATCACGGAAAAACGAAATACGAATTACATTTTTAATTGTATTATTGATCAAGTGATAAAGAAATTTTAGAAAAACAATTTTTCGTGAGATATTTGTAAAGGATTATTGGAAAATAACGCTCCTAATGCCCTAAATTTTGCCATTTAACTTTAATGAAGATTTAAAAACCCAGCGAAACTCTTTTTAATCTTTCGACGTTTTAAGTTTCAATCGGATTTTCTTTATGTTTCCTCAACATTCCATGTGCCGAAGAAAATTTATCAATGAAGTCGAGTAAGTTAAATCCCCCGTCGAAATTCTCGAAATTAATTCGAATTGATTTTCTTATCCTGGCCTTCCATTAGAATAAGTTAAAACAAGGGAAAGAAATCGCTTCAGATGGAGAGTAAGTAATTAATGGATTGGTGAACAAATGTTTCAGTTTTGTAGGGCACTCTCGTCACTTCTTGTAGTGTTGCCGAGTTGGCTTTTTCGATGTGTTTATAATTAGTCAATGTCAAAAGGGTTTTCGCGGAGACAAAGTGGAGGACCGTTCCTGCAATGGGTCTTCGCCTTTACTCCTTTTTAGTGTCACCGCTTCGCAGATAAAACAGATGAGCAGATTACGTCGGCATTATTTAAGAGATTATTTATGTTTTTAAAATATCCGTTGAAGGAAGCAAAATTAAGACCTACTTAACTTTTTTTATGTTTAATAATAGTTATTTTTTAGCTAATGGTAAAATGCAAGTTGTACAAGAAAGGATGTGATACGGTGCAAATGGGGATGAAAACAAAATATTTATGAAAATTTTGTTTTATTATTTGCCAACATAGTCTCGTTTTAAGTCAGCTTCTCAATTCCATCCCTGAAATGATCTTCCTCGGGTCCGCCAAAATACTCGGTTACAGCTGCTTTAACTTCGTCATCAGAGTGGAATCTCTTTCCAGCCAAAAATTTCTCCAAGTTTGGAAATAGGGGGTAGTCAGAAGGTGCCAAATCTGGCGAATAATCTGGCGATTTCGAACCGAAGATCCGCCAGTTTTTGACTTGCGACATAGGTGGTATGGACGGGAGCATAGTCGTGATGATAGATAATTTTCTTATTGTCTTAATGTCTTAATGTCTTATTGTCTGGGTCGTTTCTCTCGAATATAGATTGCCAGCCTGTCTAGGAGGTTGGTATAGTATGCTCCGGTGCTGGTTTGGTATCTTGAAAGGAAATCGATAAGTAATATTCCTTTGGCATCCTACAAAACGGAAGCCATCACATTTCCGGCAATAAACGAATAGGCATATGCAATGTTGTTTCGTCCATAGTACCATCTCTGTTATATCTGTTAGCTTCATTTTCCTGTCATTTAACACGATATTATGGACGATGGACGGGGTCCGCGCAGCTTATAAACCTTCAACTTATGATTTCGCACTTCATTAACACGCAACTCGTCAATATACGAAAATATGAACGCTCCAACTCGTCCACAGACATTTCATCAACAATATTAACGACAATATACATTATTTTCACAAGTACATTGAATTACGTGAACTTTAAAATAATTGTTCTATTATTATGTGTTAATCTAAAAATTTGCATAATGTTTTATCTGAATAAGGTAGTTGTTAAATTCTTGTCGCCGAATCAACTTTTTATGTAACCATCTATAGAGTGAGGTTCTTTGGAAAGCAGTAGTATAAATTAACAAATTGAATAACTTATTATCTAACAATCAAAACACATTTTAAGTATCTCATTTTGTATTATATTGTAACGAATTAAATATATAAACATTCAATATAATCCAATATACAAACATAAAAATGCATGCATAATTCAATGTAATTCATACAAATACCTATATAAAAAAAAAAGCTAATATATTCATAAATAAATTAAAAGGAAAATTCTATTGAAGGTTTTCAAAATCTTGTATCACAGTTAAACAGTCTTTCATTTGCATGTCAATATTCCAGTCTGGTATAGAAGCTTACAGTCTAACCAGCTTCCAAACGTGTGCAAATACAATCCACTCGGACTTGCTCTTTTAATAAGCCCTCAACTAGCTTATATACATTAGGATGGCGACTAGTAAATATTGCTGAAAAAGCATGATGCCATGGTTCTGGAGAATTAGCGGTATGCGGTAATCCTTCTAACGTTATACTGTTACAGTTCCACATCTCAATATCAAGTGTTGGAGTTTTTCTTGGATGGCGGCATCCTACCCATGTCGATATGAAATAATCTATGAAATTTTAATATACCTGTTGTTCACCAAAATTTTCAATTCATTCTTCAGCCGGTGATTCTAATGTAGCTTGGATTTCTTTAAAGGGACCAAAGCTAGTGCAGAAAACGATTTCATGATGCTTCTAAAATATTCATCAATTCTGTATTTCTCAACAAATCCTAGTTCTCGAAACAGACTGACTAAAAGGAAAAAGAAGTCATGTAACCTGATATTTGGAACCAATTTTTTAAAAGCATTTTCTTCGGCTTTCTCAAAATCAGTAATAAGGCAAGTAAGCCTTGCTCCAGGTCGAATGTTATCTATTTTTAAAAAAAATTATTTCCAGAACTCGTTGATATGTATTTTGTAGTTTATTTAGCAGAAGGGAGTATACAAGTGGAATAGTTCTCTCATGAAAAACACCATGGATTACCTACAATTGATACCACAGTGCACCGCAGGGGCACATTTAAATGTACCATCAACAATCCATGTGTGATAGTATATTAAACGGTCAATATCTGTGGCGCAACTAAAGACAAATATTCTGCTTCGATCCTCTTCACCAGTTACTCCCAAAATAAAATTCTCTCTACCAACAGTCTGTGACGCGAAAGTCTTGAGCAATATTTCCCTCACCTAAAGAGTGTGGAATTGCTGGAACCAATCCGACTGCCTTACGCTTCCGACAAACGTTTATATTGGCCAGCATCTGTCACATATATGGAAACCTCTTCTAGCTCACCTACATATCAACACTGAACTCAAACACGACATACCGCTATGTCAACCGAACCATCCACAGAATACATTAAGAGACGAACCAGTATCTTAATGTGTTCCGTAGTATATAAGCAAAGGCAGCTCAACGGCATTCGACCGCTAACTCCGACCAAGGCAAGATCAACTGTTCTTGCGGACGTATGATGAAGGTGTAGTTTCTCGGCTTCTTGGCCGCGTGTGAGTTTTGTCCTGAAAAGGACTATTTACTCTACGTTTCAACGAGATCGCATTCGTCATCTTCAGGAGCTAGTCAGTCTGTCGCTGGTTAGAGCTGAAGATCGTCTGATGTGCGCCTAGCACTACCTCTTGTTATATGCTGCTGTGTCGGAAGGGGGCGTCCCACTATTGACGTCATGCGTGCGCGGCTTCGTGTAATTGGTCCGAGTGCCTGTAAGTTCCGTGGTCGGTCCGTGTGTCTGTGTAGGGGTTGCGATCTGTCGGGATTTGATTGTGTTTTTATCTGTCGGTGAGCTAGGAGCGGTTTCCATGTATGCGGCAAGCGCTGGCCGTCGTCACGTTTATTTAAGCACTAAGGACGCTTTTCTATTTCTATCGCTTCTCTTGTAATTTTCGTCGATAGGTTTTCACTTATATAAATTATTTGAATATGCACGTAAGTAGTTATAAATGTGACATATAGATGGCGTTAAGTTTTGTATTTTCGGTTGACACCAGTATACAATTTTGAACATAAGTAAAACCTAATAAACAATTAATACTTAACTTATGTAGGCCTCCTTCTAGTGCTAAACTTATTGCTAAATACTTTATGTATATCTAAGTTTTAGTGACGACTAGCTGAGTGGTGATGGTGATTATATTACAGTTTTGCGGGTTCGGTGCGTTGATAGAATATTAGCATGAGGTTATAACAAGCTATTCGATGTGAAAGCTTTCCGATATAAATTAATGAATAAAACAAGAGAATAAATGTAAATATCACTGGTTTAATCAGAATCTCAATGCAAAAAAGGTAAGTTTAAATACAATATAGAATAACATTAACATGAAAAGTCACGTGATTAGTTCTAATATTAAAGTAAGGTTAATGGTATTTATAAATTAGTTAATGCTTAAATATTTATTCTATGTAACTGTAATTCAAATTAAAGAGAACTGTATTTTTCGGTTTTAAAAGGTATATGGATTAAATGCTAACATTTTAGGTTTTCATATAAAATATCAACGATTATTTTCAAAATGTAAATAAAAAAATTTATATTTTAGGAGATAAATAAATAAATACTCAATTTGATAATGGTTGTGGTTTCTGGATGATCGATGGAAATACGAGTCTTTATACACAGGATAGCAGGTTCAGGTGTGGGAGGAATGCTGGTATCTTTCTAAACTTGGGTTAGCGTCCCTTCGAAGATAGAATTTTTCGTTCTCCACGCTCAGGCAGGTCTAGGATTGGGTAACCTTCATAAAAACGATGCTTGGTGGTTAGGAAGCTTGTAGGATATGTTTTGGGTAAGGTTTAACTAATTTATTTTCGGTTTTATCACTTAATTACTGCAACACACTTTTATAAAAATTCGACGCGTTGTACCATTTTTAATTACCCCAAGCTAACTCTCTCTTGTCTTTGTTGAATCTCCAGGCGTCTTATTTTTAATGTTTGTTTATATTCATTTAATCTTGTTAATAAATTTTATCAAATAAAATAAATTACTATTTCCAATCGTTTAGTCATTTCACATAAATTATTGTTTTAATTTTACAATTGACAAAGGTGTATTTTAAATGTTTGAATCTCCACTAAATACCTATTTACATTTGGGATAATTCCCGCCTTATATAATTCAAATTAGGTACAGCTATGACCATAATATGTGACATATAATTCCAATCAATTAAGTTAAATATCTTCGGTGAAATAAATATGTATATGAAAATGACTTATGTGGATGATTACAAGAAATTAAATAAATGTGTGTTTCAAATTTGATCAATTAAAAACGCGGAATTAACTTTATTGATATGGCACTTGAAAAATGCAGTTCTAACAGTGACTTATTCTAAATGATAAAAACACACAATGTTGTATTAGATTTACACTTTATTTAATAATAATAATGACTATATGACAGCTGTTTCACCGTACAACGGTTTCTTCGGATATAACAAGCGGTACTATAAAACATTTTACTTAAACGTAAATATTTTTTATTTTATTACTTAATGGTATTCTCAGAAATTGGAAACCGAAATATTTTTACCCGCCTCTTTTAGTAGGGATACATATAGATAACATAAATTATATTATAAGTGACACATATCTAACAAAATATTTCAATCACAAATAGGAAATAAATTCAACAGAGGGGAGGAATTAAGCTCTGTTTTGTCATTTAATAATTTATTTGAAAATTTTTGTTTATTAATTTGCATTGCTTCTAATAAATCGAGTTTCTTACTTTTCTTTTCTTCGTGTAGGATCTTGAAATTATTATTAAAACTATGGCTTTCTTCAATTAAATTGTTGGAGTATGCTGAATCTGTTTTCCCATTTCTAAACGAATAATAATGTTCGTATATGCGCTTTTTGAACGTTCTACCTGTTTGCCCGATATATGTTTTAGTACATGTGCCACAAGTTAGTTTATACACACCTGACGTATTATGATGTGCTGTTTTACTTTTATTGTTTTTGATGTAGTTACTAATATGGTTGTTGGTTTTATATGCAATGTTTATATTTTGTTTTCTTAAAAATTTTTCCAATGGTTTATTTTGTCTGCCTAGGTAAGTAATAATTTTAAATTTCTTGTCATGATCTTTAGTAATCGGATATATATCTTGTATTGCTTTAGTTTCTCGTTTTTTGGATATTATTTTATCTATTATATTCGGGTCATAACCATTATTGATTGCAATCTGTTTTATAATGTTGTATTCTGAATTAAAGTCTTCTATTGACATGGGTATATTTAATAGTCTATGAATCATACTATAGAATGCTGCTAATTTATGTTGAATTGGGTGCATTGATTTATTATGTATTGTTGTGTCTGTGTGCGATTCTTTATGGTATATCGAGAATTTTAGTAAGTTATTGTTTCTCTTAATCGTTAAACCTAAAAAGTTAATGCTATTATTCTGTTCTTTCTCTATTGTGAACTTAATGTTTTTATGTATTGAGTTGATAAATTCTTCAAGTTTATTAAGTTGTCTATCTGTGCCTGTATAACAAATTAAGATATTCTAAAATTAACATTTTCAATATTTACTCTGTATTTTTATTCTGGGCCCCTTATGTTCCTGGGTATGCCTCATTACAATATATATATATATATATATATATATATATATATATATATATATATATATAAACACACACCTATGTTTGTACCGAATGTGGCAGTTCGAGTGAAGAATCTCTGCAACTTAAGATTTTTTTGTTAAATACACTTAATTATTATACATATTCTGATTCTAAGTTACATTTAAAACCTTTTTAAATAAATACAATTTCATTTGGAAAACATAATAATAAGTTTAAGTACCGATTCTTATTTATTTCCCAATGTTAGATAAAATCTAACACGCGACCCATCACGTTATAGTAGGGCTAGCGACCGCTCCCGGGTTAATAATGATCCAGTGAAGTACATAAATTCATATAACACATTGCCTAAGTTACCAATAAATAAAATTTTACTAATTACAAATTTATCAAAATTTGAAAACGTTCTAACAAATTCATTTGACTATATAGTATTTGTAAAAAATAAGAAATATAAAATAAACAAGATCTATATAGATAAAATGAATACTCTGTTTAATCATATAATTAGATATCAAATTATGAAAAAAGAGAAATTCTTTCCAATAGAACTTATTGTTGATAAAAATTATAATTTTATTCCCATACAATAATAAAAGAAATTTCAATTGTTTTCAATTCTCCAATGACCCCAAGCAAATGTGTCTGTACTATTTAGTTGGATACATCTTTTATCATCTCTCCAACACAATGATTTTTTATTTAATTCCTCAGTGTATATATTATGATCATAACTCCTAATAACGCATTGTTTATGATAATATTCCTGCTGATCAAACAAACATTCTTTATAATGCTGAAATTTAATTTCTTTATCAAGTACAGATTTTTTAATTCCTTTTAATTTTTTATGCACATTATTATCTCTATACGCATATGATTTAGATCTTAATGCAACAAATTCAAGTATCTTCTTCGAATGAAAATAAAACACTATGAAAGACAAATAACTTTTTATAATGATTTTAATAATGTATTACATTAACGATATTTATTATTTATTGTATGTTAAATTATACTGATGCTCCGGAGTCGCTGCTTGTGTGATCACTATAACAAATAATACATTTTACATGAAACATAATTAAACATTTTAAAACATTGTACAGGGTGGCGCAGGGGAACGGGAAATTTTGAAATAACGTCATGTCCACGAATAAATTGATAAAACTAGTAATTTATTAACGAAAGTGCATGTATGCAGCATGCCATTTATGTTTTTACAATCAAAATGTTCAAAAGTGTTTCTTTACTTTTTAAAGATGACATCGGAAAGATGTCCTCCCATTCGGCGTTCACACTCTAACAGCCTAACAACTCTGGAATGCGCGGTGTAGCAAATCTTGGGGAATGGCAGTGATTTCTTGTTGAAGGTTCTCCTTCAGTTCATGGATTGTTGCAGGGCGTGTACGGTACACCTTGCCTTTAAGATACCCCCACAGGAAGAAGTCGCACACACTAAGATCAGGGGATCTCGCAGGCCATTCAATCTCACCGTTACGTGAAATAATGCGTCTTCCAAACAATTGACGAACTGCTGCCATCGAATGTCGAGCAGTGTGTGACGTGGCTCCGTCCTGCTGGAACAACATGTTTTCGATGTTAAGATTAAGCTCGTACAGTCTCGGTGTAAAGAATGTTTGAAGCATTTCAACATATCGAGCGGATGTTACTGTCGCTGCACTACCATTCTCACTTGTAAAAAAATAAGGGCCGATAACACCATGACATGATACAGCACACCATATTGTTACCTTGTCGCTATGTAGTGGTCGCTGGTGTAACTCACAAGGATTGTCCTGGGCCCAATGACGAAAATTCTATTTGTTTACGATACCGTTTAGGTGGAAATGTGCTTCGTCTGATATCCATATGTTACCAATGAAATTCGCGTCCTCGTTAATTTTAGCCAATATCTGCCTACTAAACTCCATACGTGACGCTGGGTCTCGTTCGTGTAATTGTTGCACAATCTGCAACTTATAGGGATGGAAATGTAATTCGTGCAGTATTCTTTGTAAGCTTCGTCGCTTAATCCCTAGCGTAGATGCATGCTGTCGAACGGAGCGGCGAGGACTTCTCTCGATTGCAGCTCTAACAGCTTCAATGTTCTCTGGGGTACGTACCGTTCGAATGCCACCTGGAGCTTTCTTTTTCAAGGCAGATCCTGCTTCTTCAAAATTACGCACCCACGTTGTAATCGCGTGCGCAGATGGGACACGTCCATGACGTCCAAGCTGGTAATGCTGTCGAAATATTCTCTGCGCGGCAGTCGCACTATTACCATTTTTATAAAACGCTCTCACAGCTACTGCACGTTCCGCACCAGTCCAAAGATCCATGATTACTAAATGGCAATGCGTTCACAACAATTGTGCGACGTTACGAACAACTGCCGGCTCTACAGTGCTGACAAGTGTAACGTTCAAAATTCCCCGTTCCCCTGCGCCACCCTGATTACCCAAATATTTGCAGCAATTTCATAAGTGCTGTATCCCTTGTGTGACTGTCTTGAAATATTAATGTAACATCTCCAATATTACGAACATTTATAGCAATTTTAGTACTATTCCTCGCAGTGCATTCTCCAATAATAGTGCCCTCATTTAATCTGAACACTATTGGGTTTTGTATTGCAATTGGTACTAAAAGTATTTCATTTGTATATTGCACTAATTTTGTCATGATAGAATTATTATTATATCTGACTTCTACTAATATATCCATTTTAATCTTACGTTTAAGTTGGAACTGTTTATAGTCTTCTAACAGCCTATTCATTGTCCAAAGTATGCAAAAGGTCCTCTTTATAAAAAGAAAAGTAATTTTTTGAAATGAAAAAAATATAGTTTTTTTTTTTTCTGTGGTGGTCTTGAAAGGTTTGAACTAAAATAAAAAGTAAGAAATAAATATATGTATATGTAATATGGTAATAACCATAACCTCATTTTCTTCTTGAATTACAAAATAAGGTAACTGTCTAAATCTATACTATTGAATATTCAATCTTTTTATGAATTTCGCCAAGTTCAGCTACTCGTGCTATAACTGAAAAAAGAAAATTGTAACTCTAACTTTAAATTATCGCTATAAGATGGCGCGGTTCCACAATTTACATCATTTGAATTTTGAAATTTATAATTATTATGACGTACTATATAACTTTCTGGAATTAGAAATTTTTCTGGTAAATTATTACCAAATGAATCAAAAAAATACACTGATTTATTAATATCATCTGCGTACATAGCGACCCAATGTGTTCCAGTATTCCAATCTAAATTAAAAATATTATATTTATTTAAATTATTTATACCATATGTTAATAGTTTATCAGAACTTATATTTATTTCTTTACTTGTAGTTAATTTAAAAATATTTTCCAAAAAAACTTATGTTTGATAATTGATTACCATCATCATTCTTACATTTGTAAACAAAGTAATTTAGGATGGTATTATGGTCAATCTTTGATTTTTTAGCTAAACTATTAATGCTTTCATCATTAACCATTTATAATACCTTGAATAGTTGATTAATATAATTATTATTATCAATTATAATATCAGTTTTCTTAGCATCATCTGCTCCAGCATTTTTATATGCTTTATAAATTACATTTGTATTTCTAATATTATTTTTATATTCTTCTTCAGTATTTCTACCAACTGTTTTCAACCTATTTTTATATTCTCTGATGAATTGTAATCACATAATTTTGTTGGAAAACAAATACCATTTTTATTAATAGTATAAAATTCAGTTTTACTATAATTATTCAAACAGTCATTAATTGTTTTATTATCAATATTAATATAATTTTCCAAATCACTTATTATACTTTTATGAATAATTATTTCACTATAACTTGATTTCATTCCAGCTGGTATAAATCTACGTTTGTTGAATATATATTACGTGTTGCTGTCTATGTCTTCATTCTGTAAATAATTTTTCTGCCAAATCTGTTATACCATTTTTCTTATGTGCATCGTCAAATATATTAAGACTGTGTGTTCTCGATTCATTGGGAATACTATCTTTTTCATATCTATATATATTAAAATAAATAAAAGCTTCTTTACATAATTCTTTAATTACCTGAATATCTTTTTCCAATTCATTTCCATTAGGTAAAAAATAATTTATTTCTGAAATAGATTTTCTTTCCATACCAAATATTATTTCTTCAGCAATTGTTGATTTACCAGATCCGGATGGACCTATAATTATTATTCTTTTTGTTTGTGATAATAATTCACCACCCATTTTTCTTTCAATTAATGATCTCAATCCAAAATTTATATTATCGTTATTATTAAATAACTTTTTCTTTGGTCGACCACTATTAGTCATAATTAGTATTAAATAGTATTTATTAATAATTTAATAAATATAGAAAAATATTATTATAATAAATATGAGTAATGTTAGTGTTAGATATTATACACATTTACCAAAGTCGAGTAATTCAAATATATCAATAAATAAATCAATAGCAAAATCATTGAAAAATATAATAAATACAAAAGATCAATGGACTGCAATAAATGATGCAAAAAATTATTATAAAATAAATTTAGCAATCGAATATTTAATAGACTATCTAAAGAAAATATTTCCAAAAGAAAATTTGTAAAAGAGAAAAAAATATCACAAAAAACTTTAGATTCTGCATTAATATTAATTAAACAAGATCCAAAAATTAAATCAACTCAAGTAAATCCTGATACAACCACAAGTTCTAATTCACATATAAATTCTATTGGGGTTGGGTCTCATTCGTCTGCAGTTGTCCGCAAAAAAAACGCAAAAGAATACAAAGAGATTAAAAGACAATCCAAATTCATCAGATGATAAAAATTTTGAAGAAAATTTTAATAAAGCTGTAAAATCTTTATCTAGTAAATAATGTCATTGATTGATATTACAGATAAAAATCAATTGAGAATTATACAAAATAAAATTAAAGCTGATTGTACTGAATTTAATAAATTATCCGTTGGTTCAAAATCAAAAGCATCAGAACAATTATATACTGAAAACAGAATTTTAAAAGAATTAGGAATTGCTGCAGTTGACACAATTGAGAAAATGGATGAAGAAATTGAATATAAAGATAATAAAATTAATGTGTAAGAAAAAGAATTAAAAGATGTAAATCATTATAATGAAGATAAAATTAATAATTTATTAAATAAACAGCCGATCATTAGATATGTTGACAGACAAAGAGCAAAAAGACGTTTGTCAAATACTCTTTCAATTACCATTAAATGATTACAAATGAATTATTGAATGATGCAGATTTAAAAATTAATCAATTGTATATGGAAAATAAACAAATTAAATGGTTATTTATAACAAGCTTATTAATTTTTATAATTTTAGAAATATTAGATATGATTGTTGATTATTTCATTTTTAATATTTTGAAACTATCCTTTTTTATCTTACTTTTAATATATTATTTATTAATATAATTACTCAATCTCATTCTGTAATATTTTAATTCTTTTACATATCCTTCTAATTCTTCTCTAATCTGTTGTTTCTTCTCCAGTTTTGCTATTGATAATTTAATATTTATTTTATAATAATTTTCTAATACTGCTTTATAATTTTATAATTCCTTTATTATCGGTTTAAACATATTATATTTATATGATTTTAATTCTTCAATCAGTTTTTTATTTTCATCTACTAATCTACTATAATAATGTCATCATCTAAAATTCTTTTCAAAATATTTGAGTTTTGTAATTTTATAGAATCTATTATTTCATTTGGCTTTGATCCATCACAAATATATGGTGCAGATGGTAAATCGATACTAAAATATTCAGCCGGATTATAGTTTGAATTTTCATTGCTTAAAATATTTTTATAAATTATCACATTCTTATTTACATAACCAGTATAACCATTATTTTCAATACCATTTTTGTTAAATATTGTATAATATTCTTTTGGAAATAAATTTACTAAATAATTATAATAATAATTTACTTCATTTCCAATTACTATATTTAGAATTTTCTTATTTATATTAATTTTTACAAGACAAACATTTCCATATACATATATATGTTCTTTAAATATATTTATTTGCTTATTAATATGAAATATTGAATATAAATTTTGAACATCTAATCTTGAAAATATATCATTATATTTCATATATTTTATTCCAGCAGTAATATTATTGTTATTGAATATTAATAAATGATAATTACAATCTAATAACTTATCATTATAATCTTGGTCATAAAAAATTATTTTCAATGACATTTATTCCATTAATTAAAGATCTTTTACTTGTGTAATAACAAGAATCTTAATATGAATCCTTTGTTTAAAGTGATTTTTAATATTAATCCCCGTGTCTGAATTAATCCATAAATTGCAGCTGAATATATTCTAAAATTATTTACCCATTTATTTTTTGTTATATATGAACCATTAGTATTATTTAGAAAATCATCGTAATGTTGTTGAATAATATGATTTTTATTTGTTAAGAATCTTTTATTATTTGAGAATGGCATTAGCAGTTATTTCATGATTTGTTGTATATACATCAGGATCTGGGTTAAATGATCCTGTTTTCTCATTATAAAACACATAATAAAGATTACAAGCACATGGTGAAGATAAATTAATATTTATTACTAGTGTTGTCTTATTTGATAACACTTGTTCCATTAATGTTGAATATATTGTTTCTGGCAAAGTATGTAATTTTTTATTAAGAATTAATGCTTTATCTTTCTTAGATAATTCAATTGCTTGCATATCCATTTGGTAAGAGTTACACGCAAATATTCCATCAACTTTAATACTTTCAGATAGTTCATTAACTAATATTTGTGATTGAGAATAAAAACAAATCTAAATACAATTGATTCACAATGAACTATATTTGGCTGAGAAAATTTTGCCAACATGTACTTCATTGGAATTCTAATATCAATTCCACCAACTGGAATTTCATCAATATTTTTATAATCATCTTCATGATCTTCTATGTCATCATTTCTTCTTCTACTGAATGAATTAATTAAGAAAAATGTACCAGTCTATCTCCAATAATAAGCGAGATCCCCATGGTGAGGGCCGAAAATGAATCAGCCTGTATATATAGATAATTATTTCGTGACCTTTGTATGTTATGGTAAATTCAATTTGTTGGCGGTTTAAGGTCTAGTTTTACTTCAAAATATATATATTTAAAATAATCCTACATGTTTCGACACATAGTGCCTTTTTCAAAGAAATTTAAAATATAAATGACAGTTTGACATTGATAAACTGTCATTTATATTTTAAATTTCTTTGTAAAAGGCATTTTATGTGTCGAAACATGTTGGATTGTTTTAAATATATACATATCAAAGTGTACCAGTACTTAAATCGCCGACTAATTTACTCTACTATATATATATATAGTTGATTTAGATATTCGGCGATTTACTTTAATATGTATATGTATATTTAAAATAATCTCTTACATGTTTTGATAAATATTACCTTTATTAAACAATTATAAATGACAGTATATTAATGTCAAAGTTAAATTATATAAGTGATGTAGTCATGGTGAGAGATACATATTCATAAATACATTTAATTCGATTAACAATAATTCATGATTCATGACCTAACATACCCAACAGTTTGACGTCAATAACAAAGGGATTCGTAAGTCATAAGTTATTATTACATTTGCGCGTGGAGCGACTTAAGATGCTAAGCTGTCGGCATTCGCCTAGAACGACAAGGAAAACCACGAAAACCTACTCGGACAGCTCAGATCCGGGTTGAAGTCGATACTGCCGACAAAATAAGCAGTGCGCTAGATATTTATAGGTTCTTTATGTCACTCCCGTTGAATTTTTTTCTTGTTTGATATTAATCATTTCATTAATTTCCCATTTCATTGTGTGTTGTTCTCTATCAATTATTTGTGTGTTTTTAAAGTACTAGATATGTCAAACTAAACAATATTTACACAAAAGAATACAAGCACACGAATAATCGAAAATAGACAAACCTGCTTTATTTATGCATAAATTGCAACGCGATCACCAGTTCGCCTTTTTCTTAGGTAAACCTTACATGAAACTTTAAGGACAACATTGTTGTGTTTTCTTTTATTTAATAAGTTGTATTTAATAAACCTTTATTTCAGCATACTACACACGTCCGAGATGCTCATCATCACATTCATTATACTTTAAATAGTTTTCATTATTGTTAGTATGCTAGAGCTAGCCCGAAACAAACCAACACAAGCCACAACCGTCCATCTTTTAACAATTTGGCGCGCCCACATAGTAAAATAGACAACCCAACTAGCGTCTAAATAGGTAACAATTGGAATTAATCGTTTAGACTCTATGCGAAGTATTCGTTTATTTCTTTTTCGACAAAACTATTAATATTAACAAATAAATAAAAGTAATAAAGCATTCTCATTAGTTTCTTGCTATTATGCGCTATAGGTATTTGTACATTAAATATGAACCTATGTTAAAGAAAAATCAAATCACTTTACAATTTATATTACAATCATATTGTATAAATAAGACACTTTCATGAGCTAAATACACATCTTTTTCTGAAGTATTATATACTTTTTTTCTTGAAGTGTCGTATATATCCTCCCACGCTTCAGTTTGTTTCTTTCATTTTCACACCCTTCCAAGCACGTCTTGCACAGTATCCACGGTAACTCCTTACATATATGTCACGAACACCACTGCCACATATTCTGAACAACGCGACAAAGTAAATACAACACATAAAAAAATCTCCCTCATTCACGATACTAATAAACCATCTCGCGATCATAACTTGTATCTGGCGTGCCTCATTAGCAACTTGTTGAGGCTCTACACTCTATCCTGTTCATTTTGATTTTTTTAATTTTTACCTGTTCTTGGACGTGTGCGTTTTCATTATGCTTTTCAAACAGGATTTCAAAACTAACTTTTTCTCCTGCAGTCTATTAAGCGAATGAATCTACGTCGTTCTTTAATGAGATAGATACACGCCTGAATGTATTGAATATATGTTGCTGTCTATGTAGTTTAACTCTAATAAATTGGGCTGCAATTTATTATATACAGGGTGTTACAAAAATTTAGGGCTGGCTATACATAGACGGTTTCTACAACTAAAAATAAGCAAAAAAGTTTATATAAATTTATGTCCTAAAATGGTTCGTTACTGAGTTACAGCCAATTGAAGTTTTTTATTTTTATTTTAGAAATGTTTACAGAAAACGGGAGTTTCTTATGTTTCTTATTCTTATTCTTATTCTTAACACAAGTTTTTCGAGAAAAATTACTGATAGGAAAAATTTTGAGTTAAAAAGAAAATTAATCGGTGAAAGAAAAGCTCGAGTGTTTTTTGGCAAGATAAATTAACGATTTAAATAAATAATAAATAATTATTTTTATTTGAAAGCAGGAGAACAGTTATTAAATGTACAATTATTATAAATTGTTTGGTTTGGTGTAATAATTTTAATATTATTTTCTTTGTTGCTTTCTACACATGCTGAATAATTGTTTTGTCTTATTTTATTGGATTCGCGTAAATGACAAGTTTTTTAGATATCATATTTGTTCCTATTGAAACATTTTTATACCAATTATTAGAATTTGTCTTGTTCCAAAAGGGATTTGGAATTAAAAAGAAAGTCGTTCAGATGTTACAAAAATTTAGGGCTGGCTATACATGGCTATACACGGTTTCTTCAACTAAAAATAAGCAAAAAAGTTTAAATAAATTTGTGTCCTATAATATTTCGTTACTGAGTTACGGCCACTTGAAGTTTTTCGTATTGCATATCCGACACGTGTGTATCTCGTCACAAATTATCGCGCAGACGCGAAGCGTTCGTATTGCATGTTTGAACAAGTCGCCGACAAGTGAGTAACTTATGGTAATCATATTCAGTAGGCAGTCCGTGTTTTTTGCTGTCAGTCGTGAAAGTTGATTAAGTCATTTGTGATTAGTACTGTTTTCTAATTAATAGTATAAAATGGCAGATTATTCTTTCGAAGAGATGTCCGACATGCATTTAATGTATGGTTTGGCACATTGCAACAGAGAAGAAGCAAGAAGACTTTACGCAGAATATTTCCCAAACCGACGTTTACCAAATGAAAAAACTTTCGAAAGGCTTCATATTAGATTAAGAGAAACAGGATCATTCAAACCAGTAGTCCGAGATCGCAGTAGACCACGAACCACAAGAAATTTGGAATTTGAAGAACGTTTGTTGGATCGTGTTGAAGAAAATGCAGGTGCTAGTACTCGAATAATGGCATTAGCGGAAGATGTCGATCATGTGAGTGTATGGCGTATTTTAAGAACTAATCAGCTTTTTCCTTACCACCTGCAAAGAGTACAGGGACTTAGTGAGAATGATTTCCCATCACGAGAAGCTTACTGTGTATGGTTGTTACGGACATGCGCCGCCGATCATCTCTTTCTGTCGTGTGTGCTCTTTAGTGATGAAGCTGGCTTTACAAGAGATGGTATCGTGCATTTTCATAATTTACACCAGTGGCAACAAGAAAACCCTCATGCTATTATTCAGTCCAGACATCAAGCGCAGTTTTCATTTAGTGTGTGGGCCGGAATTATTAACGAATTTGTGATTGGACCTTTTGTACTTCCACCACGACTCACTGGGCAGAATTATCGTTATTTTTTAGAAAACGACTTACAAGGTTTGCTGGACGATGTTCCACTAAATGTTAGAGGACGCATGTGGTTCATGCACGACGGTGCACCGGCTGACTTCAGTCACACAGCACGCGAATTTTTAAATGCCGTATATCCTGGAAGATGGATTGGTCGCGGTGGACCTGTAGCATGGCCTGCACGGTCTCCAGATTTAAATCCAATAGATTTTTACGTATGAGGACATTTAAAGTCTATGGTATATTCTACTGCAATTCAAAATATTGAAGATCTTCAACGTAGAGTGGAAGATGGATGCCACCAAATTCGAAATACACCAGGAATTTTTCAGCGCGTGAGGCAGTCCATGATACGACGAGCTGAAGCTTGTGTTGCTTCCCGTGGAGGTTATTCTGAACATTTACTATAAGAAACATAAGAAACTCCCGTTTTCTGTAACCTTTTCTAAAATAAAAAGAAAAAAACTCAGTAACGAACCATTTTAGGACATACATTTATTTAAACTTTTTTGCTTATTTTTAGTTGTAGAAACCGTCTATGTATAGCCAGCACTACATTTTTGTAACACCCTGTATAATGTAAATCGTTACACTCGCATGTATCTCTTTCGACTCTTTGAAAAGGTATAGCTCTCAGGGTTTCGCTTTGAGTTCTCGGTAACTAGGCCTAACATACAATATAAACTTAAAGAAATAATACAAAAAGATATCAAATCAAATTCATTTATTGTTTATACTTTCAATATATTAATAAATCACGAACTCAATATAATATTATAAATCATTTGTAAACCTAAATCAAATTACCATCATATAAAATTAGGAGGATTGTCAAGAGAACATACGAATAACTTTGACGTCTTTTTAAGATTTTATAAATCTTTCAATCAGCATACTTGTGTATCATCTTAGTCTAGAGGATCAAAAACCCTCCAAACACTTAGGTATGACACAAGGTGTTTCATTTAATATAATAAAATATAAGCTTTATGGATCTTTTGAATTTACTGATTTTCTTGAACCAAAAGAAGTGTGTTATTCAATATCCATTTAGTGAAAAAGAATCCTTACAGCATGAAGCATCTAATCTTTACACTATATAAATTCTTAATCTGATTCCTAATTCACGAATCTTTTATTACAAAACAAAACATAGATATCATTATATCATTTGTGAAACAAAGTTCGTACGTGTTCACTAATATATATATTTAAGACTATAGATTCCAGTCTGGAATTGCAGCCGCTCTTTGAGCTCGTAAGACTCGTTTTGTGATGAGTCACTCCATTTTCTGTGGTCTATAGATATGTTCTTGCCTTCTTCACAACTTTTCGCCATTCTTTCCTATTTAACATTAATGCTCTCCCTTCTACGGACTCCAGGTCTTTGATATCATCCACTACTTGGTCCTCCCATCTAATTTTTGGTCTACCTCTTGTTCGTGCTCCATATGGCTTCCATCTTGTAATTCGTCTCAACGTTGACCCCTCTTTTCTTCTGTTGACATGCCCATACCACCTTATTCTCATTGATTTAATAACTCTCACTATGTTTTCTCTCTCCAATAACTCCTCTATCCCATGATTCATAAGGATTCTATAACCACCATCTTCTTTCTTTGGTCCATAAATTCTTCTGATTATTTTTCTTTCAAATGTTCTTAGAGCTTCTTCATCTTTCCGTGTTAATCTCATTGTATCTCCAGCATATGTCACAACCGGTCTAATGGCAGTTTTATATATTCTTATTTTTCTCTTAATGCTGATTTTCTTATTTTTCATATATTTCTTGTATCTATAATATGCTCTGTTACGTGCTTGAATTCGATGTTTTACCTCGTCTGTTTTGTGATTCTTACTACTTATCATGGATCCTAGGTTCTTAAATATATCCACTTTCTCAAAATTCTAATTTTCCATTGCTACTTCTTTGCTTTCCTCAATGTTTTCTTGTCTTGCGATTCTCATATATTTTGTTTTCACTTGATTTATCTCAAGTCCTCTCTTCTTTGCTTACGAGTCGAGTCTCAGCATGGCTTCTCTTAGACTATTTGAATCTCTTGCTATTAATGCTATATCATCTGCATACGCTATGATTTGCATTGATTTTTCAATAATTGTCCCTTTAAAACCACAATCTCTTATAATTCCTTCAACAGCTATACTTAATATTGACGTAGATAGTCCATCTCCCTGCCGTACTCCCGAATTAAATTCAAATTCTTTTGATATATCGTCCTGCAGCAAAACTGCTGCTCTGGATCGTTTCATCGTCATTTTCATTAGTCTTATCAACTTTCTAGGTATTCCTAAATTTTCGGCATCTTTGAAGATCGCATCACGTCTCAGGCTGTCAAATGCTTGTTTAAAATCAATGAATAATATTAGAAGTTCGATGTTTTGTTCATAGCATTTCTCTATAATTTAGTTTGATATATATATATATATATATATATATATATATATATCTATATATATATATAGCATCGATAGTTGATCTTCTCCGTCTAAATCCCAGCTGATATTCTCCAATGACGTCCTTTGTCTGATTTTTCACTTTTTCATGTCACTAACTTGTAACATACACTCAAAAGTGATATTCCTCTATAGTTTTCACATAGCATTGGATTTCCTTTTTTGTACACTGGAATTATTAAAGCACAACTCCATTCATTAGGCATCGCTTCCTCTTTCCATATCTGTAGGATTAAGTTATATATTTGTTGTTTAAGCTCATCTCCTCCGTGTTTTATCAACTCACTGCATATTTCGTTTAGGCCAGGGGATTTTCTTTGCTTCATTTTTCCAATCATCTCATAACATTCTTCCTCAGAGGGCATCATTTGGTCCTCATACTCTTCTATGCCAAAGGAATCGCTATATTCATCTTGTTGTAACTGATTATGTTTATTTAGTAGCCCTTTAAAGTATTTCTCCCATTCTTCACTATCGATATTCGCTGTCAGATTTCTGTTTTCTTTTCTTCTTACTTGTTGACATAACTTGTTGTTGTTATTGCTATCATTCTCAATATAATCCATCATTTCGTCAATCCATTGTGTTTTCTTCCGCCTTACCAGTTTCGTACCTTCTCTTCTCTTTTTACTATATTCTTCATAGTCTTCTTTCGCTCCTGTATTTAACCATTTTAGTCTCATTTCTTTCTCCCTCTTCATTGCTCTTTCACATTCAATATCAAACCATCCATTTCTTTTCTGTGCTTGTTTCCTTCCTAATACTTTCTCTGCTGCTGTTGTGATACTGTGTTTTATTTTGCTCCATTCCGCTTCAATATCTTCATTTTCATACCTTTCCACTAGTTGCACTTCCATTTCCCTCATATCTCTCCCGCACTTCTTTTGCATCCATGCTAATATACCTTGCGTTATTATTCTGTTGCAAAACAGAAATTATAATTAATTGATTACAAATTAATTATCCATGTACGCTTGAAATGTTGATTCTAAATTTATGAACTTCAATATTATCGTGCGTTGTGATTTATACAGAACTTTGTTCCTCTTATAAATTATGGAACTCTTCGTGATATACCTTGTTCGATTTTAAAATACAAATAAATTAATAATTTATATTAAAGGTAACGTTTAAATAAAGAAAATAAAATGTATGCGCTTTGACAAATAATTAAACATAAAAATATTTCAAAAATTTATAATTTTGTATAAATGATTATAGAAAATTTTAAGTGTTGTCAGAAACGTTGCCCGCAATAGAATCGAATAGAATCCCTTTCTTAAACGTGCTATGCCATTATATAGCCTCGGTAACACTTCGAGTTTTTCCAACGTAGAAAAATCTTCTATAATTCCATTTTTCCACCTGTACACCTGCATTCCAAAAACTTGTGTTTTTATATCAATTTTGAATGTTTTATTACACTTTGTAACCTATTGAATTTGGTTAACAGCGAAATATTATAATACGGATATTTCATTGGCTGTCGAGGCTCGTATGTTTTAAATAAAAATTTCTTATTTTATCGTACTTCTCCTTTCCTTGTACCGTTAATAATATTCGATATCTTTTTCATGCGTCTAGCACATTTAAAAAAACTATAACTTCCACATTTAAAAGTAGGTCAACGGCGTTCTCACTCTGTAGCGCTTTGTTTTGTACATCTTCCATGTCTATTTTTACCTAACTGTATATTTTTTAATTTTCCGACCTTCGAATACAACTAAATCTGTCATCTTGGTTTGTTTACACTGTTGACAATCAAAATGTGTCTCCTTTATAGATATACTATACCATATAAAGAATTATTTAAATATTGTAATGTCTTTTCGAAGTTTATTAATATTATTGATCCATCTTCGATGACTTATTGTAACTGCTTTCCTGGTTCTATAAGCATTAGATACAATGCTTGATATTTACGAACGTAACTACATTCAATTGTTATCAAAATCATCTTAAACAATATTTGCAATAGTTACAATTATTTATTATCTTTCAGGTTACATTATATATGCTGTTAAATATTAAACTTGTTATATAGCTTGTTTTCCAAAAATTAATCTTTGCCAGTACTATAGTAAACAGTGAATACTTATTTAAAAGAAAAACTTATTAATCCTGCTTGGATATGAATCTTTGAAATATCAGAAATTATAATAATATCCTCTTGTGTGTTCTTCACACCAGATTTTTAATAATATTTTATATTATTAAAAATACCTTTGTATTAATATCCTCTTATTTAATTTTGGTACATAGGCATGTATTTTCTAAATTTAAACTGTTTATATTGCTAAATTGTAATATCACCAATATCCTATCAATATTACATTTGATATAATATTCTATAACTAATATACGCAAGCATTCAAGACACAATCTATTTAATTACGCTCTACGCCTATTTATTTACATTCATTTTATCGCAATTAGAGTATAATTAAAAATCTCTTTAGATAATGGCATTGAATTTATTCAATGAGATAATGATTATCCCTCCAACTATATTTTGTACACGTTTTCTGTACTAAAATCCTGACAGATGCAGACTATAATCATCCTTGATTCCCTAATCATGGCATGCATGCTAAGAATGAAGTAATTTTTCCGTTTCCTCTAACAGAACTTATACTTACGGTTATTTTGTTTTTGGTCTAAAGGTCTATTTCTTCTACTCATTTGTCCGAAATGTGGTCTTACACAAATATATGAAATACAGTATATACATCTCTATATTTTGTGGCATTCGTTGTGAAGCGCTGTTGTGATTAGACTTTTTAGACCTACAAGAACGTTCTGGGATCAAAGGCGTTTAAAAAGTTTATATATATATACAGATATATATATATATATATATATATATATATATATATATATATATAAGGTAAACTTAATAAGTCGGCGATTAAAGGTCTGGTTCATTACTTCAAAGTATATATATTTAAAACAACCCTACATGTTTCGGCAATCATGCCTTTGTCAAGGGAATAAAAAATATAAATTATATATTTATATTTTTTATTCCCTTGACAAAGGCATCATTACCGAAACATGTAGGGTTGTTATAAATATATATACTTTGAAGTAATGAACCAGACCTTTAATCGCCGACTTATTACGTTTACCTTATCATACCAAGGTCACGAAAATATTATATTCATATATATATATATATATATATATATATAAATATAATATTTTCGTGACCTTGGTATGATATGGTAAATTCAATCAGTTGGCGATTAAAGGTCTGGCTTTACTTCAAAGTATATATATTTAAAACAAGAATCGAACTCACGACCTCTGGCTTGCCGGACCATTGCTCGACCACTGAGCTGTTGAAGCGTGAATTAGAAACTTTTATGGGGATGCTTTGAGATACATTAAAGGAAACAGATGAATATATCTTGCCCGTAGTACGGCAGTTGTACAAATTAATTGCGTTTTCGCGAAGTAATGTAATTTGTAAATATTCTTTCTACACTTTACGATGCTATTTATAATGGTGTCTGGAGGAAGTTGTACTCTTATTCTAGGCGTCTACAAATTCTGTCTATTCATTTTGTTCTTCCGCCATTTTTTTGCTTCTGTCCATGTTTCTTCCTTTCTTTCCGCTATTACTCTATCCCATTGCGTTTTTGGCCTTCCCCTCCTTTTGTTTTTCAGTATTCTTGCCTCCCACACTCATTTAGTTGGTCTTACTCCTTCTATTCTTTGCAAGTGGCCCCACCAACCCAGCTGTCTCTTTTCTAGGAATTTAAGTATAGGTTCTATTCCTAGGTCTTCTCGTATTTTCACGTTTCTAATTTTATTCAGTTTCGTAACTCCTCGACTCTCCTCAGGTATTTCATCTAAACAGCCTGTAACTTGCTTTTTTGCTTTTCATCTATTAGCACTCCAAGATATTGAAAAGTCTTCACGTCGATTTCTATATTTATGTTTTTTTGTGCATCTCCTATCGTCATTACTTTTGTTTTACTTCTATTCATTCGCATTCTGTGGGTTTTCAGCTCTGTGTTCCATATTTCCAAGTTCTTTTAAGGTTCTTTTTCATTTGTAGCGATTATCACATCATCTGCGAAAGCTGTTTCCGAGATATCTACTTTTAATAGTTGTAAGTGTCCAACATTAAATTTACTAGTTTTTGTTGTGCATTTCTTTATTAATGAAAAGTCTATGTAATCAATTAAAAACATCTGATCATACTTTTTATGAATTAGACAAATTGTAATCTATCCTTATATCCATTTACAAAGAACATATATTTGCATCTTTCGTGAATGTTCGTTGTAAAGTAGAAGTAAGTAGCATTTTATTTATACTTTCTATTCATTTTATACGAAGTCAAGTGCTTCTTATTTTTTTTGCCAGCCAGAGTTTACTATTTGAATTAGTACAAGAAATTGTTACATCACCGCAAGTATTTATTTTCCTTTATCAATATATAAATTCAAATTGATTTAAAGTGATTAACGAAAATATTAAAATTTTAACTATAAACATATTTGATTTAACCTACATTTAGGAGTACTGTATCAGAATACTAATCGGAAACTCAAACTGCACAGATTTTAATTTAATCATTAAAGCAACCCTTTTTCATATCTCGACTAACTCGCTACCAGTCTTCTCATTAGTGATTTCACATTTATACCCTTTTTATTCACTCTTCCACATTTCCCACTTCGGTTGATGAAAACCGAGAATGAGTACAAGTGAAAGGATACATTTGAAGAGAGGTCGAAAGGCAAATTCATGTAGGAGTTCTACGAAATACCTGTTTCACAGTAGGGATTCTGGATTGTTACTATTGTAGTCTAAGAAAGGAGTAGGGACTGCTCCGGGTATTATCGCTAATGCAGATATTAATCGTTTAAACTGGGTGACAAAGGACCCAGATCCTTTTGTCTGTTGTATTACTGGGGGCGCGTCTGAATAGGACAAGGAAAGATGAATTAATTTTGCTTACGTCGACAAATTACTTTTTTTTTGTAGGCTCTTACTATTATTGGAAGACTTTGGAATTAATATAATATACACTTTTGACAGAAAACGATCCACAATTCTGAACGAATTAATTGTTTTCGTATTTGAAATTGTTATTCTCCATCATTCATTGTGTATTTATAAAAATATAATTAATAATACGCGAAATATTAAAATTTTAATAGATTAGTAATCTAATTGAAAGAATTCGAAAAATAATATTAACAAAAATAATGATAATCTATTTTATCTCGTTAAACACAATCGAACATGGCTTTTCTTTTACAACAAAATATACCATTATACTCAAAATTAACAATATGTGACCTTCTCCGAGAAAAGGGACCTAGTGTGCGAAAATGAAGTTTTTAGAAAAACGCATTTAAAGTTTTATAACGTATTATCACTGTGAACACACCTTCAGTTGGGAGATGCGATTTGGTATGGTTAGTTATGATTGGGTGCCGACTTTGGTGACGTCATGCCTATGTGGTGACGTATTTTTTTTAGCTTTTAGTGTGATAATACCTTTGCTATTGTTGCTGCTCTGTTTGTTATGATCTCGATACTTGATTCTTAAGCCGCAACCAGTGACCGACGCAACAACGCCGCTCTCTGTTCGCTCTCAGCAAAGGGTTGATGTGCGTATACTAATACGAAGAACATTATAAAAATAACTATAAGAAAGGAAAAGAATAAAGTGACGCTTCAGTCTTGTGCCAACTGTATAACGAGTGTTATCAATATCTCAAAAGTTGTTTCGCAATTTTGGTTCTTTTGTAATTTTGTTACTAAGCTGATGTTAATTTGAAGTAATTTTAATAAAAATGGATATTTCTGACAGTTTTGATGATGATTTAAAAAGACTAGACTCCGTTTATGGCGATGATGAGATCGATATGACGTTATCTGAAAGTGTCGGTGCTAATACTTCGGGACTAACTGAAAATCAAAGTTTCTTGCATGATGTTTCCGAATCCAATATTATATCCGAATTGGAGGAATCCGTTGAAGATATACTAGAGTCGATGAACATCGATTTGATGTACGGAGAAAAATCCGAAGCATGTTGTTCGAAAGAATGTAATAAGATAATTCCAGAAAATCTTGCTATACAAAGCTGGCAATTTTTCCAAGAATTAAGTAAACCAGAACAAGATTTAGTCCATTTGAGCCATTTGGAATTTCATAGACAACATTTATCGCTCGAAAACGTTTATAATACTGAAAGTCGGAAGAAGTATGGCCAAAGGGTAAAAAATAAATCCAGAGTTGATACAATGTACTTATTTCGTGGCATTCATATTTGTAGAAAGATGTTATATTTTATTTACGATGTTGGTTTAAAACGTTATAAAAATTTGATTCGACATAGTGATAATGTTGGCTTATCTGAACGAAAACATGAACTAAGTGGCAAGTCTTCAAAACGGCAATCGCGTGTGTTATCACCGGAATCACTTACTCGTATCGTTCAATTTATTCAAAATTTTGCTGAAAAATTCGCAATACCTCTTCCTGGTAGAATGCCAAACTACAAAGACTGTAAAGTAATGCTGCTACCATCCAGTGAAACAAAAAGTGCTGTTTATCGTCGTTTTGAGAAAGTTTGTCTTACTGAAGATAAAATCGCAATTAAAACTTTTTACAAAATTTGGATGAAGTACCTACTGCCCTTACATCTCGCCTATGAAACCGAAAACTGATCTTTGTGACGTCTGTTAACAAAATACCTTGATGCTGCGACGAGTTTTGGAAGAATCTGATTCAGATACAAAAGAAGCAAAATTACGAATGGCTGTTACTCATCTTGACCATGCGAAACGCCAGCGTGAATTCTACCAACAATGCTGCAAGATGAGTGATGCTTATTCTACTCTTGTAGTGAGTTTCGACTATGCACAAAATATATCTTATCCATCCAGTCCACAACAAGTCGGAACGGCATATTTCAAAGCAGCTCGTAAATGTTCAATTTTTGGTATTCATAATGAATTCACTAACGTTCAGTCGAACTATTTATTAGACGAAGAGTTCGAAATAGGAAAAGGACCTAATGCTGTCATTAGCCAAATTCACGATTACTTCACGAAGAATGCCGTTAAAAATTTAATTTTAATTTGTGATTTTGTGAATGGAAGTGAAGTAGAGTGGCGAACATGGGATACTCATTTCGAAGGATTTTACAAAAGATTACCAGGTAAACTGTCGCGATTTTGTGATTTTAATTTTTCAAATTCATTTCAATTAATTTTGTAAACGTTTGCATTTTAGGTATTACCAAGTACCAACACTTTGACTTAAAAAAAAACGACGAAAAGGCTGACGAAAAAAAACAATTTAAAACCAAAAAATCAAAAAAAATAAAATTTTAATGTTTTTCTCATTTTTATCGATTTCCTCATGTTTGTATGGGGTAAATAAATTTTCATCAGAAATCTAACTCATTTCATCTTATTCCACACCCTTTTAGGTACCAGAATCCACTCTTAAGTCCAAACCCGTTTTTTGACACACTAGGTCCCTTTTCTCGGAGGAGGTCACATATATGTAGATAATCTTAGAAACAAATCTCTATATATACCGGGTGTCACACAAAAAATGCCCCAAGCTGTAACTCTGTTATTTACATTCAGATTTTCATAAGACAAGTACCAAATGAAATGGTTTGATGAATACTATGTTTTCGGCTACATTTACTATTTTCTAGCGCCATCTTCAATTTCTAGCAATTTTCAGCTTTTTTTTCAAATTGCTAGGTATATTTTTGTTTGGATCATTAGATTTTCCCGAATCCATTGATGTGCAATACATCAATTATAGTTAAATTTAGAAGAAAAAAATATTAAAACACTGTCCGTATATTCTCTTAGTCACTCGTGTTATACTGTAGTGTGCGATGGCAAAATAACGCATTACGCGCATATGTAACTGTCATATTTGACTTTTCTTTATTAAGCAAGCACAATTTGACATTTTTAAAATAAATCAAGAAATTCAATCAACCTACTGACATGCTACAAGTTTATTTTGACTGTAATAAAAAATCTAATCAAGCGTTGCGAATTTACATGGAACGTTTTCTGGAGAGAGAAGTTCCAGAACGTCGTAAGTTTAACCAACTTGAAGAAAATTTAAGAAGATTTGGATAGTGCAAGAAACCGAAAGTATCCGCAGGAAATTTTCTGAAAACGTGGAACGGGACGTTTTATTAGCTGTTGAAGAAAATTGCAAAACCTCGGCTCGTGAAGTTGCGATATATAGTTGGTACGTCCCAAAGTACTGCGCCTGCAGTACTTAAAAAACACAAAAATTTAAGCCGTACATTGCCCAAAAAGTGCAAGCAATACATGAAAATGGCAAAAACAAATTAGCATACGATGCGACAATTCACATCAAGCTTTGATACAAAATAATACAAATCTGTATAAAAACAAATCTGTATCTGTATATACATGGACACACAGTACGTATTTACCAGCGTTTGCTTCAACCACCAGACGCATGCGTTTCTGTCTCACGACTTTGTCAATGGCGGGTTTACGAAGACAAACGACTGTGGGTACACTTCGCGGTCATGTAGCAAATCGTCTTTGTCTTCGTAAACCCGCCATTGACAAAGTCGTGAGACAGAAACGCATGCGTCTGGTGGTTGAAGCAAACGCTGGTAAATACGTACTGTGTGTCCATGTATATACAGATACGGATTTGTTTTTATACAGATTTGTATTATTTTGTACATGAAAATGATCCAATTCGAAGAACACGGTTTCGTAATTTTTACTTAACAATCTTGCAACAGATGAATGTACTCACTAATTATGGAATTTGTAATCGCAACATTCCCCTAAACAAACAAACCCTAGATATGTCGTATAATAATAATTTTCAACGTCGTTTTAGCTGTAATGTTTAGTGCGGCCTACTTGGGGACCTCTGGATTGCGCCATTTTTTATCGACGGTTCCTTAATTCAACTAAGATGTCACCACTATTAAGCATTAGAGATGTTGAAAGGTTTTGGATGAGTTACCGCTTGCGGAACTGTTTGAAGTACATTTTCTACAAGACGGAGCTACTCCCCATAATTCACGAATAAATGTTTGTTGGTTGAATAGAAATTTTAATGAACAATGGATTGGCACATATGGACCTATTTGTTGGCCTGCGCGTTCACCTGATCTTACGCCTCTAGATTCTTGGTTTTGGAGATTTCTTCAAGATCGAGTTTATTTAACAGTGCCACAGAACGTGAACCATTCACGAAATCAAATAATTGAAACTTGTCGGGAATAATTTCGTGTTAAATGGACCTATGGTGTTATAAAAAGATGCCAGAATTGTATTGAGCATGACGGTCATCAATTCGAATGATATTGTAAAATTTTTTAGTTTTATTTGTTTTTCTTTATGAATTAAAATTAGTTACATATGGGTAATGCGTAACTTTTTACACTTATATTTTCATGGCACACTACAGTATAACACAAGTGACTTTAAGAAGAGAATTTTCGAAGTGTTTTAATATTTTTTTCTCTTCTAAATTTACGATTAAAATTGATGTATTGTACATCAAGTGATTCAGAAAAAAAATCTCTATCCAATGATACAAAAAAATATATACCGTGCAATTTCAAAAAAATCACTAGGCATTGAAGATGGTACGGTTTTAATCTTCACTTTTACTCTTTATTCGTAAAACGACAATTGTTTCGCCAGCACAGTGGCTTCCTCAGGTGTTTACTTCTAAACAGTACGTTACAAACTAAATAAAAAATAAAAAATATATCTATAAAATCAAAAAGGATGGTATTTAAAATATTTTTACAGAAATCTATACAAGTATTGTCGGTATTGAAAAATGTGCATCTGGTCGGCCCTAACTGTATATTATGAGGTACTAAACGTGTTTACGCATAAATTTGTTTAATAAACTACATATACATTTGTATTATTGTCTAAACTATTGTCTAAAATTTTTTATTTAGTTTGTAACGTACTGTTTAGAAGTAAACATCTGAGGAAGCCACTGTGCTGGCGAAACAATTGTCGTTTTACGAATAAAGAGTAAAAGTGAAGATTAAAACCGTAGTTTTATTTCTATTCTTAATTATGGATCTTCATCAAGTAAATGCCGAATCAATTCAATTATTGAAGATGGTGCTGAAAAAGAGTAAATTCAGCCTCAAACATAGTACTCATTAAACTATTTCATTTGGTACCTGTCTCATGAAAATTTAAATATAAACAACAGAGTTACAGCTTGGGACGTTTTTTGTGTGACACGCTTGTATATAAAAATTCAGCCTGCTTATATTGGTGCCCGCAAAACTCTAAAAGCAGTCCGTTGATTGACTTGAAATTTTGACAAAACGTCTCATTGAAATATGCGAGTGTTTTTATAGTGAAATGAATTTTCTTTTAACACGACGCGACAAAAGTTTTCCCACGCCAGTGAAATAAGGAGATATAAGTAGCGTAAAAATTTCTGAAATACTTGATTTGGTAGTACTTTTTCTTACAAGTTGACGTTTGCTAATCATATACTCTATTGGCGCTAACATATTGTTACGAAATCTTAATGATAAAAAGGAAAACAACTTTGATTTAATCTTGAATGAATTGTCTTATATGAAAACTTAAAATAATGTGTATAGGTTAGATGTAAATGACAGGACGATGTTATTTTTAAAAAAATACGACTAACGAGTGTCAAATTTGAAGGGTGATAATAATGATATTGATATTTGGCAAACAATTGCCTACTTTCGAACATAGGCCACCGTTCTCCACATGCAATCACAGAACGTCAAAGGAGATCAAACTGCAATGATCAAAACATTTAGACGACAATCCATGTGTTAGAGTGAAAACTTTTCAAACGCGAGCAGAAGAATCGGCAGATCAAGAAGAAGAAAAACCTGAAGTCTTACGTGTTGAATCGAGAAGAAGAAGAGCAGCACAATCGTCTCAACAACACCAAGAACAATTACCTCAACAGCAAAGACGTATGCAGTTGCAATATCTGAATGATCCAGCTTCAGTTCACCGAATTACTTTTTCATGCAAACCGGATATTCAATACAATCTAATTGAAGCAACAATATGTCTATCAATAAAACGTAAGGGCAAACTTTGCAAATGTACCGTTTGAATTTAGAAAACGATTGCTTCTCCCATAGGCAATTATACATAATGTATCAGAATAATTGAAACATACATGAGTGGGTAAAAACCCACCAGTTTTGTATAATACAAAGGTATTTTTAATAATATAAATATTATTAAAAATCTGGTGTGAAGAACACAAATACAGGTTCACTATTCATATTTTTTGTGAACGTGTCCGAACATATCCCTCCCCGGAGACGTGGATACGTATTTCGCCTTTCTACAGGCTCATCGGTACGCCCCTGCTGGAGAAAGGATATCTTCAGACACATTCACAAAAAAGAACCACATCGCCATATCACAGAAATTATCCAGACTGAGCGTAGAAGTAAATTCAGCGACACATGCGGAGACATAAAGACAAGACATAAAAAGACATGCGGTTAGTCCGTAGTATGAGTGAAGACACAGACAAAATGCAGTTTTTAGAGACACGGCTGCACCATCTTTAGAAGGGCGTCGTTGGTTCGCATTGGTTATGTGGACAGGGCGAGGTACTTCGGCTGTCTGACAACAGGCAGCGCTGAATTTACTTCTACGCTGGGTCTGGATAATTTCTGTGATATGGCGATGTGGTTCTTTTTTGTGAATGTGTCTGAAGATATCCTTTCTCCGGCAGGGGCGTACCGACGAGCCTGTAGAAAGGCGAAATACGTATCTACGTCTCTGGGGAGGAATATGTTCGGAAAAACATATTTTTTCTTCCCTTCCTTTCATTTCCCATCGCTACAGCAACACAAGACAAGGTATTGAATTAAATGATGTGTTTTCTTTGAGAATCTATTTTAGCTACAATAATTTTATTTGCATTCTCATTCATTTCATATTAGACTAAACCACAGCGAAGCGTGCCTGAGTTAAGCTAGTCTAAAATAAAAAAAGATCATCTAGTCAATCAACAATTAAATTTCAAGGAGTTAACTTAGTTAACCTTGGAGCAAGCGCGATGGAAATGTACTTGAGAGCGCGCGGTGTATCTGTGAAATACATTGAAGTGGGACTGTTACAAATTACAAATAATATTTATAGCAGGCTTGCAGTTTGGTAGGTTTATGTTATAATTGAATCAGTTTCGATTTTACTATAATTACTCTTTGACCTAAATAATTTCAGCTGGATATCAGTTGCAAAATGTAAACAAAATAGTAACGATTAGTATGGTATTAATATAAAATTTTGTGCGCGAAAAGAATAAAATATGAAATTATAACTTTCGCTTGTTAATAGATTGAAACTGAAATGCCTAAGATAAATAAGTGGTAAATAAAATGAAAACTGATATATTTTTGCGTAAAAGGCATATTA
Source organism: Melolontha melolontha (assembly GCA_935421215.2). Lineage (NCBI taxonomy): Eukaryota > Metazoa > Arthropoda > Insecta > Coleoptera > Scarabaeidae > Melolontha > Melolontha melolontha. The sequence continues at coordinate 99,063,007 of OW285241.1, forward strand.
AAATTAAGAAATAATTAAAAGCGGATAATTAATTAGGGCTCTAATATCCTTAAAATTAAAATTATTTAGAGAACGATGGCGAAAGGTAGTTTAATTTAATTATTTCAAACAAAATCTGAGTTTCCTACTTTTACTTTGTAATTTGTTTCCGTCAAAGGCATCCCTGTGAATCTTATCTTATATTAAAATCTTCTTAAACCTTAAGAATCTGTTATCGTTTTACTGTGTCATAAGTTTCTTTAAACCTTATAAAAATCTCACACTGTGTTCTTTACTGGTTTATGGAATTTGCTTTAAAATATTTATGTGGTATCAAAATATACAGTGTTTATCTCCTTCGGATATAACACTGAGTGTTACATCGTATATTTTAGTTATACAGGGTAGCACAATGTATATTGACAGTTTTTAGAACGAAGAGAGAATTATAGACATTAAACAACCCAAGTATCTTCATTACACATAAAATGCAGTTTTATAACGAAAATAATTTTTTTAAATTGACGTGTTTCAAATAACCACCATGCTTTTCTAAACAACCTTAATAAAAATTCTCTGTAACTCGTTGCAGTATTTCCTAATTTATCGATCTGATTTCTTGAGTAATATTGACTTTTAAAGCTAGTACCGTTCGAGGTTTATTTTCGAAAACCCTAGACTTTAACCTTTAGTTACTCGCGAATTCCTTGAGAACATTATTACTCGCGCAGTGTATTTTGTACACCAGTTGCATAATAACGATAAAGTCTTCTAGGGTACTAAAATTTTATATAATAATTTTATAATAATAAATTTATTTTACCACTTTTATAATACAATATTACAGTAATATCAAGCGAACCACAAAATTTGTATCCTAGGTAGGCCGTGAACGATTGAGATAGACACATAAGTCACGCCTGAACTACTTAGAATTGACTTAGTGTTATTTGTAAATAATCTTACGTCAAATTGACAAGTTGCGATGTTACCTATTACTAATACAAAGGTATTTTTAATAATATAAAATATTATTAAAAATCTGTTGTGAAGAACACAAATACAGGTTCACTATTAATATTTTTGTGAACGTGTCCGAACATATCCCTCCCCAGAGACGTAGATACGTATTTCGCCTTTCTACAGGCTCATCGGTACGTCCCTGCTGGAGAAAGGATATCTTCAGACACATCCACAAAAAAGAACAACATCGTCATATCACAGAAATTATCCAGACCGAGCGTAGAAGTAAATTCAGTGAAGTGAGTGAAGACATAAACAAAATTCAGTTTCTAGAGAGATGGCTGTACCATCTTTGGAAGGGCGTCGTTGGTTCGCATTGGTTATGTGGACAGGGCGATGTACTTCGGCTGTCTGACAACAGGCAGCGCTGAATTTACTTCTACGCTCGGTCTGGATAATTTCTGTGATATGACGATGTGGTTATTTTTTGTGTCTGAAGATATCCTTTCTCCAGCAGGGGCGTACCTATCAAACAATATAGAATAAATAATAAAGCTAATGTTGTTTAACACACTCTCTAACACACATACTCGTACTCACACACACCTTGCCGTTACCCTTTTATTTATTGTAGTATTCTAAGGAATGAGACACAAAAAAAAGTTTTCAGAGTAAGCCATGGATTAAATCAGTTATGTCTTAGATTGATTAAGTGATCTAACCTACATTTCGTAGTATTAGGAATATATCAGAATAATTGAAACATACATGAGTACCTTCTGCTCTTCTTTTGAGGTATAGACAAAGTAATGTAGGAAGATTTGCTATATGGCCATTTACTCCAAGCAGTGTTTCATCAACCTCAACCCCAGAGACTTGCGAAATAATCGCCACCTAATTGGCCCGTGTATTGATTTGTTTAAAATCTTTCGTATTTAGGCCATCAATATTCAGCAGGTGAAAAAAAACATTATGTCCATCTGTTAGTACGTCTTGAAACAGAAAAACGGCCGCACATTTGGTCTATCGTATCAAAACCGCCTTTTGTTGAATTATAAAAATGAATTACTGCGAGGTTTTATGTTGCATTGTTTATTTATTTATCGTCATGCATAGATCTAAGCAGAATGACTGCTTTATTCTATTTTCGTCCTTAAGACGTTATCATTGTATTTTTTTGGAAACCAAATAATAAAGAATTTATTATTGCTCTGTTTTTATTAGGTAAAAATTGAAGCGGTATTTAGCGTTTCTTTTCTTTTCAGAATGCCAACTAAAATTGTATTTTGCTCTAGTAATGGCAGAGCTGATGGTATATCAGTTGTCTCATCTTAAATTATGGTTGAATCCCATTACGCGAACTAGCGATCTTTTTACAATTTCGCTTGGCGTATTGGTCGTATTATATGGACCGTTAAATTGCGATAATCGCGTCAACAATATGTCGGTAATAGGTCAGGTGAAGGTACATGTGTGAATTGTAATTTCTTATCAAACAAGGAGGGATAATTACGCAGTGGGGTACAAAATACACCAGCGCCAGTAACATCCCCATAGGAAAAGTTGGAGCTGGTTAAATCTGGCGACCTTGGGGGCCAATTAAAATCACCACGGCGTAGCTCAATGAATACGAAGATCCAGAAAGGTTTGAAAATATCCAGCTACAAAAGTCTTGATCATATCAACATATCGTTGTATAGAGATACAAGTGTTACAGGAAACATGTTTCTTAGCGCAGCCATGAAAATTCGCGCAGTACGGCTTGTTGCTCTATCTTGTTGGAACCATAAATCCTTATTTTCAACCCTCAATCGTTGAGAAATGACTGTACGGCGTCTTTGGAAAGTACGGGCTTAGTATTCTGAATGCAGCCGCACTGCATCTTACGGTAACTTTTCGGAATGCAGATGTTCATAAATTTATTGTTATTGTTCGACAGCCGAGTATCGAAAATTTTGTTTATTCACATATCCTGCGCCTCATCACACATTATTAAATAATTTAAAACATTTGGTTTAAGTAAATCAAGAAATGTTCTACAAAATTGTATTCATGCTGGTAAATCTTCGGTAGAATTTTATGAACAATTTCAATTTTATGCGAATGAAACCGTAGTTCTTTCTGTAAAATTCGCCCCAAACTGCTTCGTGTAATGCGCAATGCTAGCCTTGCTTAACGAATCGGACTTCTTGTTACAGCTTGTCGTACTCGTTCTATATTCTCTAATGTGCGAACAGTTTTTACCGAAATGACATATTTATTTAGTACACTTCCATAATCATGAAACCTTTCAACCCAGAACAGAATTGTGTTACGCGAAGCAATTTTTGCATGCATGGGAACTTAGTATTCACGACGAAATTGATACGCCTTAACCCAAAAGCTGCATTGATCACTAGCCATGGATCCATTTCTACTAAACTGAATACAGTACTGTGATGTGCGTCATGCTACGTTACGTCAGTCGGTGACCTAGGAGATGACGTCATCGGCTACACACGTCATAGGACTTTCCGGAATGTTCTAGATGCCGATTAATCTTATAACAGCGATGAGTATATAAGAGTCAAGGGAAGGATGATCCATTCGACCAACAATCGTCGTGAACTTAAGAACGTAGTCATAATTATGTACATAAATAAATATAATATATGCAGATCCTATGAAAAATATACTCGAAGTGCGTGGTGATTTAAACCAAATTAAAATAAAAGACATTCATCAAGTTTTTACCTACAATTACGTCTTCGATATTAATATAGAAAAACATACATTCTACAACACGTGTATTGAAAACAATCTTGAAAACTTGTTCAAAGTTTATAACGTCACTATTATTGCCTATGGGCAATTGGCACGATTTATACAGGCTATTAAATAATTTATTTGATTATGTTAAGGATAATTTAACTGGTCCAACTTTTAAAGAGGATGATGGCATTAACAAGGAACTTTTAGCATAGGTAAATCTCATTTCAATCCTAGGCGATGAAAGAGCTTGGAAAGATATTAATTACAGAACTGGCAATTTAACAAGGCTATTAAAATGTATAGGATTTAAAAGGGCTGCAGATTGATGTTAAATAATAATAGTCCCCGTAATTAGCCTGGCAGGCCCTTCGAGTGGTAACATGATAGGCTTGTTACAACTTGAGCCGTTCGGTACACTAGGATGATAACGTGGCTATTGCTACTTTTCCGTCGCGTCGTTTTGCTTCTACATTCTTCGGAAGAGTAATTTTGTCAGATTGTCGAAGTAACGCAACAAATTAAGAGACAATTGCATGTGGGATGAGATTTTAATAATCACTAATTCTCACATGCATTTAATTCAACTTATTCTTTATTTATTAATATTGCTATTCTTAATTATCGTGTGTCTTATTAATCGAACCCGAATAGAGGATTTAAAATTTAAGCTACTCACTGTACCCCCCATTTTATTAATAATCGAAAAGTGGCGTATCAAAAACCCTCAATACCCATTGGGCCACCTTACTAAGGTAATATTGCTTATTTTTCTGCATTAAACTAATAAACTTTACTAATAAGTAATATCTTTGCTAGATAAATGATTATCATTATTACTATTACAGGCATATAATTATGGAAAGAAATCAATTTAAGTTGCGGTTACAAATGTACGAATTTCCCATAATATAATTGCAAAAACTTCTATGCTCAGAAATACAGCCTGTCCATATAAACTTCGCTGATTTCGAATGTTATTAGTACGGAAACTATGAGTCCTAGAGATTTACGGTTTGCGATATCATGAAAAGCAACACAACAAGTTTATTTTGCTGCAAACGTTTATTCGTCAGTAAAAATTACAGTTTTGTCTATGTATACACTTTGATGTGGGCTCTCGTTCGTAGCTCTCAAAATATCTAGTCGATATTCAATTTCAATCCGTGTGTTACGCAGCATGTGAGTTGTCACTGAATTAATGGCTTCCGTAATTCTGTTGCAAAGATCATAAACATCACGTGCGTACACCATCTTTTTGACATCCCTAAAGGAAGAAATCCGGAGGATTTATGTCTGGAGATCGCGGTGGCCAAGCAGTGGGTCTATCTCGAAACGACGAACGTCTGTACTCCAGTTCGGTGGGGCACCATCTAACTGGAATATCACACTTGGCTGCAAAGGGAGTAGCTGTGGAAAAACAAACTGTTTAAGCATATCAAGTAAATGGGATCAGTTATGTTTTTTCCATGAAGAAAAATGGTTCGACGATTTTGTCAAGCATCAGACCACACCACACATTCACTTTATCACTGTCCCTGACATGTTCCCGAAAAACCTTATGCTATTCTGAACCCAAAATAGTAACGTTGTGACGATTAACCCTTCCAGATTTGTGGAATATTGATTCGTCACATTCTCTAGGTATTTTTCAGCGTCCTCGATCCTGTCCAGGATAGCAAAGCTTTTGCGTATTGGTAGGACCCCGGGCTGTTGCGCCTGAAGGATTTGTACTTTATAGGCATACATTCGCAGTCTTTTATGCAGCACCTTACTCGTGGAATGCGTGGAATGTTTCCGTGGCCCTCTACGAATTGACGTAGTTGGGCTTCTATTGAAAGCCTCCCCAATTTCATCAACAGTTTCCTCAGGTGTGGGTTTCTTACCAGAGCTAGGCTGTCGGTTAATACTACCCGTGGCTGGAAACTTGTCAAACTACGCCTTAATTGTGTTTACGTCTAGTGGTTCCCGTCTGTACGTTCTTTGGAAAATCTTTTGGACGGTAATCGGTGATTTCTTGTCAACGTATCACGCACTTGGCTCTCGTTTTGTTGTCATCTCTGCTCGTTAGTCAACACCTGCATTAAAAATAATGGCAATTACATGACAGACCAATAATGCGTAGAATAAAGATTAATTTTTCAGGGAAAAGAAATTTGCAACAAAATAAACTTGTTATGTTGCTATTCGCGTCGGAAGAGGAGGTAATAGAATTTTACTTGGATCTGCAGAAAACACTTGACGAATGCATGGAGAAGTGAAAGGATAATAATAATGGGAGACTGGAATGCCAGGGTAGGATGTGACCGAATTAGAGGCATGGGATGCATGGGGAAACATGGAGAGGAAAAAAAGAATTGAAATTGAATAAAAATGATAGACTTCTGTAGGAGAAATGACTTGATAATAGGTAACACAAAATGGAAACAAAGACTAGAGCATAAATATGTGACAGAACAAATATATGTAAACAGCATAATAGACTATATAGTATACACACATAATATAGCAGAAATATAGTGGAAACGAAAAAGGAATCAGAGATAGGATCAGGGAATAAGCTGGTAATGGCATACTGCAGCGCAAAAGTGAAGAAGAAATGGGTATAAAAGCAATATAATAAGGTAACAACGCACAAATTAAGGAAAAGAGAGAGGAATATGAGGGAAAAGGAAATATAGAATTTAAAAAACGGAAAGAAGAGAAATAGGAAAAGACATTAGAGGAAAAATGGAATACATTTAAAGGCGGAAGAGGTATGTGGAAGAAAGAAATATGATAAGACGAAATGATAAATAATATGATACAATGAACACATTGGTGGAACGATGAGGTGAAAACCCAGATAAAAGTAAAGAAGTTAGCATGGAAAAGATACTAACTAAACTAAAACACAAGAAGATAAGGAAGAATATTACAGAAAAAGAAGTAGAGCAAAAAAGACAGTGAAAATGCAAAAGCAGAAAGTTGGAAGAAATTTGGAGTAGAAATAAATACAGAACAAAGAATAGATAACAGAAAAGTTTGGACAAATATTAAAAGATCAAAAGGAACGAAGAGAAAGAAAATAAAGGTTTAAAAGAAAAACAAAATAAACTGAAAACAGAAATATAAAATATACTGGAGGTGTGAAATCAATACTATACGAAGAAGTATACGAGTAATAAGCCAAGGCACAACACAGAAAGACAGGACGGAGAAGAAAAAATGCAAGAAATAACAAGAGAGAGAAGGTTGAGGAAGCAATAAACAAAATAAGAAGTGGGAAAGCCTGCGGAGAAGATGAAATAACTCCGGAAATGATCTAATGGTTGGGTAGAGAAGGTGTGATGTCTGGCCATCTAACTATGTGATGTCAGACGTGGGTAGGATCGCCATGTGATGCGCCTGGTCCCAAGGGGCACATCGCTGCGTTAACACGCAGGTACACCGGTTTGGTGAATAACAGACTGTGACGTTTTGGTTAACAAATATACTTTAATAACATAACGATATATACAACAACAATAATAACGATGTTTACATTGCAACAACGAGGTACAGACTAAAGGAGGATTACTTGGTTATACTCACTCTTAGCTGCGCCTCTGTCGACTCTGTAAGTGACTCTGACTCTTAGATGCATTACCATCTGTATTTATACTTGAGCGTGTCCTTCCTTTGGCCTGGTGATCTACTTATAAGATAAACAGGTGGGTAAAGCGTGTCACTTTCCGAGGTCGTATTTTAGATATTGGCGAGGCCGTGTTTAGAGTTCTATCTAAACAAGACCGAGGCTGTATCGCGTAATAAATCTGTTCTAAATACCTGACCTGGTTCGGTTGTTACAAATGAAAGAATGGCTGTGGGAAATATGTAAAGAGGCATGAGAAAAGAGGCATGAAAAAGGCATTTCTAGGAAGTGGGAAAACAACTTAATAATACCTATATACAAAAAAGGAGACCAGACGGAGTGTGAAAACTATAGACTAATATGTTTAGCCCCAAACATCTTTTAAGGCATATACTAGAATAATAGAAAAGAGATTAAGAATGTATGCGGAGCCATTATTGGAAGAAGAACAAGCTGCTTTAAGGCCAGGTAGACAAACGTGCGATAACATGTATATACTGAGAAGACTGATGGAAAGGAAGATAGAGGAAGGAGAAGAATTATACTTAACTTTCATAATTTTGAAGGCGGCTTTCGATAGGTAGACAGACAGGAAATATGGAAGTGTCTGAAGGAAAGGGAAGTACCCATAGAATTAATAAAAATAATAAAAAGCACATATGAAACAGTAAGATATAAGATGCAGATTGGAGGAAAAAGATCTGAGGAATTTACAATGAGGAAGGGAATGAAACAAGGGGATAGTCTAAGTCCACTGCTATTCATACTGGTTATGGATAAAATAATTAAAAGAATAAAGGGAAAAAGAAAGCAATTAGAAACAATAATAGGAATTTTCAACTGGTTAGAATGAGTAGTATGTTTGAGGATGACATAGTGTTGGTGACAAACTTAAAAAATATAATGCAGTAATCGGTAAACACATGGAAGAGCGAAATCGGAAGAAGCAGAATGAAGATTAACGTGTGTAAGACGAAAGTAATGATAATTAACGAAAATAAAAATGATCGGAACAACAAGGAAATTAAATGTGAGGAAGAAATACTAGAAAGGGGATCAACATACGAATATTTAGACACAATGATAATCAGGCAACGGGAAAAATAGACGCAGAAATCAGAAATAGAGGCAATAAAGCTACAAGATTGTATTACTCAATAAACAAAGCAATATTGGGTACCATAAAAATAGAGATCTGAAAGTTAAAGGAATAGTACATAATATAATAGCAATACCAATAATAACTTATGCGCGGAGAGTTGGGTAATTCAAAGAAAGCACGAGTCGAAAATAGAGGCAATAGAGATGAAACTCTTAAGAAAAATATCAGGAAAAACGATATGGGACAAGTGCAAAAACGAAGAGATGAGAGAAATGACATAACAAATATCAATATTGGGAAGAATAAGAAAGAAACAGCTGAAGTGGTATGGACATATAGTAAGAGTGAACTAAGAACGAATTATAAGAAGAATGGTAGAGGTGCGCAAAATAAGGAAAAGGCAACTAAGGAGGCCAAGAATATAGTGGATAAACCTAATAGAGCAATAGGAATGAAGAAAGAGGAGACGATGGAAAAAATGAGAATGATGGCAAGACATAGAATGGAATGGAGCAAATGGGTAGAGGAGGATTGGGACTCCCAATCTGACGCCTGAAAAGGCATAAAGAGTAGGACAAAGAAAAAGATGTTGCTATTCATGATACCGCAAATCCTAGGACTCATAGTTTCCGTAAATCAGGGAGGTTTCATGTGGACAGTATTTTTCGCAGTATAAGATTAACAATAACACATCTTTATTAGTTTCTTATAAAAAAAGTCTTAATATTAACTCCGAGTTATATCCCCCTGTATATTTACTGATTAAATTATACATTGCGTATATCGCCAGCGCAACGTACACAACGTAAATATATTAACATCATTGGGCACGACTCCAAGGAAAATAGAATTGCGTTTACTGGTAAATTCTATCGCTTTAATTTTCTAAGTCACGGCTTCTCTCCTCTTAAAGCGTTCGCAATTCAGTTTCATGAATATTGTATTAACTTGGTTCTTTTACATTTATTCCTTGTCTGAATTCGCGTATGAGAGGGTTCCTTTCACGTCATTTCTTTTTATCTGCGCAACTAGAAGCATGCATTTTTTCTTGTCAGAGATAATACCCCAAGAGTTTCATCTACGAAACTATTGTGCGTGAAAGTTTTGTGTCTGTAATATATATGTATTTATGGCGTTTCATTATTTTTGTTTGTGTTTTAGATTAGACTCATTTATACTGATTATATCGTAATAATAAATGGATATAATCCTTAATTCTTCCACTCAGACACTAAATAAACTAAATAATATATTCTAGCTGGACGACATAAAATTTGATACACAAAATAAGCAAAAAAATCTTAATAAACATGGGCCCGAAAAGTAATGGTTTCGGAGATATGGAATTATTCTTTTTTTACCTCCGTTGTTTATTTTTTTGCAAAAGCTTGCAGTTCCTTATGATGTGTGATGGTTTGTGAAATAAACATTTAGTATTTAATTGCTGTTGTCAGTGCACAAGTTTCGTTTGTTATGGCTGTTTACTCTAACGCAGAATTAGCTGACATGCAATTCATGTATGGTCGTGTTAATGGGATTGCCACCGAAGCACGATATTTTTATGTTGAAGCTTATCCAAATCGCCAGAATCCTTCACATCGTATGTTTGAAAGAATTCACCAAAGATTGCGTGATACCGGTTCATTGAGCAAACATTGCCATTTATCCGGAAAACCCAGGTCGGTATCTACTCCTAGAGGAGAAGAAGAAATTCTAGCACGGGTTGACCATAATCCGGGGACGAGTGTGCGGAGAATATCATACCATGTACAGCTAGTGCAGGCCTTAGATCCACTTGATCATCAAGTACGTATGTTTTTTTGTCGCTGGCTTCTACACAATGATGCTGAAGGCCCCCGTTTTCTTGCCAATATTTTTTTAACGGATGAATCAGGGTTAACACGAAATGGAGTTGTTAATTTTCACAATTAGGCATGTTTGGGCCGACGAAAATCTCTATGTTGTAATGTAATCTGGACATCAGACACGTGTTTAATTAAACATTTGGACGGTTATTGTAAGCGACATGTGTCTAGGTCCTGTTATTTTACTAAACCGATTAACAGATGCTGTTTATCTTAACTTTGTGCAGAACACAATGTGTGATCTTTTGGACGACGTTCCTTTGGACCAAATCAACAAATGTGGTTCTTAGCATGATGGTGCTCTAGCTCATTCTTCGATTACCATTAGAGAGCATTTGCATCAAAATTTTCCACATAGATGGGTAGGAATGGACAGACCTGTTCAATGGCCTGCAAGGTTGCCTGATTTAAACCCTCTAGATTTGTGTCTTTAGGGCTATTTGAAAACATTGGTCTATGGTACTCCAGTATATAGCCTCGAGGAGCTGCAGCTACGAATTAACCCATTAACCGCCGCATGTAAAAATAATTAAAAAATTGCATTTTTTTTTGTTAAACTAACTAATGTGGGTAAAATAAGGCAACTTACAAAATTTTATTGATATATTTACACAGTAACATATAAAAAAATGCTTTTGCGAAAACGCAACGTTGGCGAGATACATAGTCTTTTTTACTTTCGGTGGTACCGATTAAAACATTTGGTATGTAGATGTACGTTAGACTTGATACACATAAAAACTGTAGTACTATGGCAAATTCGGCATCTTCTTCTTTGTTCTGTAGCCGATTTTTCAATTACGTGCCCTACATTGTCGTAACGGGCGTCAGAAATTGACGTGGATGAGTGTCCTAGTAAAACATTTGATGGTTTTTCATTTTTCAATAAATACATAACTACATTACTACGAAAGTTTAGTTGTGTCATTTTGGACTCATTACAAAGTCTATGTAATTTCCATGCATTTACCAACCCTATTGCACACCCTATTAGGTTCATAAATAGTGGCCACCACCACTTCTTACCTCTTCGAATTCTATAATTTGCTATTGCATTATCATGCAAGTCGACTCCCCCCATGTGGCTATTATATTTTTCAATTATGTTTGGTTGTTTTACTTGTACATCCCTCTTTACGGCTATATCGTTTGATATTTCCAATTGCCTCTATTTCTTCTATATTAGACGCTACGGTAACAACAGCATTGTCGTTCCAACGCACCATTCTGATTGAAGAATTTTTGTCATATGCAGCATCAAACCATCCTCGATCTCTTTTAGCGATTTGCTTTGTCGTTTCCAATAAACATTTGGCGGTTCTATTTTCTCGTATCGTACCTGTTGCATAAAACCCTTTTTCATCCAGTAATGAAAGCAGAGAGTAGCTCGTAAAAAAATTATCAAAATACACTTTATGATTATTTGAAGGTTTTACTACCTGCAACAAATCAATAACCGTCTGAGCTCCTAAACCTAGTTGTGGATTTTCTTTCAATTTTCCACCGTAAGGAAAGCATTTATATAGGTATCCGGCAGAAGATGTAAGACACCAAATTTTAAATCCAAATCGAACAGGTTTGCCTCTTATAAACATCTTTGCCGAATGTCTTCCAAGGTAGGGGACCATTTGTTCATCTATTGATAAATTATGTGAAAAAATTCCAAATTGTAAAAATCGCTCATTCAAAAGGTCGAATAAAGGCCGTACTTTCGCAAATTTATCTTCTTTTTGTAAATTTGTATTATCTGATAAATGAATATTTTGTTTGATGTCTCGAAAACGATTTAGGGACATTGTTTTTCTTACCAATGGCACTCCTTTGTCCTCATCTAGAGACCAGTATAAATCCATTTGTGGCAAAGAATGGTACCCTGACAAAATTACAATACCTAACCATTTACGTAAGTCATTCATATCGATGTGAACATTGTGTCGGTTTTTGCTGCATGCATATTTATTTGAATAATTTATTATTGCATTGAGGACAGTGTCATCAAAGAATAAGAAAAACAATTCGAAAGGGCTATAATTACCAAACTGTTCTTGTAATTCTCTTACGGCCTTTTCCTCTACATTATTTGGCTGTTTTTTTGCTGGAACGTATGTTTTCTGCCACTTTACAGCTTGATGTTTTGAAGAGAGAGCGCGACTTGTTGGTTCCGATGCTAATTCTGTACATGCAGCGCCGTCGCCTACATTCATTACTTCAAATGTACCTGTGATATCATTAGGAATACTATCAGGTGTACACATTTCTGTGTCATCAATGTCTTCCTCGTCTGTTAATTCATCGACATTAGGTGGAATTATTACATCATCATCAATGTCAGACATATTTTCAATTATCTCTTCTAAATATTTATAACTTAGGGCTCTTTTTTGCTCATAATCGCTTCTAAATGCCTAAAAAATACAATCAAAAATATTCATCAAATTCATAAATTATGAAAATAAATGCATACCATATTTTCTAACAAGATAACTTCACTGAATACAAAATTGAAAATTCGAAATCACATATTACACACCAGTATATTTATAGAACAATGAACCGCTTGTAGGTATCAAGGAATACTATTTCATTACGCCTTATTTCAAAATTTTAAACCCTTAGTATATAAAGATGTACATAGATATGTATAAAAATATATAACGACAAACCACTATGAAAATAAATTTGTAAACATACACATTTTCGCACTTCCTTGAACTAATATAGGTACAGCTATCCGCAGGTATACGTACACATAAGTGGCCAACGTTGCGATAACGCAACACCAAATGTTTCAGTACAAAAAATCCACTTCAACGTAAGGTAATATTTTTTTTAGAGTTTTCACATAGTTATAATACCCTCTTGAAATTATCTAAGAGCAAACAAACATTATTTTGTAAAATCAAGGGAAGATATAGGAGATAGTATATTAGGGTGTAAAAAACTAAAAAAAGTCAAACTTTAATTTTTTTTTTTCTGATAAACCACTGCGTTATCTATTCAATGTAAAAGTACATATATATTGGTGGTATATGCTTATGTATATTTGTACTTTACACTGTCATCACGTTAAAACAAATCATTTACAGTATAACTTTCAATGAATAAAAATATATATATACATTCTGTTGCGTTTTCGCAACTTTGGCGGTTAATGGGTTAATCAAAAATGACAAAAAATCCGAACCAATGAGGATGTTTAGAAAGAGTTTGAACATCCTTCAGACTAAGATGTCGTGCCTGCTTGGAAAATGAAAGGCACTTCGAATATCTTATGTAACTTTATTTTTTGTTTTTGCTAGAAGCGCCATTTGTTTTGATTCTACATAATCAATAATAAATGTTTCAAAAAAGAATAACCTTCCTTATCTCCGAAACCGTTACTTTGCGTACCCGTATTTATTAGAACATTTTTTGAAAATGGAACACACCTCTGTATCTGTACACATGGACATACATCTCGTATTTTGTAACGTTTACTTCAGCCAAAGACAAGTGTTTCAGTCTCAACTAGACTTCGACAGTTTGGCTAGTGAAGTAAAGTCATTTGTAGCAAATGCGTAATACGTGCTTAACGTATTGATGTTCAGCAGACCGATTTTCATGTGGCCGGTTAGAAGTACCGCCCTCGAGATGCGCACGAAATTCATAGGTATGGGAACCTCTGGCATTCAGTGTTTTACATCGTTTTAAGCGATAAACACAGTAGTGCAGTGCCGTATTACGGTAGTGAGTAATGGAGTTTAAAAGTAAATTAAATAAATGTGTTTTACACATTCAAACCCGTGAAGTGATCTCAAATGTATTTAAATATATGCAAGAAGAAAAAACTTCAGGGGTACTCAAAATTCCACGGGATCAGTTATATGAACGCGTTATTGCCGCAACGGGTGTTTCTGAGAGAAGTATTAGACGGATTGTTAAAGAAAAAAGTGAAATAAACGCAGGTGCCGGTTCATCTTTTACATCGCCAAAGAAAAATTAAAAAAAAACCAAGCCCAAAACCGACTTAGACGATGCAGATAAAGGTGTGCTGCGTAGAACAATTTTAAATACCTTTACTGTTGACAAAATTGTACCTACAATGCCAAACATTCTAAGAAAATTTAAAGAAACAGGATACACTGGAGGAATAGATTCTCTTCGGAAAGTAGGAAAAGATATGGGCTTTCGTTGGAGAAAAACAAAAAACAACAGAAAGTTGCACGACATTCGTCAGTTAAGAGTGTCTTATTTCCGTACCATTCAAAGATACAGAAATGAAAAAATACCGATTATATATATGGATGAAACTTACATCCACAGTTCTCATACCGTGGCTACTTGTTGGAGTGACAATTCCAATGAAGGATAATTAGCAAGGCCTATATCAAAAGGTCTAAGACTAATTATTGTTCATGCTGGCTGCGAGACGGGATTCATTCCGAATGCTAAATTGATTTTTAAGTCTAATACCACAACGGGAGATTATCATCACGAGATGAATTATGAAAATTACAAAAAATGGTTGTTAGAAAAATTAATTCCAAACCTGCCTCCAAAGTCTGTCCTAGTAATTGACAATGCTCCTTATCATAATGTCCAAAAAGATAAACCACCGATTTCTAATAGCAGGAAATCAGTTATGATAGACTGGTTAAGGTCTAAAAATATTTACTTCGACAATAACATGCTCAAGCCCGATTTATATAATATTATTAAAGTACATAAGCCAACATTTAAAACGTTCGAGATAGATGAAATGTTAACACAACGTGGCCATAGTGTTTTGCGATTACCGCCATACCACCCAGATTTAAATCCGATTGAGTTAGTATGGGCATCTCTTAAACAATATGTGGCACAAAAAAATGTATCATTCACTATTAGATATGTTCAACAGTTATGTGATAACTTTTTTGATGAATTTAGTGCTGCTGAATGGAATAAATGTTGTGACCAAGCGATAAAGTGGGAGCAAAAGTTTTTGAAAGCGGAACCTCTCATAGACGAAGTTACAGACCAGTTCATTATTAATTTGGGTGAAGACTCTGAATCGGAGAGCGAAGAGGAAGTTAGTGATAGTGATTCTGCATAACTTTTTATATAATTATATGTATAATTTACCGTAATTTTTTTGAAACTTAGTTATTGTTCATTATTGTTTTCTCCTATAATTATTTTTTAGTATTTATGTATTATTTCTTATTGTAATTATTATTTTCATTGTTATTTCCAATAATATTAGTATTAATAATATTCTTTTCTCCACGACTATTAAATAATGTTATTACAACACTCGCCTAAGCTATTTGAAGAATATACTGTTCTTTTGTACATATTGAAAGTTTACAATGTGATTATAATGAGAAAGAGATTAGCATAAACATTATTTGCCAATAATTCAGTTAATTATCCAAATTAGTTTTACTTAATCCTAAGCCTTTCTACCGTTAAGTGTAGCTAACAATCTTATTCAGTCATCCCCTTAATGTGATGTTAGTACGCTATTAGCTAGTAGGTAAGGTAAGACATTTTAATTAAACATGTTACATGAAACGTTACATGTTACGTTTTATTTTACTTCTATTTGCCTTAACTTAGTGAAATACAAACCAATATAAACATGTTCAACAATGTGATTTTCTGAATTTATTCCTTACTACGTCCAAATGCACTACTCGCACAAAGAGTTTGCATTTCATTTTTCCGAATACTGTCTCTATCTAACACTGACCCTTACTTGACGCACGTACAAATTCTCCCACCAGCCACATGAAAATCGGTCTGCTGTACTCAAATTTCTTTGGTATATTTGCTGCCATCTGACATCGTGTTAATAGACTTACACATTATGTTTTAATTTGGGCCTCCCTCGCTCAGGGTTTTATGATTATTTTTTTTAAATAATAATATAATATCTTATCTCTAATCTACAAATAAATAAAAGTTTAATACCTTTTCTACAAATTTCTTTATTTTTAACAAAATATATTATATACTATTTTATTGGTATTTTAAATAAGATAAATAACAGTGGGCGTGGTATTTTTCAAGTTCTTCTTCAACTAGCTCTTCGTTGTGGGTTGTGGGCACATGGACTCCTTCTTCTCAGGGAATTATTTATTAAAATTTTATAATACAGTTATTTATTATCCATAACATGTCGATACGTATTTTTTCCCTTCTGTACCGGTATAGCTGGACGAGAGAAAATCGCTATTTTCGGCGTAGTCTTTTTGTCCATCAGATGTCACTAGATTATCTAGTGTCACTTGATAGGACAAAATTTGCTATACTCAATACCCTTTTAGAGCGAATTGGTGAGAGATAATGTAAATTTAGGAAGATATTTGTAATTTTTACAAAACCAATTTTTCAACGAAATTGAAAATTGTCCCATGGAATTAAGAAGAAAAATGTATTACCAACAAGATGGTTGTCCAGCTCACAGTAACATCGAAATTAGAAATGGAATTTATTATTATAGCAAAGTGGATAGGTCGCTTTTCTGAGAATCTGTGTCCACTACGATCCCCGGCTGTGACACCTGGTGATTTTTTTCTTTGGAAATATTTTAAAAATCAAGTATACAATATCGCCCATTTAGAAATATTGACAACTTATTAGAGATCATTTGAAACTGTGTTGTTCAGATTCCACCTGTGTACCTAAGAAACGTGTTAAATGAACAGTACAACAGAACTATTATGTGCATAGAAAACGTGGTAATATGAGACATTTTTGTTACCAAAATTTAAATTTTTCATTTCAATTTTTTATTTACTTAGCTTATAACTAGCTTTTAAATATTATTTCCTGCTGATTAATAGGTCAATTACACACCAAAATATACTAAATTATTTTTAGTTTTCCCTATAGTTTTTCTCATTTTGATAAGTAAGGCCATTTTAGCACTTTTTAAAATTTCAAACGGCAATTCAATGGTAGACAAGAGTGCCATGAAAATTACTTTTTGCTTTCTGGTGGTTGAAAATGAAGCAGAGACTAATGTCAAAAACAATTTTTCAATAAATCAATTAATCAAAAAGTTTCCCTTATGGATTAGGCTCTTTTGCGGACACGGTATAAGGAAAAACCTTTTCATGTACCCCGTTTTAGGTTTCCAAACATGCACAAACAACTGGTCGAAAACGATTTTTAAAAAACTCTACAATAAAAGTTTTTTCCATATAGTGCGAACAATATGGCGGAACCTTATATTTTATTCTAATTTAAGTTAATATATCTGACAAAAAAAACACAAATAACAAGCAAATCTTTTATTCAAGAATGTTTTAAATGCAAATTAATTATATTGATTAAAGTTTGGAGATGTATTGGTAGTAAATGCATATACAGGGTGTAAATTAAGTATTCCGACGTACGCTAATATATGATAGATACGTAAGACAGCAATTGTAATCTACAAACATTTTATTCTATCAAAATTTATTTTTGCGGAAATTTAGGAATATAAACTTTTCAAATACGGACCTGTATTCAGATTGAATCTAAATAAAAAGAAATTATATGTTTATATGTTGTCGATTCAACAAACAAATAGGCATTTATTGGTTCAAGTTCACCAAAAAATCCTTTTCGCATTTCAATAATGTAAAGAGTCTGCGTGAAAAGTTTTGTATTCATTCATTTCCTAGATCTAAATCTTTTGATGCATCAGCTGTTATGTTGCTATTTATAAATGGGTCAATGGGCTGACCTTTGTAATATCCCGAAAAAAATACGATATCGAATTTCTTTAAAAATTTTAAACGATATAACAGTTTTGTGGTGATATGGAATTTGTAATTTAATTTAATATTAAATTTACGCCAAAAAATAATAAATTATACTTGTAATTTTAATTTTAAATGTTCAAGTCTTTTTTTCTGCAGTCTATTTGCCTGTTCTTTTAATTACAATTTAATGACGAAGTGTGTGTTGTCTAAGTTTCTGACTGAACCATCTACAAAAGTTGGACACTTAGACACATTGCACGTGGTAGGGTTGCAACAAAATTCTTCGAAGTATATTATAGACATGTGTGTAAAGCGCCTACATCTCCCAGAGCCGCTCAGGTACTTATGCTTGAATTTTCATTTGCAGTCTCCAAAATTTGTTCCTCCGCATCCACTACCCGACGTGGTCTTTCACGGCCACGGTCTTCATAACTTGGATGCAATGTACCTTGATCTTTCAATCTCTACACGGTTTGTAAAATTAAGTAATTTGATGGACATATTCGCTTTGGAAACCGCCCTTCATAAATACATCAATGGGTTCTAACCCCCAAACCCCCACTTAGAATATATACATACACTTTTGAAAAACAAATGTATGTAAAATTGTTCAGTTTATCATCACCTGGTGAAGCCAAAGTTTGGCGAAACAGTATGTATTGAACAATAAAAAACTTTTAAACGGCTCTGGTTTATTTTATTACTTTAAAATGGAGTTTCAACAAGTATCAGCCCGTTCAGTCAACTATTTGAAAATTTTATATTTGTAAAAAGTCCGAAACAAAATTTAATTGTATTCCCATGCAAAACCAATATTATTATGGAAAAAAATAATACTTTATATATGGACGGTGCATTTTCATATTGTACCAAACATTTTTTGCATGTGCTTAACAATCGGGGCTAAAAAATGAGCACTATATTTCATTATTACATTGTCTATTGCCGGACAAAAGCAGTAATACATATATAAATCTTTTTGCCTTGCTAAAATCCAAGATCTTGGAGAAATTTAATATTTTATTGTAACCGCGTGAGTTGTTTGTTGACTTTGAGAAAGCATGGAATAAATAGTGTTTGGGATAATACGAAAATTAGTGGTTGGCGATGCCACTTACACCAAGCTTGGCACAGAAAAATCCAGTACCTTGAATTAGCTGAAGAATATATCAACAAGGATTCTGAACTTGGAATATTGCTAAAGTTCACGCTCAGATTAACTGTTTTAAGGCCTTAAGTTCAAGATTGTTTGACTCAGTGTCATACAAACCTGAAAATAAATTGTTAGATACATACATACGCAAACTATTTGCTAGAATAATTTAATATTGAAAATAAAATAATTAAATCAATTAAACAGAAAGCGACTAGTAACAATATTATATTTACAAAAGCTGATAAAGGAAATACAGTTATAGCAATTCCGGAATCAAACTATATACATAAAGTTCATGAATTCCTCGATAATAATTCATTCATAAAACTTAAATCTGATCCTACTAACAAATTTCAAAAACAGATTAAACAAACTATAGAAAAATCAGGTTCTCTTTTTAATAACACTCAAAAACGTATATTAACCACTATGAATCCCCTACCTCCCAAATTATACGGTTTAATTAAACTACATAAAGAAAATACACCTATACGACCAGTAGTGTCGTACGTAAAAGCACCTTATAGAAATGTGTCCAAACACTTAATAGATTTAATTCTTACAAACACTAAATTCAAATCTAAGTTCTCCGTTAAAAATTCCCAGGAATTAATTAACAACATTTTAAACTTGCAATTACTAAACAAATGTAAACTCATTTCTTTTGATGTCTCGAATTTGTTCACTAGTATCCCACCCCAGGAGGTAATAGATTTAATTACTTTACAACTAGAACGTAGAAACATGAACATTGTCACAAAGACCGAAATTTTACAGCTCTTAGAAACGTGCCTTGAACAAAATTATTTTCAATTTAAAAAGAAATTTTATAAACAAACAGAGGGTCTAGCAATAGGAAACCCACTAAGCCCCTTATTAGCGGAAATTTTCATGAATAATTTAGAAACTATAATTAGTACACATCCCTTGTTTGGTAATTGTGTATATTGGTTAGGTATGTTGATGACATATTAATTTGTTTTTACGGTTCAGATAGACAATTTAAAACTTTACATAATTATATCAACACTATTCACCCCAAAATAACTTTTACTATAGAAACAGAAATAAATAAAAGCATGAATTTTCTAGATTTAACCATATCACACAAAACTAATAAACACGAGTTCGCTATATACCATAAACCAACACATACAGATACCACAATACACGCTAATTCTTTTCATCCTATAACACACAAATTATCAGCATACCAATCAATGGTATATAGATTAATTTATGTAACTATGAGAAAAAGTAATTTCGACCTTGAACTAAATAGAATATACACAATAGCATTAAACAATGGTTACTCTATAAATATTGTCAATAACATCCTAAATAGCCAACAAAAATCTAAAACCCTTTCCTTAGTTTATCCAAAATTAAAATACAAGATAATTAATTCCTATAATTCAATCACTTACTTAGGAAAAATTTCGGAAAAAATTGGTACTTTCATTAAAAAAACTTAATAACGAACATATATCATTTAAAACAGACAATACTATACAGAACATTATTAAAAACAACAAAGATAAAATAGACAAAGAATCAAACTCTGGTGTATATAAGTTAACATGCGAAGATTGTAATAAGGTATACATAGGACAAACGGGGAGGACATTCAAAATTAGGATGAAAGAACACGAGAGAAGCCATAAAGAAAAGAAAACAGATTCAACTTTCAAGTCATTGTATAGATATCAATCATAGATTTAATATAGATTTCAAAATTTTACACATTCAAGATAAAAGTAAAAAACTTAACCTGTTAGAAAACTTAGAAATTAATAGATACAATAGTTTAGGATTAGCTTTAAATGACCAACTAGATTTAAACAACTCCCCTCTACTACATTTAAGATTGTAAAAAATTTTCCACCACCATTTCCCCAATAATTTTCACATAAATATTCAAACTTGTATTGTACATATTCAGTATTTCACCCACCTGATGAAGCCATTGTATGGCGAAACAATATTGTAGTGGTATTTACAATAAAAGAATTGTTGAAACTAGAAGTTTAGTTTCTTATTTCTTAGCGTTATTTGCTAGAAAACTATATTGATGGAAACGTTAAATTTCCTCCTAACAATGTCCGTCAATCAATCGTACGACAAATGCATGTGAATCATTTCACGCAAGGTTTTATTATTCTTTTTATTCCGTCTATCCTTCCATATACGTTTTCATCTCAAAGCATAAAGAATTTCAAATAGATTCATATATAAAAATACGAAGCTTGGATTATTCAAGTAACCATAAAAAATTAAAATTTTGCCGATAAATTAAAGTATCTGGAAATTTTAGTTCAGCAATTGCAGCAAAGCCAAATAAGTAGGTTAAATTTTGTAAAACGCGTGTTCCTCTACTAATACATATTCCGGTATTAATTGATTGTAAAACCTGTTTAGTGCCTATTTTTTCATATAAATCATATTTATATTTTATTCAATTACTTTCCGTTCATTTAAAATTAATTATTTGTAAAAACTGTTTGTACGAGGGATAAGCTAAATTTATTAAGAATAAGAAAATCTAGTAGACTGTGAAAAACAATCACACAGTGTTTATTTAGAGCAACATTTTATCTGTCATTTGACGTTTTGTTGTTGAAGTTACCTTCGTTATAACTCATCTACTTATTCTTTTAATGTAAAAGAAAGGGGAATTAACCAGAGAGCACTTTCGAATCATAATTTATTATGATTTTAAAAGAGATTTACGCGCTTGTGACTGCAAAGAGAGCATAGTTTCAGTTTTTAATGAACAAGCACCTTCCTTGGCTACAATTTACCGATGCTATAAGAAATTTGGATTTTTGTTCAGCACCAAAAAGAAACTTGGCGCCCTCCTATGACTGTTACCGACGAAAACATTGCTGCTGTTAAAAAAATTATTTAAGAGAACAATAAAGCCACTTATGCGGTAATCATCAGGCATGAAGATTGAATCATCAGCTGCTAAAACAATCATCTGCGTTTTTAAAAAGGTAAGTCGTTTTGTGTCGCATCAACTTTCTGACTTTCTGACAGGTAACGAAACTTATATTCCGTTTTTCGACCATCCTACCCGCCAAGAGAGGCGTGTATGGATTTACTAAGATGAGAAAACTCCTACAGTGACTAAGAAGTAGCGAGCTATGAAAAAGGTTATGTATGCGGTATTCTTCAGAAGTACGGACTTAGTAAATGCAATTAAGCTAGATGGACAAACGACAGTTACAGTGGTACATTGAAAAATGTTTGCTTGAAATGTTCAGTAGAGTTCCAGACAAGAGAATTTATGCTCCACCATATTAATTCATCGTCCAATACGGTAATTTTAACTTACCAGTTTTTGGCTGGAAAGAATATAAAAGTAATAGAACATCCGCCATACTCGCCTAATTTAGCAAAGTCTGAGTTTTTGCTATTTTTTGAGCTTAAACGTAATTTTCGGGGTAGAAGGTTTTCATCCGAAGAAGAGATTGATGCCGTAGTTCACGCTTATTTTGAAGGTATTCCGCAAGAAGATTGGTTGGGAGCTTCTAAACAGTGAAAAGAAGGAATGGTCAAGTGCTACAGGGAATTACTTTGAGAATATTTAAAATAAAATCCTAGAAAATATTATCCGTGTTTTTTATTCTCAATAATTTCAGCTTGACCCTCGTATTATTTGTATATGTTATATTTAATTTTTAAAATGTCAGTCTCAAATTATATTTTGTGTTTTATTTTTTAATTTACTTCCGAAATTTATTCTTTTTTATTACAATATAACGAGCCATCGAAAAAATTCATAATTGGAGTAGACTGTGAAATTGGGTTGGTACTTTAGCCACTTCCACATAATGTCATTTATTATTTGACATTGAAACTATAAGTTTGTGTCAAATTTTTCCAAACCCTTATTAAGAAAATTAAATTTATTTAAAAAATGGTATTCAACATAGAACAAAAAGCAAAAATTAACGAATGATACTTCCGTACAGGTGTGAAAGTAAATGGCGAGTGGCAGTATTCAATTACGGAATGCATAACTGATTTTAGTGAAGAACATCCTGAATTAGTGTTTGACTACAATGATTTTTACAATGTTTTGAAAAATTGTGTAAAGTTATTCAGAGAGACCGGTAGCGTCGGTCGAAAAACTGGAAGTGGACGGCCATCTAAACGTACAGCTGATAATATTGAAGCCCTTCAGCATATTATTGATGAAAATCCAAAAACATCCATTTCAGTAGTGATTTATTTTGATTTCAAATTTGATTTATTGAACGCCAATTCATAATCAGGAACAACTGAGAATTCGCATAACAGAAAAGTGTGAAGAGATCAACAACTCACCGCAAATGCTGCATAAAGTTTTTGCTGAATTGCGGAGAAGAGTTGGTTTGTGTTTAGATGTAAATGGACAACATTTTCAACAACTTCTGTAGCTATATGTAAATTTTGATTATGATTTCAATATTAAATAAATTATTTGTTTTCTTTTTTGTTGTAGTATCATTTCAATGCCATAACCTTTTTTTACAATGAAACCAAATGAAACTGTCAAGCATCAAGTAATGTGTCATTATGTGGAAGTGGCTAAAGTACAAACCCAATTTCACAGTCTACTCCAATTATGAATTTTTTCGATGGCTCGTTATAATGCTTAATTTTACAAATGCAGTAACGAGATTCTTGTGTAGTGTCAAAAATACATGTAGGGGTCTGCATGACCCTAAATCTCAGTGTCAAACTTACCGATAGGATTTGCGTGAACTATCTGCTTAGTATCGAAACTATATCCGCCTTTAAAAAATAGTACCTACTTCATGTACAAATTGATTTAAGTAAATTTTAATTACGCTTTTTACTACTGTCCTTTGTATAAAGTAATTGTAACCATAAAAATATCATTACTATTGTTATTGAATCGAAGTATATACTAAAGCTACGTCTTAATGAATATTTAAAAATTCACATTTAAATATATCACATCGATATATCGATATATTTAGCTTAAAAAAATTGACAAATCACTCAGAAATATCACACTACTATAACAAAGAAAAAGATGAAGCAAAACTGAGCATGAATTTAGATTCGTATTTCTTTTCGAAAAAAAAAATAAATACGAAGTTAAGCTTTTTCAATTTGCCTTTTCCTTTCAAAAAGAGCCGTCGATCGAAATCCTTAAACGAGGTCATACTCCGCCCCAGTCCAATAACCTTATGCAAACAAGAATCGCGGGAATAGACGTTCGACGGCATTAAAACGCCAAGTGTAGGAGAACGTACATGGAATCTCCGCCGTCTGAATATTTATGATTCAACTTGGTACCAAACGAAAACGAATATTTCATGAAATGCGACCGCGAGCGAATCAAGTGTCAGTACAGGTAACTACATTATCGTTTAAATGAAATTAAGCAGTTAGTTAGTAAGTCCTTCAGCTGCGCGTTGTGTGAATAATGAATAGTCTTCCGGCGTTTTGGTTACAAACGCATAGAAATTTAAACGATGCCGTTTATACTTAGTGGCTAGTGCATTTATTACGCAGATCTAAAGATAACATTTAAGTATAAATATATTAGTTTCTTATATTTTGAAATTACTGCCAAGGCCATCCTTACTGTGAGTGATATTAGTTTTTACACGTTCTGTCAAACTCTTGGAAAAATTCATTAGTTTCGAGTATGACTCCATTATTCCATGAAAATATCTTTTCTCCGGCCATTTATAATTCTTCTTCTTTCTTATGCTTATGTTAGGTCATGCTCTGTTATTACAATGCACTTTCTTGGGACGTCGATTGCCAGGTATCCTTCCACTTTTTTATAAGTCATCCTACTGGACGTCTTACTGGTGGTTTTGCATATCTTACGATTTTTGCTATTCTTTCTTCGTTCATTCTACTTACTTGTTGGTTCCATTCTCTTCTTCTTTGCCGAGACCACCAAACAACAGCTTGTACTGTACATGCTTCTCTGATTTCATTGTTTCGTATTCTATCTCTCAGTGTATTACCTGTGATGTATCGTAATGTTGTCTTGCCACCAACGCGGCGTAATAAAAGTGACTAGCTGAACCTCTCCGTCTGAACCTACCTGATGTTCAATGTCCCCAGGAAGGACTCTGCCGGCTAACTCTTGATTTGGGAGAACGTCGCGGATTCAAGGCCGCGTGATGTAATACAGGCGCCACCGTTATGTTCCACCTGCAGAGAAACAGCTATAACGGAAGCAGGCGGGACCTGGTAGCTCCAACAATCTCCAGAGGGTCAGCCCCCTTATCACTAGATGATAACAGTTAGATACTTTGCCAGACTCTTTACTTGAGGGATGGGTAGAGATCAAAGTCAAAACAACGAATCTTACAAATTTATTGCTAGACACTGGAAGTTCATTATCATACAATATTGCCGATACAAAGCTTACAAATTAAAAGCTAGACACAGACAGTTAGAAATCTTACAAAAGGTATAAAATATCTATAAATTAAATGACAAGAATAATCAATTACATCCAAAGTAAGGTGAGGCCTTAAACATTAAATAAAAGCGAAAGCAAGTTGAAATTTAAGAAAACTGAACAGAGACCAAAAATTCAGAGTCTCTCCCTGTATATATATATGGCGAGAGGCGAGAGGGGTTAATCCAAAATTATCCCACCAGGATAACAATAAATTGAATCTACGTACGAATTTTAAAAGAAGTCTCAAAAGACGTCAGCGCGAAAGATACTAGGTTTGCTAAATTCCAAGAAATATGGATGGTTACCTTATTAAAAGAAAACAAAGTTACGCCTTGTTTACAAATAAAATTAAAAAGGTAAGCTAAATTACAGAATATGAAAATCAAAACACCCAGTTAGAACTTTTGGAGTACCCCCTGTATAACAGGTGTGCAAAATTTAAATATAAATAAATGTCTGAAGGAAATTAATTAACAAAGTATATGTTTAGAATACCAATTTCGTATACGTAATTTAGATTCTGTACAGTTCTTTTAAACAAAATATAACTATTAAAATTATAGAATAGAACTTCGATTTAAAGGAATCGAAACAGTCATTAAGGGTCCGATCTGAAGGATCTGGCCTCGTTTATGTCACAAAAATCAAAACAGGTGACAGTCAGTGAAGCTGTCGGTCATCCGGAGTTAATAATATGTTTCAGTACTTGAACCCGGGGATATTTAAGTCTATCAACGGGTTTATAATTAAATCAAACTCGAATGATACTGTAAAACTAACTTGATATAGGGAGAAATCCCTTCTAAATGAACTGAGTAAATAGGCAATACTATCACACAAAGTGTGTGTCTTAATAAGTGAGAAACGGCTTGGTTTTATTATTATTATTTTAGAATTTCTAAGGTCTAAAGAGTTAATTAAATGATCTTCGAATATCTTAAGGTCTGCAAAATTTTAAAAAAACAACACCTACTTTTATCTTGGATACAAATACAGTAATCGTTCCCTCCAAATACAGTTCTCGCTTTCTAAGGCAAATCTACTCTCTATATCACGAACCAGACATCACTGCGACGCCATTTTGGGGATTCAATATGGACGAACCGCGTCCTCTTCTCCTAGTCCAAAAGGTCTCGCAAAATATATACGTGCCCCCTAGATATCAGGTTGTGGACGGCACCGGGTAATTCCAAAACAGCGACAAGGTATTTCGGACAGCAAGATATGCCCCAATTTACAGGATAAACCAACAGATATCCAAATTAATCTCGGTTATACAGAGAAATCTTCGTTAAATAAAATGTTTAAAAGAATCCTGAAAGTTCAAAGAACGATATTGTAAAAATATAAAGAGGATTACAATAACCTTACCGCAGAAATAGATTTGTTCACTTCACAAGTGACACAAACACGACACAGCGCTGTAAAAGCTTAAGTCACAATGGCCGCCGTAACGATACAGAGCAAAATGCCGGAAACACGTCACTGAAGTTGCCGGTAGCATAATAAGGAAGGGAATCTAGTTTTCAAATTCCCGAAAACGATTTAAAATCGCAATTTGTGTCCATCCAAACTCAAAATGTTAATATATTAAATGTCCTGTGAAGTTGTAAATAATAAAAGTCGGTAAGTGAGTTTTCTGTTGAGAGAATCGAACGACGAAAAGGAGATGGCGCAATATGCGGTGGTATTTAATTGAACAAGAAATAATTACATAGGACAATATTAAACAAAAGAAGATGCGTCTAGATGAACTATAATTCGTAGTAAAAATTCCTACATTAATAGTTTGAATATCGGTGTAACAATTAACGAGATAGAAGTGAAATTCTTGCGAGCATTTCAGATAGGGAATTTCAAGAAGATGGCCGCTTTGTTATTGTACATAGGTTTCCAAAATAAATTGAACGATTGAAATAGGTTGAAAATATCGAAGTTTGAAGGGTCTAAACTGTCGATAAAATAGAGAATTAAGCAATTAAAATATCATTAATCGAAAATAATTAGTTTGTAAAAGTTACGAGGGTTTAAAGAGAACAAATAGAGCAAACTTGAACCAAAATAGGCAATAAGCAGGAAAATGAATTTGTATACGTAACAGTCTTTTCTGTTCTCAGAATTCTTTTGATTTCTGCGGTATCTGTCCTTGCTTTGACTGCATACGTTAAAAGCGGTTTTATGCACGTTTTATAGATGCGGATTTTACTTTATAAACTGGCATTTTTGCTACTCCAAACTACGACCCCTTCAAGCATCCTGAAACATTCGCCGCTTTATTAGCCTCTTTAGATACTCCATCATCTGCGTAGCATAGTAGTACTCATCCTGTTGTTTCCCAACCAGTACCCTATTCCTTTTGTTTTGGCGTTTTTAATCACTTCAATCCATTATTAGGTTGAACAGCAGTGACTTAAGATTATCCCCTTGTCAGAATCCTGATTTGGTGATAACTTTCTATAATTTTTAATTCTGCCAGATGAAATAGTAGCTAATAGCTAAATCTGGAAAAGAGGATTGATTGAAATTCCAAGTTTCGTTATCATCGCCTACAGTAAAATATAATTAATATACAGCCCATAGCAGATTGTAGGAATGTGAGATATTGTTTCGCAGCCAGTAATATCTTAAAGTAGCTGCTTAATTAATTTTAATTTAGATCAACTACAATTAAAGTCTACTAATAGCATTTTTCATTAGTCACAACAGTCATAAACCACATAAACGTCAAAATACAACAAATTAGATAATAACACTGGTCAAAACAGTTTGTTTTCCTTATACACCAATACGTGTAGTTTTTGTCTTTTGTCATGCTGATTCTGAATCTGCTTTAAAATTTACTCCATCACGCCAGGATTTTGAGATATTTTCTTAAATAGTTTTCTTCAAAAAAAGCACTAATTTCTACAAAATTTCAAACTTACTTTTATATGAGAAAGATACTACTAAAAATATTGTTCTGTCGAACATTGAATGGACATGTCTGAACATGCCTTTAAATGTTTCCTAAGTCAGAGCATTTAAACCATGCCCACTTTTGCTCTGGAACCAATCAAATTAAAATTCGATAGATATCTGGCTATGTGGGTGAATAAAGAGCTACACACGGCTTTTTCTATTTAATGTAAATCAGTTTATAATAGCTCTACGTCTTTTTATTTCATAATGTCGGGTACATACGTGTATAAATAATCCAAACAGTTTCTCTTATGTATGTGGAGAATTTACTACCCAACAGCATATTAAGCCTAATATTACACCTTTAATAGTAGTTATTAATATTTTCACTATTTTGGTTTAACAAGCACAGCATGTGCGATGTGCTGATACTCTGAGGGGCTGGTCCAACTGTAAGAAAAGCACTATGCCGTTGGCAAAACCTATGATTTAGCGTGAACAAACAGACCATTCGACACATTGCTACTTTTGCTGCACGAAAACTT
Source organism: Melolontha melolontha (assembly GCA_935421215.2). NCBI lineage: Eukaryota > Metazoa > Arthropoda > Insecta > Coleoptera > Scarabaeidae > Melolontha > Melolontha melolontha. The sequence goes on from OW285241.1 coordinate 99,092,039, forward strand.
TCGGGTAATGCTAGTCTGCCTTCTGCTATTCGTCCAGTACCTCATCCGGAAGCCTTACCAGTACCAAGACTCATAGGTGTTTCGAGTGAAGAAACGATGTTCAATTATCGGCCAGCGATCATGAATATTTGATCTGAAGAGGACCTGATAAATCAAAATTAAATGATCTTATTCGAGACCTTAATTCGTCAAAAGTTAAAGCGGAAATGCTCTAGGATCTAGACTCCAAGGATGGAAACTTCTAGCTCCAGGCGCAGATATTTCTATGTATCGTAATCGTCAGAAGGAACTACCACAGTATTTTTCAACCCACGAGGATCTTTCATACTGCAAAAAATAAAAAGAAAAACATTTTATACAGGACAATACCATGCAGCTCAATATAATGTACGTACCTAATTAATATTATTTCAATTGCTTTTTAATGTTTTTTTCAAAGCCTGACGTGTCAGAATAAATTTGTCGTTATTACTATTGTTAGAACTATAAAAGGAACGAATATTGTACATAGTTTCTAAAGAAAAATGTAAGAAAAATGAAAATTTGTTGACCAGTGAATTAAAAGAAAGTTGTGCAAATATAAGGTTTGTTAGTTACGGTTCGCATATTGTTTGTGTTCATTTTGCGCGCAAGCTTTAGTTTCGCACTGCTTTTGGACCAGTGATAATTATAAAATAGTTAGAACGTATTTCTGATCGATTGGTTATCAATCTATTTTGTAGTATTACAAACAGTAATAATGGTCCTATAATCAAAAGCCACCGATTTTCTGTTTTGGGATATTGCTATTGTCAACTGTAGTTCTAGCAGGATGAAGTATGTAATGTGCATGTCAGTACAAACGGTGCCTGCTTCAATCTGTGAACTGTTTTCACCGCCCAGTGACTAATTTGTGTATGATCAAGTTGGAACACTTTTGATATCGTTCTATGTACGGCCCAAAATGAAGCTCAAACAGTGCGCATGTCCGGTACCGTCACTGTACGTTTTACGTAGCTAGTTGGAACAATCCTATTATAATGGTTGCCTTAGGTACGGAACTGAATTACGCGCCTACAGACGTAGGACTTTAAATACAATACCTAACTCTATAAAATATTATATTTTATTTTTCACCTTTCAAATGAACTTATTCTTTATTGTAATTAAGTTTTACTAATTAAATGTGCTACTTAACTCTTATTATAAGAATACCACAGCCGTGAAATGAACTTAAAATAGGTTTGAATATATTCGTACAAAAGTGTAAAAGTTCAAGTCCATAACTAAGTCAATTAGTGCAATATTAGCTCGTAAATTGATAGTCAGTGTGGAAAACATAAATGGCTACAAAACGGGGAAGAACAATCTGATTATGTTACGCTTACGATGCGGTGCTAATCACAGATACTGAGGACAACCTACAGAGACTTCACCATCGTGTAGAACTCGATTTCCGGGTTGGAATCGCGTCGAGTTAGTAATTGCCAACGTTTCGTCTATTGTTACGAAGGATATCTTCAGGGCTCTACCGTATATGTTCGTCGATTCGCAGTAGCTAGAAGAAATGTGCTACTTAACTCATTCTTTTAGCTGCTGCAAATCGGCGAACATCTATGTACAGCCCTGAAGATGTCCCTTGTAACAGTGAACGAAACGCTGGAAATTACGCCTAACTCGACGCGGTTCCAACCCGGAAACCGAGATATACATTTAGAAGGCAACCGCGGAAATACACACCTACTTTTACTTCTCTATCGATTCATAAAAACTGGTGAGAGGTTTAGACCAGGTACAATATGCAAATATCTACAGATCGTTAGTGGTAGCAAAAGAGCCTAAACGAAGTAAATTAGAAATATGCAACAAAATCAAGGATCAAGTGTCCTTTATGTAGTTTAGGGTAGAAATATCTAGTGACCGGAACAACTACAAAGAAATCAGGCAAGAGACCATTGACCAAATTGAGTTTCTAGGTACTCCACATTCTCATGTTTTGTAAATTAATATAGTTTTCTAAATGACACCATATCTCATCCGTAAAAAAAGTCCTTTCCAAGAAGTCAATGCTAATAGCGTTTAGAAACCATCGGTAATATGTGACACGTTGCGGATAATCAGTTTCATGTAATTGTTGGACGGCTAACATACGCTAGGGATACAATTGCAAATCTTTCTTTAATATTTTTTGACTAGTACTGGGAGCTAATTCAACTTATTGTGGTAGCCAACGTACAGATGTTCGAAGCACTTCATAGATAATCTGTCTTACATGTTCGATTTCCTCCACGGTTCTCTTTTTAAATTTACTGACGATTTCTCTGGCGTTTTTCTTCCTGAATCCATAACAACTGTACCAGATACTGCCACGAATTTATTGTCCTTTACATTTCTCCCTATATCTCTAACTGAAATTGAAAAAAATATGTCTGCTTTTCCAGATAAGACAACAATGCGTGATGATTTGATACCCAGTTTCTTTATTCGTAATACCAGTAAAGTGTTAGCAAGGCCGTTACAGACTGTTATTAATTTGGCTCTGAAAACGTGTGCTTTTCCTGATCAATGGAAGAAAGCTAGAATTACACCAACTCACAGGAAGGGTGATGTATCGTGCTTGGAAAATTATAGACCCATAGCAACTTTGCCAAATTTCGGCAAAATTTTTGAACAGATTTTATACAACATTATTCTTTATAACACTCGTCCATACATATCCAGCAACCAACATGGATTTTGCCAATGCGGTCTACCGTTACTAATCTAACGAAAGTAACTCAAAATATTTGTGTAGTATTGGATAATAATGGTCAACTAGACGTTGTATCTGATCTTTCTCAAGCCTTCGATAATATTGACTATAAGACTGTATTAAACAAATTGAGTGCTTTCGGCTTTAGTCCATCTGCGTTAGAACTTATTGCTTCGTACGTTTTAAATAGAGTTAACTATGTATTTTATAACGGCTTTTACACTTATCAATTCATTTCAACATCTGGTGTGCCTCAGGGCTCTAATCTTGGGCCTCTTCTTTTTCTGGTTTTCATTGATGATCTCATCACATCTTTCAATTGTTCTGTGCTGGCCTACGCTGATGACACTAAATTATACTTATCCGTCGAACTACAGAATTATGTTGATGCTTTGCAAGATAATATTAGTGTGTTTGTGGATTGGTGTAGTAAAAACGGGATAAAGATTAATGTGAACAAATGCTGTGTTGTATCTTACACGCATAAAATTAATAAAGTGGGGTCATCATATAGTATTGGCGGCTAAAAATTAGTGAAAAGGAATTCCATCTGTGATCTTGGCGTCAAATTCGACTCGGATATGTCCTTCAACTTGCACCTTTCGGATACAATCTAGTCTGCGTCTAGAATGTTGGGCTTCGTTATGAGATCTACCAGTCAATTTCAGGATTTAACTGTTCTGAAATCGCTGTAACAGGCTTTTGTTTTGAGCAGATTCGAGTATGCTTCGATGATATGGTCTTCTTACTACTCGATGCATGACTCCTCCCTTGAACGGGTTCAAAGGAGATTTTTGAAATACCTTTCCTTCAGATGTGATGGTAAATATCCCGAAAGAAATACTGACTACAACCACCTTCTAGACAGACATAACTTCAAATCTTTAAAACATCGTCGAAAGGTTAATACTGCGCGATTTATGTGTAGGTTGATTGATTGTCGAATTGACTAGCCTGAAATATTAAACTGTACAGCTTTTCATGTGCCTCGAATGACGTCAAGATCTAATGCGACTTTTTACTCACCAAGAGCTAGAACTAACGCGCTACTAAGAGTTCCAATTAATTTTATGTGTCAATGTGCGGATAGTGTTTATGGTGACATTTTTACTGGAGGTATTTAGAATAAGTTTTTGTTTTAGTTTATTAGTGTACTTGTTTACTTTATTTCATACATTAATATTTTGTATTTTTAGTTTTATATAATTTAGCACACATCTGTTTCTTTCTTCTATTCTTTTTTTCCTTTTTTTAATGTATTTGTCCTGTATATGGAATTATCTGTTGGGCAATAAAGATTATTATTATTATTAAGGCGTCCACTACCTTCTTTACGTAAAATGGAGTCAGTCTCACGAAACAGTTCAATACAACAACGCAAATATTAACGGAAATCATCAAACGACAATGTCAAATTAGGATACTGCTGTTAAACTTCATCGTAACAATCTGGAATAGAGTATTGCCAATAACCTCTCACTTGATGGCCGTTGTGAAAATATGCTTCGGTCATAAAAGCTTTTTGTATTCTGGTTAAAACCATATTCACTAAAAGGAATACTATGAACCTTGCAGCCAAAACACAAATAACAACTTAAATACGTTTCGACAATTAACCTGCAAATATAGTGTGGCTGGTTCACATTTTATTTATAGTTTGTAAAAAATGTGATTGTAAAAATAAAGGAGATAAAATATAATCATTAAATATAGAACGGCGTATTATTTTATAATCACGGTATTTAACATTAGGTTCAATATAATATTCACGATAATAAATTATAAAAATTATTATTTTATTAGCTAGTAAAATGCGCCTTGTACTGAATGTCTTAAAATTCTCAATGAAATGTAATTAAACTTGTAATTAAATCCAATTTACATCTGTATAATTTTTAATAATATGTAATACATATATATTCCAACGAAAAAGGCGTCCACTTTCAGTCAAAATTTAATACGTAAAGATCCACTTATCCGTTTATATTATTACTAATGAGATTTTGGAATTTAAAGAAATCAGTACACTTTTATCCATAATTTAGTGATGCAAACATGGGTGAAATATGTCGGCTAGATATTAGTATATTTGGAGCTTCTGGCTTCACTGGAAAACGTGTTATTGCTCTATTAACAAAATTACTAAAATCAGAAGAATTATCCTTGACATGGCGAATTGCTAGACGCACAGAAAAGAAATTAAGAAATGTATTATTAGAAATGCAAGCCAAATCTGATGAAGACTACAGTCATATTTCCATAATAATCGCCGATGTATATAACAAATAATCTTTAGAAAGTATGACTTCGGAAGCTAGAATAGTCATCAATGCAGTTGGTCCGTACAGGATTTTTGTGGAAAGAGTTGTACAAGCTTGCATTAGAACGGGAACTCATCACATAGACATTAGTTGTGAATCGCAGTACATGGAGAAGATGCAATTAAAATATCATGATGCTGCCAAAGAGAAAGGAATCTATTTAGTAGGCGCTTGTGGTTTCGAAAGTATCCCCACGGACTTGGGAATCTTATATTTACAAAAAAATTTTGATGGTACCTTGAATTCGGTGTAGACATACATGAATATTAGTGGTGAATGTAGATTATATCCAGGTACAATCGCACATTACGCTTCATATCGGTCTGCAATTTACATGCTTACACATCGGAATGAGTTAAAGAAGATCAGTTCTAAATTACATCCAAAACCTTTACCGAAACCTGAACAAAGATTAGAATCCAAGGGATTGCTTTTCAAGAATAAGTTACTTGGAAAACACTGTACGATGTTTCCTAGTCCAGATCGTTCCGTATCTTTAAGAACACAACAATATATGTGTGAGACTTACAGACAAAGACCTGTTCAGATACAAACCTATTACTTCTACATTATTTTTTTACAAGTTATTGCAATAGGAATAATGTCTATTATTTTTTTGCTCATGTCTTTTTTCAGTTCAATTAAGAAGCTGCTACTTTGTTACCCAAAATTTTTTACATGGGGTCTTGTTAGCCGCAAAGGTCCAAGTGAAAAACAGCATAAGAATACTTCTTTTGATCTAGTGTTAATTGGCAAAGGTTGGCATGGAACTTTACTGAATTTTTCAGACACATTTAATAAACCAACAGATAAGTGTCTCATAGCTAAGGTTTCTGGTAAAAATCCAGTTTATGGCTCGACTTGTATAATTTTTGCATTATCTGCCATTATAATTTTAACAGAACATGAAAAGATGCCGAACAATAGTGGCTGCTATCCTCCTGGTGCTGCTTTTGCTAACACTTACATGGTTGAAAAATTGAATAAGCACGGTATACGATTTGAGTTAAATCCTATTTTGTAATTTGTAGTAATTATTAAATATATTTTTCAATTTTATTTTGTGTTTTACAAATTTTGGATATAAAATGAATCACATTTGACAGATAAGTAAATGATATTATGGTAAGACATAAGCTGAAATACATTTTTATTTGTTCATTTTGTAGTTCAAGTTGAGTAAAGGAATATTAATATTAACTGGCAATACCTTCTCAAGGTTCTCTTTGAATGAAATACATCCTTGTAGACAGAAAACGTTCTTTCTACATCGCAACTGGATATAGGTGCATACTGGAAATATTCTTTTATTTCAGCATATTTAGCAGTTAGATTTTGAGGCATTATCCCTATACACAATTGCCGGAATGTTATTAAATCTGAATTTCTATTAAAAACTGCGTCTATCTTTTACCGAAGACCAGATTGACCACTTAGAATATTTTTCAAATTATTACAAGCTGCATCTAATGGCGCTAATCCATCATTTAATTTGAGATTTTGATTTTCAAAATAAGTGATAGTTTTGGCAAATTTCCAAAGTGTTCCTGAAGAAAGTACAACTGATTCTTTAAATTTGGAATTTGTGTTAGTTCCTTGCACTCAGAAATACTTCGAGCATCATCATTTAAAAATGTAACGAAATTTCTATAACGAAATATCTATCGAAATTCTCTGCATAAAAACTAGTAGCTTCTTATCATGCTCCCCAGCTAATTATTACTGGAGAGGGAGGCAGTGACAAAGATGGAAGCTTTTCCCTGCAAAGAGCTACTCTCAATCGTGCTTTTCTGAAATCTTTTTTAAAAGCGGATACAAGCCTATCAACTTCTGGAAAGCTGTCTCTGATATATTCACAGGTTCTGTGGAGAGCATGTGCTGCACAAGTAATATGCAGCATATATAGGATATGTTTCCTTTAAGAGTCTGCCTGTTTTTAACATAATGCAGCACTTTCACTGACAAAATATAAGTATTTTTTCTTTGTACCTGACGTCCGAATGAAGCATTTAGTGCATATTCTCGTAAATGGTTTTAGCTACTGTTTCCGCATCAACTGTATTTATAACTTATGTTGCTATTACATATGCGTTATATGGAATAGTTGGATATAGTACACCAGCTACAACATTTACCACACAGCGGCCTAATATATCGACAGGTCCGTCGGCACTTATCCATAGGTACTGATTTGAAAGAAGGCTTCTAACACGTTCTACTGCTTTCGTGTAGTACTCAGAAACATAGTATTTGCGTAAGGTAGATTTATCTGGAACAGTTCGACCAGTATATTTTTGGAGAAATCTTTTGAAGGTGGGATTTTTACGCTTATTTAATAGAATATTTGCCGCCATTAATATTTCACAGAGTTCTTCGTTAAAATTGTCAGATTCCAACGAGTCTAATTTCTATGTGTGTGTTTCCTATGCTAAAAGACGTTTTACGTTCGATTTCTTGGAATTTTTTAACGCTATTTTATAAACTTTGCGATCAATCACTGGCAATGGACCTACAATCAATATGACCCTTAATCCAACTCGAAATTGTTGCACGATGCCATTCTCGACGTTGTTCCATATTATATCAGAAAAAGTAACTAGTAAAAGTAAGTAGATTCGATGAAACGATATTAAACAGGATCTATTACTAAAATTACGAAGTATGTAATTAATAGTTAAAACAATTAAAAAAAGGAACTAGCTCGTGTCGAAACTGTTCCTTTAAACGGTATTCTAATAAACGAGTTTGGCTGTACTGTATATTTGTGTGAACTTATTCCTGCTTAAGCTTTTTCCTAAAAGCAAGTGCTAAAAGAATATGGAAAGAGTTTTATTTTTTTAATTATGTATTAATTAAATATCATAATTTGAATTTATATTTCACTATTCTCGTCTTAAATGCAATAAATCACAAACTTTTTTAGAATAAATAATCCTTTATTAAGAACAGTAAAAGCACGTTCATGAAAACTTCGATGTTTTCTGTAAGTTTAACGATTTCCTTTTATATCCGAATTCAAGCAAGTTCGAGATACATATTGTTTGAAGCCCTTTTTATGAGACAAAAGAGTATAAAATAAAAAGAGCTAAATTTTCGATCTAACATACATACATATGTTTGCTTCTGAAACAAGACAAAATTGAACCTTCATTTTGTCCTGAAATCCGCAAGATCAGAAGGGACTACGTACAAGAAAAGAAGTATATTCGGCATTGATAGAAAGATTTCCGCACATCCCGGACAGATATAAAGGATTGTAGCGATATCTTCTAGAAAATTAGTGGGAAGCCTTCTAATATATTGGGTACGACGGGACAGGCCGAAGGCGAAAGGAACATCCTCCAGGGAGCATCACGAAACATAACAAATGATCGGCTGTTTGAAACAAAATAAACGGAGGGAGGATGATTTATTTGCGGTTATTTTTGATTATGATGAAGACGGTTGTTGTCTAGACGTGAAATATTTGAAAGACGTTAGTCTAGTGGGTAGTCATGTTTTCCAGCGTCGAATATTCTAGTTATTAATGTAAATCTAATGTAAATGCGATAGGTAGATTTGATTGATAAGCCTAACTTCTGTTGTGTGGTGAACGGCTACGATGGAAGATTTCTTTTTATATTTGCTCATAGATAATATAACATTATACATGGGTGAAACAAAAAATTTTTATAACAATGCAAAACAAACGTCAATAATAAATTTATTCGAATAACCCTTGTGAAGATAAATTATATGAAACATTTTTTCACTCTCTTGTCAGAAACAAAGTATCGTAGAAAGGTATTTTTAATAATATGAAATATTATTAAAAATCTGGTGTGAAGAACACAAATACAGGTTCACTATTAATATTTTTGTGAACGTGTCCGAAAATATCCCTCCCCAGAAACGTAGATACGTATTTCGCCTTTCTACAGGCTCATCGGTACGCCCCTGCTGGAGAAAGGATACCTTCAGACACATTCACAAAAAAGAACCACATCGCCACATCACAGAAATTATCCAGACCGGGCGTAGAAGTAAATTCATTTTTCATAAATTCAGTTTTAATAATATTTTATATTATTAAAAATACCTTTGTATTATACAAAACTGGTGGGGTTTACCTACTCATGTATGTTTCAATTATTCTGAAACAAAGTATCGACTTTATGCTTCTAGAACACTTTTAAATTGGTGGGTGCTATTTTGAACTATTTTTACAGTAATCTTCCGGTAATTAGATTATTTAAAATAAATTCATTCTAAAAACAGACCAGACATCACAGATTTCAATATACATCAACCAATAACGTCTTAACCCTGCACCTGAACCCCAGTTTTAATTTAACATAGACGGACCCCGACTTAAAAATAAACATTTTTACATTTTTTTTTAATGTTCGTGTATTTTTTTTATAGGCATGTTAGGTGATAATGAGTCAATCATTTTGTAACAAACATAAGATGGAATCACATTCAAAACTTTTTTTAGGTGATAAGATAGATTTTTATTGACATTTTTAAAACAGTTCAAGTTGAGTAAAGTAGTATTAATATTAATTAGTAATACTTTCTCAATGTTCTCCTCTGTAAAATTTCTTCTCTTTGAATGAAATACATCCTCGTAGATAGAAAACGCCTTTTCTACATCACAACTGGTTATAGGTGCATACCGGAATTACTCTTTTATTTCAGCGTATTTAGCAGTTAAATTTTGAGGCATTGTCCCCATACACACTTGCCGCAATGTTATTGAGGTATGAGGAAACATATCCTAATATGCTGCATATTACTTGTGTGGCATGCTCTCCCCAGAATCTGTGAATATATCAGAGATACCTTTCCGGAAATTGATAGATTTGTATCCGCTTTTAAAAAAGTTTTCAGAAAAGCTCCATTGAGATTAGCTCTTTACAGGGAAAAACTTCCATCTTTGTCACTGCCTCCCTCTCCAGTAATAACTAGACGGGAAGCATGGTTTGAAGCTACTAATTTTTATGCAGAGAATTTCAATAGTTTAGAAAGTTTCGTTACATGTTTAAATGACGATGCTCGAAGTATTTCCGAGCGCAAGGAACTAATACAAATTCCAACTTTAAAAAATTAATTGTACTTTCTTCAGGAACACTTTGCAAATTTGCCAAAACTGATCACTCATTTTGAAAATCAAAATCTCTAATTAAATGATGGATTAGACGTGGCTATTAATAATTTAAAAAATACTCCAAGTGACTTCGGATGTGGCTTTCGGCAAAAGTTAACGCAGTTTTAATAGAAATCCAAATTTAACAATATTGCGGCAATTGTGTATTGGGACAATGCCTCAAAATCTAACTGCTGAATACGCTGAAATAAGGGAATATTTCCAGTATGCACTATTACAAACGGTGGCTTGTGCTGGATATCGGGATGTGGATGTGCCGTGCTAATAATAATGAAATTATTTGATAATAAAATAATTAGTGGTGCTGGTGAAGTTTCTTCAAAGGTCCAGGACGTGCGTGATTGGTAATTAATATATATATATAACTTACTTACTAAATAAATAAAACACATAAGCGTTGTCCTTAAAGTTTGTATTTATATTTACATAAGAAAGAAATTGAAATTGTTATATTTAAAAGTAATTAAAACAAAAGTAATATATACACAAGGAGCGGTATTAAATATGTAATTGAAAATTAACACACAACACTCTGAAACGAACGTTTAATTGAGCAGTAAATTGAGGGTTAATTGAATACGATTAATATAAAATAATCTCTGTATCGAACAATACAGAGTTACCTTTGGTTGGCGGAGATGGTCACGTCGGCTTCGCAAATATACCTGGTCAAGTATATGTAGAGCGATTTTTAGAAGCGAAAGACACCGGGCGGCATCGTGGCATGTACTTGGACAGTACGATGAGTAAGATCTGTGTGTTACGAGAGTTCTAACGAGAGGATATCTGATAGTTTTTGTGTAGATAAAAAAGGTCTAGAAAAGATCTGTTTTATGACCTGTCGAAGAGAGGGGTCGATATCTTGAATTCTAATTAATTAAGAAGCGGGACCTGAAGAGGTGTTCTATCGATGGCATTATTATTATTAAAATATCGCTTGTGACATTAGCCTTCTAATGATATGAAACACCATATATAAAGGAGGATGTATGTAATTAAATTAAAAGAATTTAAAATGAAATGTATATAGAAAGAAATTCCACAGTAACGTTGTTGGGTCAGGTAGAAAACTAGGGGTCTCGGTTAAGATATAACAAAAGAGATGCTTTCTCTTTGGACACGAATACACAGAAAATGTCTTAAGTTAATATCGAGATATTTAAAGAAGAAATATATTATTTAAAAATAAATTAAAATATTCTTATATGCGGAGCGTAACAGCACCTATAACCAGTTGCAATGTAGAAAGGACGTTTTCTATCTACAAGGATGTATTTCATTTAAAGTGAACAAATTTTACAGAAGGGAACCTTGAGAAAGTATCGCTAGTTAATATTAATACTCCTTTATTCAACTTGAACTACAAAATGGACAAATAGAAATTTATTTCGTATTTATAGATCACCGCCCGTTTGTTTTCCAATTAACAGTTAAAACAACTCACTAACTCACCGTACTTTATTTATTTTACGAAATATAAACTAATAAATAAAATCAATTATTAAAACTGCTCACCCTTCTAACTACTCCTATGAAGAAAGGAATTTAACTATAATATTGAAATAATTGCGTCACAATTCAACAACAAAAAACATATGTGGGGTTAGCCGAATGAATAGGTGCTATTCAATATCTGCGTGTTGAACTTAACGATGTTATAGACTATTTATATGGTCCATCGTAATTTCGGCCTGATGCATCCGGTCTCTATTAATAAGATACAAGTGACAATACATGGCTGTATTCATCAACTTTTCAATCTAGCTTCGCGTTTATTGCGCATTATTAATTATCTGGAGAATTTATTGAATTTATAGACTTTAAAAAAGCGTTAGATATAACGCCTAATGAAGTAGTATCAAGTATATTGAGTCATTGATAAAATATTAAGGTTAACACAAAAAACAAACTAACAGTATTGTACGCAGTTGCACTCAGACAAGGGTTTAAAGGGTTCTTAAGCTTTACATTTAATGAGATACCGGTCAGGGTGCGTGGCAGTATTCGTCAAGTTCTTTTTCAAGCTAGCAACATTACTAATTGCGCTTCATGTATATATTGCACTTACATCGAATAATATAAATAAGACAAATCAAAGGGCATGGGAGGTAAACGTTCAAAAAATATAAAATAAGGGAAAACCTAGAAAAACATTATTTTCAATCGTAAGCAGTCTACCTTACCGCGAAGCTGGCGCAGCGAAGGCGTCTGGAGATGGTCGGGATCAAAAAAAGCTTGTTGTATTGCACAATGTATGGGCGCTTCTATTTATTATACGAGGTGCATTCAAGTTCTAAAGCCTCCGATTTTTTTTCTAACTAACTACTCACCCGAAAACTATGAAATTGGTGTTACTTCTCGATATAATCTCCCTGCAGACATACACATTTTTCACAACGTCGACGCCATGATTTCATGGCCGCGGCAAAGGCTTCTTTAGGAGTCTGTTTCGACCACTGGAAAATCGCTGAAGCAATAGCAGCACGGCTGGTGAATGTGCGGCCACGGACAGTGTCTTTCATTGTTGGAAACAGCCAAAAGTCACTAGGAGCCAGGTCAGGTGAATAGGGAGCATGAGAAATCACTTCAAAGTTGTTTTCACGAAGAAACTGTTGCGTAACCTTAGCCCGGGTTGTTGCGGGTGCGTTGTCTTGGTGAAACAGCACACGCGCAGCCTTTCCCGGACGTTTTTGTTGCACTGCAGGAAGGAACTTGTTCTTCAAAACATTTTCGTAGGATGCACCTGTCACCGTAGTGCCCTTTGCAACACAATGGGTAAGGATTACGCCCTCACTATCCCAGAACATGGACACCATCATTTTTTCAGCACTGGCGGTTACCCGAAATTTTTTTGGTGGCGGTGAATCTGTGTGCTTCCATTGAGCTAACTGGCGCTTTGTTTCTGGATTGAAAAATGGCATCCACGTCTCATCCATTGTCACAATCGACGAAAATTCTAGGTCCCAGAGCACAAAGGTCCCAGAGCACAAAGGTCATAGGTTTAATAAGACGGAAAATGGACTGTCTCGACAAGCCTCGTCTATAGACTATCTTTAGCATTGCAAAAACGAATACCAAAACAGCCATAAAAACTTTTCTTAAAATAGATCTATGGAAAGGTGAATGAATTCTACAGGTCAAAAACAGGAAAAGCAGTTGTCTAGGGAACTTTCGCCCTAATTTACAATGAACCTACTGAATAGAAACAGAAAGTGTGTTAAGATGACCGTAAGTATATTAACGGGGCATTATAACCTCAACGAACATTTGAATAATATCAGCTTGGCAGAGGAAATGGTACGTAGATTGTATGAAGAAGAACAGAAAATTGCAATTCATGTACTATGCCAATCCGAAGGTTTTGCTATGGGTAATAGCAAAAATAAATAGTTTGGCCATTTTATAATTCTCAACTTCGTTCGCGAAACTGCCTTCTCATTGCTAACATTCCTCAATTCACAGTCTTCAATCTTCTGAGAACAGTCAACAATTTTTAAATGAACGCTACATGGTAACTTTAAATAACTAACAATTATTTTATAACTCCACGTTTATATACCTCCATCGATACACGTAATTATCTTTTTGGAACCAATACTCACCTTAGAAATAATTTAAACTTTCATATGAAGAAATTTTAAAGTTCACAGTTCTAATTTTAAAATTACCTGATTGAACATTATTCAATCACATCTCCCCCAATGAACTTCACCACGAAGAGACCGAACATCCTCAATTTAAGCCGATTGTAGAACCTCCTCATTGACCTTGACCATTGTAACATGCAGTGTGGTTAAGGTCAATGGAGAAGTTTCAGAATCGACTCAGTCACTCTTCTTATGCAGACTACACCATCAGAATCCATAGCAAAGAAGTGATTTACTGAATTTAATGGTGGTCCCACTAATAACGGATGCCTAATTGGAGGTCACTACGCCCAAAACAATTGAAAGAATCCACGATATGGTGTTGGCTGATGGGAGATTGAAAGTGCGCGACAAGATTGTAGAAGACCTAAGGATAATCAGTGGTTTCGATATCAAATGATCAGTTGCGTACGAGAAAGTTATCCGCAAGGTGGCTGCCGCGTTTGCTTACAATTGATCAGAAATGCGTTCGTGTGACAACTTCGAAGGAGTGTTTTGGCGTTGTTCAACCGCAATTTGGACGAGCTTTTGCGCCGCTGCATAAACGTAGACAAAACGTGAATCCACCACAACACACCGGAGACTAAACAGCAGTCGAAATAGTGGGTTTCTCCAAAAAGGCCATATTGTTGCTTTTTTTAATTACGCAATTTACTTATTGTAATATGTTTGTACAGATTAAAAAAAAAAATCGGAAATTAAGAGAGATATCCTCAATTAGGTCGGCAAAATATTGAAAACCCATCAAAAATTGAATGAAATAATTTTAGATAATCTTATTGGCCCCTTTCCTCTCGCTATACTTTTTAGCACTGCTAAATTTTTTCCTTTTCATTTATTACAGATCAGTTTACTTGGAAAAAAGTATTTTTATTATTCACTATTTATTAAAAACTAGCTGACCCGGCGAACTTCGTACCGCCTAACAGTAAATAAATGTTGTAGCTAAACTTAATTTAGGATTGTATTAACGTAATAAAAAGAATACAAAAAGTTTATTAAGTTCAATAGTTTATTAAGATAACATATATAAAGAAAATAAAAATTGAATAAAAGTATAAAAAATCAAGTATTTCAATGGCGTGTCAGCAAGACATTTGCTTCATTGAAGCTATGTATTTTTCTGCATGGTTTGCACTCTGGTTGATTCTCTTCAGTGAAGGATAATAATAATAATAATAATAATAATAATAATAATATTTATTTATTTGCCCAACAGGTAATCCCAATTACAGAGCAATAAGTACACAAATTAGATGTATGAATACACATACTATGTTAAATTATTACATAACTAAAATAATTTTGATATATAACAAATAAGTAATAATTATGATGTCAAGGTTCACATATCCTTAGTGTCCACCTCTCCAATGAATATGTCACTATAATATGCTTCAGCATTCCTCATCATGTGGAATATCGGTGATCTCATCAGTAGATTCGTCCTTGGAGTCGACAGCAAGAAAGTAACAGGGTTACGGGTACTAACACTAGGCACATTGAATCTGACCCTAGACAACAGCGCGGCACAATCAATTTTATTGTGGAGAAGATTATGAAGAAACCTTGCGCTGTAGTTAACTCGACGAACAGTCAAAGACTGAACCCCATAGAGTCGAAGCAGTTCTTCATAGGAAGTGCTCCAGTCAGGATATACACGATTAGATTTGAAGAAGAGGTATTTTACAAATCGGCGCTGTATACGTTCAACTGGAAACTGTTGCGAGATGTAGAAGGGATACCAAACAATAGACGCATACTCGAGTTTCGGAACTATAAGAGTGAAATACAAAGATTTTAACAAGGAGATGCTGCTGAAGCACCCCGAGGCTCTAATGAGGAAGCCCAATGCTCTCGAAGACGAGTGGCAGATGCCCACAATGTGATCATTAAAAGATAGCTCCGGATCAAACGTCACTCCCAGGTCCCTTACCGAGTTTGTGTTATTCAACTGCTGATTATTTATAAAATAACGTGATAAGACTGGTGCGTTCTTCCTGGAGAATGACATCACCACACACTTGTCGATATTCAAAGACAATTCATTCCTCTGAGACCACTCCACAAGAATGTTAACATCATGCTGCAAGCCAATAGCATCACCTGGTTTGGCGATATCAGAAAATAGTTTGATGTCGTCTGCGTAAGCTAGCGCCTGACATCTTAACAGTGGAAATAGGTCATTCATATATAATGAGAAAAGCAAAGGTCCCAAGTTAGAACCCTGCGGTACTCCAGAAGCCACTGCAAAGGTGTACGATTTATAACCATTATAAAACACATAATTATATCGATTAGATAAATAAGATCCCAACAACATGTATAAATTCGGAGATAAGCCAAAGCTATCAAGTTTTTGAAGTAGCAACATATGGTTGATGCTATCAAAAGCATGTGAATAATCCATATAAACAACATCCACTTGACCCCTACTGTCCAAGACTTCATTCGTATATTGCGTAAAGCAAGCTAGATTTGTAGTAGTAGACCGACCTTTCATAAAACCATGCTGGTGCTGTGTGATATATGAATGGGTATTGAAGTAAATATCATCAAACAAAACTTGTTCGAAAATTTTTGCAAAGTTTGATAAGAGCGAAATCGGTCTGTAGTTTGAAATGTGTCTGCTATCACCCTTCTTGAATACAGGAACAATACGGCCGCACTTCCATCTATCGGGGAAGGATGATGTCTGCAGTGCTAGGTTTATAATTTTGGTTAGTGGTGCTGATAGAACAAATTTGGTGTCCCTGATCAGGAAGCTGGGAATGCCATTATCACCAGAGGTAAACCTATCAGGAAAAGTAGCCATTATGCTGGAAATAGTATGTTCAGTAATGCGACAGAGAGAAAACTGCTGACATTGAGATTTTAGAGTGGGAGAGTCAACAATATTGGCGGTCGAGAACATTTCCGAGAAATTACTGGCAAATGCGTCTACAATGGCTTGTGGTTTGTCAAGCCAAGCATTTCTATAAAATAGTTTTCCAGGAATACGTGAGGTTCCCCTCCGAGAACGTACGAAAGACCATATTCTTCTAGGATCCGCCGTGATGCTGGTCTCTATATTCACCATGTATGCAGTATAAGCAGTAGATATTTGTGATTTCGTTAGTGTACGCAGTCTTCGGAACTCTTCATAGAACATCGGACTATTAGTACCTTTCCATTTACCCCTATAATAATTTTTTGCTTTAATGTTACATTTAATTTCATTATTGAACCAAGCAGGAAAATGCGAGGGCCTTTTCGACATCTTCGGAATAGTTGAATCAAATATATCGCTCAGAACATTGTAAAACCAATCCAGGGCGAGATTAACATCATTAATACCATCCAGAAAGGACCAATCAACCTCCACCAGGTCCTCATACAGTTTTTCATAATTCGCCTTTCTGAAGTTGTACTGACAGTTAGTAGATGGAAACTGATCCGGTCTCAATGTAGATAAAAACTCCATATTAACTGACAAGGCAGGATGATATGCGTCTTCAGGAACAAAAGGATGCTGGTCGTGGGTAGTGCTTAGATTATGATCCAAGTTCGACAAGTCCAAATCAAGAAGTCGACCGTCAGCATTTACAATCGCATTGTATTGCTTGAGTTGTAAAAAATCACAAAATTCCAGGAAAGCAGAAACTCTAGTACTCACTGTACTGGAACTAATATGTTCATAATATTGTGGTAAATTAAAATCACCAATAATTAAAATAGGTTTGTTTATTATAAGGATTTGAAGTGCTTCGAAGAAGGTATCCAAAGCTGAATTCGGTAATTCAGGTGGAATGTATATAACGGAAATATAGAAATTGAAATTATGAATAGTGCACTTGCAAATGAGAAGGTCAATCGACGGCACCAGAGTTTTTAATTCAGAGATGTCAAGCACCTCTAATGTAAATTCAGCCCAACAGAACACCACCACCTGTGGATTTTCCCACAAAGGCAAAATGTCTGTCGCATCTGACAATATTGTAGTAGGGAGGAAAAAATTCACAGCTGTCGAAAGTCTCGTCAAGCCATGTTTCAGATATAAGTATGACATCATATGCCAAATCAGAAGAACTTGGATAGAAAATATGCGACTTACAGCGAAGGCTGCGAGTGTTTTGGTAATAAATACTTAATGTCCGGGAGATACTGTCGGGCTTTGTTGGTTTTCCGATATAATAACAGGGATACCGCTCCTATACACAATTCTCAAGGCATGTTCACCCTGATCCAATCGCTGCTCTAATTGTGCCCTAACACTTTTATAAAGTTCCCGATGCATGAGAGTGCGATCGCGAGAAAAACCAAAAACGCGCCACTGATTAAGAGATTTTATTTTGTCAGTTTTCCTCAACAAAGCAGTAACAATAGACTCGCCTGGAAACTGTATTTTAATAGGACGACAACGGCTGCTGCTGCCAGGGTCAAACTTACCCAATCTATATACCTGAAAGTCAGGTGCATCTATGCTTACGGCAGAAAGCATATCCTTTATAGAAATGATATCAGTAGCTATTTGCTCCTTGCTGGAGGTAGCTGACTCAGTACAGCCGTATATAATTACATTATTTCTGCGTTTCTCGCGATCCTGCACCTCTTGAATAATTTTCTCAGTCTCCAACAATGATAAAGAGGACGAAACAACGCAAGGAGAGGCAATACTTGTTTTAAGCATCTGGATCTCGTCACGAAGAGCAACAATAACAGCCTTAAGACTATTTAGATCATTACCAAGATCCTTACAAGAGACGCATGTCCACGTGTAGACGCCATTATGAATCCTTCTCGCCTCCGCATTAGAGATATAGACGCACCCAACCGCATAAGGCTTCTGGCACACAGAACAATTCACGATCTTATGAGACTCGGCCGTAATGGAACAGTGCGAACATTTAATTAAACTCATATTGAAAGAAAAATGAAAAGGATTAAATACGAGGACACACACTTCACCCTACGGTGTCCGTCGTAGGGACTTTTTTAAAAAAAGACAACACACAGGATAGGAGGACAGCGGATAATCAGCAACAGAAACAAGAGGAAAACAAACAAATAAATACGAATAGCGAGGCACCGATAAAAACAAAACAAAAACACCGAAAGTACGTATACCCGAAAGAGCAGCAACAAAAACTGTAACCCGATATAACAGTAAAATTACTTACAATGCATACAGAAGCCACAGTGTTGTTTAAGATAGAAAACTGATTCAATATATGGATAGACACAAAAATAGGCTATACACTGATATAAATCAATATAATAATTTAAACGATTTTACTACCGAAAAAAGAGAATAACATCATAGCGATTAGCATGTGTGTATTCACATCAAACACGAACGTATATATGGATCTTGTGATATACATTTTTCTGTTAGTTGGTTTAGATTTCGAAGCATAATGACTACCGAGCCAACCTTCAGTTGTAGATTGTGCGGTGGTAAGCCAGGCACATCCAAGAAGTTTAAAAATTCAGTTAGATAGTTGGTGGCTTCGTCTTCGTTAGTTACACAGTCAATAGATTTGAATGAATGCAGAGTAACAACGATTTGATTCTGAATTATTAAGTTTAGTAGCCAAAATTGCTCGCTCACTCAACCATTTGTTGTTTTTCTGGTTAGCAATTCTTTGTTGATGAGTTCGTCTTTCGATGAGACGAAATTGCTCGGAGAAATCTTCAGCAGATAGATCGTTCAGCAATGCAACTCTCATGTTTGCTGCCAGCTGAAGTTTCTTCACATAACGTCACAGATTTGATGATTTGGGGCAATCGGCAGCAGTCGATCTTGGAATGACTGGCAGTGTTTGGCGGAAATCATCAGACAGTAAAATCATTGCGCCTCCAAAACATCTCGCGTCATTGCGCAGATCTTTCAATATTTGGTCAAGTGCTTCTAATGGGCGTTTGTGTGCCATTGTGCATTCGTCCTAGATGATGATTTTAGATGCTACTAAAACTTTAGCCATTGCGGAGTGTTTTGCAATGTCACAGTCGGTTGTTCAGTAGTTTGAAGGTTTAACGTCAATTTGAACTGTGAATGAGCCATACGGTATCCTTATAACAATGTAGCCGCTATTCCAGAAGAAGCAACTGCTACCGCAATGTCAGATCTCGCACGAACAGTGGCCAAAATCAATGACATGAGGAATGTCTTCCCAGTTCCACCAGGGGCATCCAGGAAAAATAAGCCACCATTTCCATCATAAATTGCCATCATTAATGTATCATACACTTCCTTCTGTTGTGACTACTCGCACAATAAGATTTATTAATAGCACTCGCACAAAACAAACAAATCGACCGATAACCTTTATATGCTTTTTTCAGAAGATGGCGGAGATCCCAACCTAATTATTATATAAATAATAAAATTAATTTTCTGTATAATTTTTTTCCGTGAATATTTCCGATATTTTAATAGTTATTCTGCTATTCGGGGCGGAGACGAATACAACAAATCAGAGATAATTAAAATCGGTCCAGCCGTTCTTGAGTTATAAATGGTGTAACTAACCCGGCTTTGTTTCATGTATTAAGTTGAGGCGACAGAATTCTGCAATATGCGGAAAAAATTAACAGGAGGGCCTACACACACAAGCAAATCCATATTTTCAGTATAGGTAGTATGGATTTAAGTAAAATTTTCATTTAATAGGTATAAATGAAAATTTTACTTAAATCCATTAAATTAAAAACTAAAGTAATTTTTCAAAAAGCTTCCTTCTTCTGAAGAAAAGCTAAATAAGCTGATAAAATATAATTGTCTATTTAAGATTAATCTTATTTACCATATTATCAGCCTTTTATTATAAATATTTGATGAAAGGCATGTCTGTCAAAAATTAAAACAAGGTTATTTGGTTATCTATTTATTGACATCAATTCATTAAGGCGACAACAAAGATGAAGTTAATTACATATGAATAGGCAACAGCGCACCTGTTTCCCATATGGCCCGTACTTTTTTCTAAAGTTGAAACAAGCTATAATAGATTTGATGATTTGCAAGCTATTCAAAATCATACACGAAAATCAACCAGGAATAACTTTCAGCCGAATTTCTAGACATCCAAATTTATGGACAATACTCCTTTAGATATTGATGTGTATAATTTTTATATTTATATGTTGTAAGAAATTGGAAAGTAGAAATTGTTTCAAGAAACAAAAATAAAATAAACCAAGAGGAAAGAAGATAGAAAATTCAACCAGGGATATCATATTGGCCAACCTTCAACTTACTCGTAAAACTGAATCTTCGCAGGGAGGAATTATGTAAACACAACAATTAGATAATAAGACTTTTGAATAACAAATAATTCGCCACCTCTTTTTATTATAAAAGTTATAGCTTTTTTGGAATTTTTCTCTTTATATTGTATTTTATTTTATGCGTATTACTTATATTTTCCAGAGTATTACATGAACGTTTGTAAATTAGTATTAAATTGAAAGTCACTCAAAATTTTTCATATTTGCGGTGCCACATTCTACGTTTACACGGTAAATATCAGAACAAAGCTTACCAATATTGCTATACGCATAGTATTGGTAAATGCTAAAATTCCATTAACAAAATGAATTGACTTTATGGTCTGTTCAAATACAAATAAATGATTCATTTATAATCCATCTGGTTAACAAATTTACGCTAAATATGTTCAATATAAAAACACCAAATACCTACAGGCCACGACGCCAGGCAGTTGAAATTTATTGTTTGGTCAAATGGTTATGCGATTAAATAATTTCGACGCAATCCCTAGATGGATTACAATATATTTACGTTTCATAAAATATGCACTCTTTCAATATTAAATAGTGACCACCAACGAATTAAACATTTATGGGTTTATGATTAAAATTCATTGAAAAATATTTTCCCGGTACCTTTGAATTGAATAATTTATATATTTGTTATAAATAATTTATGAATTATTTATAAACTTGTTCAATATTAAATATACTGTTAGCGACGCATTTTTTGTGGTGTATGTACGAGGGGACGTTTTTATCTTCCCGAAAATGACAATAAAAGACTGGAGCAGCAATAAAAACTTATTTATCAACAGAGTTTGCTTGGTTTTGAAAACAGGTATTACACAGTTTTAATGCGAGTGATAAGCTGAATTTATTGAGAATAAGAAAATCTAGTAGACCGTGAAAAATAATCATACAGTGTTTATTTAGAGCAACTTTTTATCTATCATTTGACGTTTGGTTGTTGAAGTTACGTTCATTATAGCTACTTATTATTATTATAATCAATAAACCTTAAAAATTACCCTACGGGTGTCAAGGTATACACTTAATTTTCAATATGAAACTTAATTCTATTTTCTATTATAAATGAATTTTTCCCATTCTTTCTTAGTTTTTGCCGCAACTTCTGATTCTCTCCATGTCATTCCACGTTTTTGCAGGTTTTCCGCTACTGTTTTGTCCCATGTATTCTTTGGTCTGCCTCTCTTTCTTTTGTGTATTGTCTTAGCTTTCCATACTCTCTTTGTCTGCCTTGTTTCTTCCATACGAACGACATGTCCGAACCATTTCAATTTCTGTCTCTCTATACTTTCGAGGATCGGTTCTATATTTAGTTCTTGCCTTATCACTTCATTTCTTATTCTGTCTTTGCGTGTTACTCCTTTGACTGTTCTTAAATACCTCATCTCCATCGCTTGTATTTTGGATTTTGTTTTGTTATTTAGTACCCAGCTTTCACACCCATATGTTAGTATTGGTCTATATACGGTTTTAAACACAGTCATTTTTGTCTTCGTTGAAATTTCCCTATTTCTGATAAAAGTCTTGTTGAGTGTATAGTACAACTTTGTCGTTCTTTCAATTCTGCCATTAATCTCTGCGTCTTCTTTCCCTTCTCTATGAATGTTTACTCCTAAGTATTTAAATGTTTCCACTTGTTCGATGTCCTTTCCTCCTTCTTTAATTGTTAACTGCTTATGGGTTTTCCCTATCGCCATCACTTTAGTTTTGTCTGAGTTAATTTTCATGTTTCTCTTTTTCAGTGCTGTTTCCCAAATTACCAAGTTTGTTTGCAGGTCCTTTTCGGTATTTGCGTATACCACCAAATCATCAGCAAACGTGTTCTCCGCTACCTCAACCAGCCCCATATTTCTATATCCTATTTGTATCTTTTTTGTGTTGTTTTTAATATCTTTCAGTACGTCATCAAGTATTATGTTAAAGTACTCCTCCTTGCCGCAATCCTTCCCTTGTTTCAAACTCTTCTGATTGCCTATTACCCGCTCTCACCACGTTTCTTGTACACTTGTATATGCTTGCTATTGCTTTCCTCAGTTTGCTATTTATTCCTCTTTTTTCTAGGCTCCTCCACACCAAGTTTCGGGGTATACAATCGAAAGCCTTTTCTATGTCTATTAAACCTATGTATATCATACTGTTTGCACTCTTTTCCGTCATCTGCTTCAATGTGAATATATTATCCTGTACACTTCTACCTTTTCTAAATCCACTCTGTGATTCTTCGAGTTGCGCCTCGATTATTGTTTATAATATCTCTTCCAGGATTCTTTCGTAAACTTTTAGCATGACGCACAATAGTGTAATTCCTCTATAATTCTTACACTGTTTGTTGTCTCCTTTTTTGTATATCGGTAACAAAACTCCCATTTTCCAATTATCTGGTATTTTCTGGTCGACCCATATTTTATTAAATAGTATTTCTAATACTTCTATTCCATTTTCTCCCAAATTCTTTACCATCTCTGTTGTTACTCCGTCTATTCCTGCTGTCTTGCCTCTCTTTAGCCTCTTTAGTGCATCTTTTATTTCTTCCATGGTTATTTTGTCCTGTTCCATGTGTTCTTTTTTTCTTGTAGGCGACTCGAGCACTATTTCCGATTTGCTTACTTCTTCGTTAATTTCCGTGCTAAGTAAATCCTCATTCTTTCCATCTTGCCATAATGTCGTTCTCATCTTCTAGTATTTTTCCTTCTTTTTATTTTATGTATAAGGTTTTAACTTGATTTCCTTTCCTTAATCGTTTCAATACTCCATACAACAGTTTTTGATTTCATCTGCTATCTCTTTCCATTGCTTCCCAAAATTCTTCCCATGTCCTTTGTTTTGCATCTTTTACCAGTTCTTTAACTTTTCTTCTCCGTTCTTTATATTTGTTGTATGTTTGATTATTTCTGTTGCATAAGTAGTTTTTCCATGCTTGTTTTTTTATTTTATTTCTTGCTTTATTTCTTCATTCCACCACTTTGTTTGTTTATAATGTTTCCTTATTTTACTATACCCACAACTTTCTTCCGATACTATCATTATTGTGTCTCTGACTATTTTCCATAGCGTTTCTGTTTCTATGTTATTATTAATTTTTTGTTTGATTTTACTCATTTCTCGCTCTATTTTTTCTTTGTACACTTCAACGGTCTCTTCTTCTCTAAGTTTGTATGTCCTAACTACCTTCTTCTCTTTCCCTCTTTTAATAAGATTTGTTTCTACTTTCTCGTTTGTTTCTTGGCCATCTATTTTTATTTTCGAGAGAACCAAATAATGATCTGAGTTTATCTCGCACCCTCTTCTTACTTTCGTATTCTTTACTTCTCTCCGGTATTCTCTGTTTATTATGACATAGTCTATTATCGATTTTTCGTTTCTACTTCGTACTTCTCTAGTGTATTTATGGATATCCTTATGTGCATAGAAACTATTTGTTATAACTAAGTTGTGAAATATACAGTATTCTATTAGTCTTCTTCCATTATTGTTTCTAGTTTCGTCTCCGTGTCTGCCAATCGTTTCTCCTGTTTCGTTATTCTTTCTTCCGACTCTTCCATTTAGATCTCCCAATATTATTACCCTTCCTTTGGTTTCTTCTGTTATTTCAGATAGCTGTTCCCAAAATGTTTCTTTAGTTTTTACATTTTCGTCTTCATTTGGTCCGTAAGCTACTATGATTGTTGTTTTCGTTGCTTTTTCAAAGTCGAATTCCACCGTCAAAATTATTTCCGAGACCGCCATCCATTTCTGTAAATGCTTTATATTTTCTTTTTTTATATAGCAAGCTACTCCTTCTCTGGCTCCCCTTTCTATTTTGACTCCACTATACACCAACAAATGTTAGTATTATTTCACCTGTTCCTTTTTTTTTCCTTTCCGGGATACCAAGTATATCAATATCAACCTTTACCAATTCCTCCACCAATTCTTCTTCCTTTCCTGTTAAACTTCTAACATTCCATGTTCCCATCTTCCAGCTTTTTGTTATTCTTTTTGTTTTGCCTATCCCGTTTTTTTCCTTTTGTCTATTTGCATTTACCATCACTATGTCCCTTTCGTTTGCCGCGTTCGTTATATTTTTATTACGTAGTTTATCTAATTTGTTTTCCGCATCTGTTTTCAATCTTCCCGTTGTGTTTATTTCATTCTCATGCTTGCATGCTTGTGATTGTTTCGATTTTTTTTTTAATTCTTCCGTATTCATGTCCTTTTCGTTATCCTGGTCATCATCTATGTCTCCGCCGCTTCTACTTTCTAGTTTTTTGCTTCTTGGATTTGGATTGTTTATTTAGAGCAACTTTTTATCTATCATTTGACGTTTGGTTGTTGAAGTTACGTTCATTATAGCTACTTATTTTAAAAAAAAATTGAAAAATGGCGTTAACCAAAGAGCACTTTCGACTCATAATTTATTATGATTTTAAAAGGAGCTTAACTGCTTATCAGTGGAAAGAGAGTTTAGATTAATTTTTAGTGAACAAGCACCTTCCTTGACTACAATTTACCGATGGTATAAGGAATTTAAACACGAAGGGAATTCTGTTCAGCATCAAAAAGGAGCAAGGTGTCCTCTTACAGTTGGTACAGATAAAAATATTACTACTGTTGAAAAGGACAATAAAGTCACTTATGCGGTAATATAGCATCAACTCAAGATTGGATCCTCAATTGTTAACGATTTAAAAAAAATGCTAAGTCGTTTTGTGCCGCATCACCTTTCTGACTTTCAAAAAGCAGAGCGTGTAAGAATTTGCCGAAACTTTAATTTTTTTAATAATGGCAGGAACCAATTTTTTTCAAAAATAGTGACAGTTGACGAAACTTATATTCTCTTTTTCGACCTTCTTACTCGCCAAGACAGTTGTCTATGGATTCAAGAAGATGAGGAAACTCATAGAATGACTAAGAACCAGCGAGCTATGAAAAATGTTATGCATGCGGTATTCTTCAGCAGTTCGAGCCTAGTAAATGCAATTAAGCTAGGTGGACAAAAGAGAGTTACAGCTAAGTGGTACACTGAAAAATGTTTGCCTGAAGTATTTAGTAGAGTTCCAAACAAGGGAATTATACTCCACTATGATAATGCATCTTCCCATACGGCAGCTTCTGAATATTAATAATAATGCAGCCGAAGCTTATAACTCTGTTTGTAAATTTGTTGGTGGAAAACAAATAAATTTTGCTCGAAGTAATTGGTACAATATGCGTTGTAATGCTGCTTGCATATCATATAATTAAAATTACTATTCGATCTTGCAACGTGGATTGTCTAACGGAACACCCGGTAAGTTCACTCAACGTTTTGTTGGTAAATAAAAAAAAGATACGAGGCAAGAAGAGGCGTAGTGAAAATTTTCCAATGAAAGCAAGAAAAAAAGAAAACAAAATCCAGACCCGATAAAGATTATGGTGGTATTGATGATGAGGACGATTTTATGGAAATATAGCAATTAGTTGAAGCGATGGAGCAAATTTTGCAAAATCTAAAGTAAACAACAGAGAAGACTAAAGAAATAGAACGTGTTACTATAGGACAGAATGTTAATCCTTTGTGGATGGAAGCACGTAGGTCGAGACTAACAGCATCCGTTTTTGGGGAAGTTTGTAAACAAAGGAAAACGACTAATCCAAAGAAATTGGCGAATCGAATTGTTGATGCGATTCTGTTTAGAAGCGTGGCAATCCTATGGGGGCGAAAGAGAGCTTGGAAATGAGACTTGGATTGCATATGGAAGAATGTGGGCTTTTCATTTATGTATTGAGACACATGGAAGGACATTTGAATGTTTGGATAAATGTCTCCCATGTGAAGAAGGTCAGCTTTCAAACTCAATGTCGAAGCATTTTTAAAAAGACGCCATCCTTCGGGATAATTTTGGTGACCTAATGCTAACAAAAAATCGTTGAGATTATTGCGTATGAAAAACCCTCTTCAGTTGAAAAATACTGTGATAGTTCTTTCTGATGATTTTAATATCAAGAAATATGTATGCCTGTAACTAACGGTTTCCATCCTTGGATGTTGTGTTATATAGTGTTATACGTCACGCGGAGCACGTACTTGCGCTAACACACCCACTAATAATAATAAGTCCGAATACAGGAAATGATTGAAATAAAAGAAAACGTCCCACATTAAAAAAAGAACACACTTTATTATAAATGTTTCCGTAGATAAAAATATAAATTACTTCAAGTTGAGTAAAGGTGTGTTATATTAACTAGCAATACCTTCTCATGGTTATTTTCTGTAAAATTTGATCTCTTTGAATGAAATAGATCCTTGTAGATAGAAAACGTCCTTTCTACATCGCAACTGGTATTAGATGCATACTCGAATTATTCTCTTATTTCAGCATATTTAGCAGTTAGATTTTGAGGCAATGTCCGCATACACAATTGCCGCAATGTTAGATATTAAATCCGGAATTCTATTAAAAACTGCGTCTAACTGTTGCCGAAGGCCAAATCCGAAGTCACTTGGAATATTTTTCTAATTATTAATAGCCACATCTAATGTGGTTAATCCAACATTTTATTTGAGATTTTGATTTTCAAAATAAGTGATTAGTTTTGGCAAATTTCCAAAGTGTTCCTGAAGAAAGTACAACTTATTTTTTAAATTTGGAATTTGTATTAGTTCCTGGCGCTCAGAAATATTTCGAGCATCGTCATTTAAAGATATAACGAAATTGTGTAAACTATAGAAATTCTCTGCATAAAAACTAGTAGCTTCCAACCATATTCTCCATCTAGTTATTACTAGAAAGGGAGGCAGTGACAAAGATGGAAGCTTTTACGTATAAGGAGCTACTCTCAATAGTGCTTTTCTAAAAACTTTTTTAACCCTATGAGGTTCAACCAGGTCTGTGCAGACCTTTTGCATATAAATGTGTGTATAACTCTTTTGTTTTACATGTTAGAGATAAGCTCGTCCATGACTTCTTAGAAACGGCTACGGAGAACATAATAAGTATGGAATTATACCACTTATGTGGGTATTTTCGGTTTTATTCCTGTTTACAAGCGAAATGGTTCATACATACCAAGCAGGTCTGTGCAGACCTAGCTTGTTGCTAAGGTAGAGAATGCGAATTATGTGTAACGGCTTTTATTTTAAAAAGAAGACAGGCAATTTGCCAATACAGCAGCAGTGTTTGTTGTGTAAAGATCTGAGTGTTTTAGTTTGAAGTGAGTTTATTTGGGGGTTTTCCCAAAAATATATATAATATATATATATAATAATAAATATATAATATATGTATATATATAATAATAAATATAAATTGGCAATTAGTTCCCTTTGGTTACATTTAGCAAAATGACTTCAGCATCTATTATCGATGATGGTATAATGGACGTGGGAATTACACCAGAAGATATCAAAATTTATCGGAAAAAGAGAGGAATCAAATGGATAACAACTTAGCCAAATGGATGACTGGTGCGGATGAAGAGGCCGGGGAACTCAATCCATTCGAAGGCGACGACGACATTACGGACCCTGATTATATTCCACTGTTAGAAGATGCGGCTTCTGATGATGAGGCAGACATCGTTATAGAAACCGAGAGCACATATGACGTTGATGAGGATTTAGAAGATTTCTATGAAGGCGCTACAGCTGCCACCGACGCTCTTGAATTCGTCGATATGGAAATGGAGCCCCGTTCAGCGAACTCGGTTATCAAATACCGTTCAAAAGATGGTAAAATTTGGTCAAGTGCTCCACCGGGTACAGGTAGGCTTCGTGCTCATAACTGCGCCACTATGGGTCGTGAAGGCCCGGCTCCAGGGAATATGCGAAACCCGGTTTCAATATTTAAGTCACTAATAACACCTGAAATCGTAAGTATAATTGTACGTGAAACAAACCTGAAAGTCCAGGAGCTATGCCGTCTATGGTGTGTAAATAATCCTGACAAGACACCGCGGTTATGGAAGAAACCTGTAGCGGAAAATGAAATATACGCATTTTTTGGCTTAACCTTCTTTGCTGGCATTTTCGGGTCAAATAGTCAGCCTGCTCTTGAGTTGTGGGGCAACAACGGAAACCCTACCTATAAGGCGACGATGTCTGCTCACCGATATAAAGCAATTTTATATATTCGATTCGACAGCGGCAACACTAGAACTGCTCGGCTATTAGAAAGCAAATCAGCCGCTATCGACGACGTTTGGAATATGCTCATGAGCAATTTAGAGCGTTTATATGTTCCAGGTGCCCAGATAACTATTGATGAGCAATTGTTCCCGTACCGAGGCCGTACGCGCTTCACTCAATATATACCGTCAAAACCAGCTAAATACGGAATTAAAATCTTTTGGATGCGCGACGCCAATTCCAATTACCCACTTAAGGGATTGATATATGTTGGAAAACAGGCAAATGAAACGCGTGCGGCAAATCAAGGCGAGAACATCGTTCTAAAATTGGTAGAAAAGTACGCCGGTTCTGGACGAACAGTATATGCCGATAACTTCTTCTCTTCTTATGATTTGGCTGCTGTTTTGATGACAAAAAGGTTGGCGTATGTAAGAACCATGCGCAAGAACAAAGACTGTATACCAAAGGAGATGTTGGATCCAAAACGCGATATATTAAGCACATTATTCTGTTACCACAATAATAATATTTCGCTTTGCTCATACGTGCCAAGAAAGAAAAAAGTTGTGGTTCTCATTTCGACCGAACATTACAATCCCGACGTCGAATCATCAAAGCCATCGCAAAAGCCATTTCAAATTTTAGATTATAATAAGCATAAATCTGGAATCGACACCATGGATCAGATGCTTGGTAGTTATACGTGCAAAAGCGGCACAAACCGATGGCCGTTAGCTCTGTTCTATAACATGTTTGACGTGGCGGGCTTGGCTGCATTTGTTATTCATGACAAATTGGGTCATGTCAAGAGGAGCGATCGAAGACGTGTCTTCCTTATAAAATTGGCACAACAGCTAGTGGTCCCACACATGGAGCAAAGAGCAACGAATCCCATTGTACGAGGTATTCGACACGTCAAACATGCAATGGCATTATTCGGTGTAGAGGTAAGAATTTCATTTACACATATTTACACATTCACACATTTCATTTAAAATTATGAAAAAAATTTTCAATTTTTTTTTGTAGGTAGCGACAGGCCCACCGATAGACGATCAACCAATTCATGCCATTTCCTCTGCAACTCGACCATCGTGCTCGCTGTGCTATAAGTCTGATAAAATGCAGCGAAAAACTCGGTTCCATTGCATGTATTGCAAGAAACCGGTATGTCTACAACATTCACATGCCAAATACGCGTGCCTTGAATGCCGTGCCTAACTTTTATTTGATTACCTATGATAAATAAAATATGATATATTGTTACCCAAAATATATAAAGATATGTTTTTATGTTTAATTCATATTTGTCCTAACATTAAACACATTTACATACACTTTTGATACGCCTGCCTATATATTAACATATAAATTCCATGTAGGTCTGCGCAGACTTAGTTGTACCAGTTAGCGCCCAAAAACCCTTGAGCCTCGTAGGGTTAAAAGCGGATCTATCAACGGAAAAGTGTGATATATTAACAGATTCTGTAGAAAGCTTGTGCTGCACAAGTAATATGCAGCATATTAGGGTATGTTTTCTTTAATAGTCTGCCCGTTTTTAACATACAGTAAAACCTCTAATTATGGACACCTCCGACAATCGGACACCTCTAAAAAATGGACATTTTTTGTGGTACGAAATTTTATAATGGGTTTTCTTAACAATAGTCACTCCTAATATTGGACCCTCCATAAATCGGACGCGGACACCCTTTATTTCACCGAAGCAATAAAACATCTGTAAATATATCTCTTAATTAAGGACAGACAAGACGGGCGGCGCCGAATAAAATTCTGCAATTATGTATGTATGTATGTACTTTTATTGCTGCACACGTGGAAGTATATCTGCTCGGGTTTTTCCCATAATACATATGTATGTACAAAGTTGGGTTTTTCCCATAATACAAAGGAACGACGGTTTACCACTGGCCTACTCGTCAGGTGATAAGTGGAGTGACATTTTGAATCAGTTTGAACTAGCCTTTGATAGTGTCAACATGGATTCTAGTAAAAGAAAGCGGTTAACAATCCAAGATAAAATTGATATTATTGCGGTTAGTGAACAGCAAAGCTTAAGTGTCCGAAAGCTCGCGGAAAAGTTTGGTGTCGGAAAGTCGCAAATTAGTGATATAGTGAAAAACAAAAGTGAAATAAAAGAACTTTTCGAGAAAAATGGAAACCTACCTCAAAAAAGGAAGTTTCCAAAAACTAGTGGTTTAGCAATCGACGGAGCAGTGTTCAACTGGTTCTG
Organism: Melolontha melolontha; assembly: GCA_935421215.2. Lineage (NCBI taxonomy): Eukaryota > Metazoa > Arthropoda > Insecta > Coleoptera > Scarabaeidae > Melolontha > Melolontha melolontha. The sequence goes on from OW285241.1 coordinate 99,123,514, forward strand.
TAAGGTGCGAAACAAAAATATTCCCATGTCAATACCCCTACTCAAAGAAAAGACGCTGGAAGTAGCATAAAGTTTACAACTCACCGAATTCAAAGCGTCTAATGGTTGGTTGGAGAAATTTTGTCAAAGACATAAAATATCATTTAAAAGTGTGTGTGGTGAATCTGCCTATGTAAACATGCAAAATGTAGACGATTGGAAAGTCAAGTTGCAATCAATATGCAAAGATTACTCTCCGAAAGATATTTTTAATGCTGATGAAACCGGTTTATTTTACCGCGCCCTGCGAAAATCTGCAAAAGAACAACTAACTATATTGTTGTGTTCAAATATGGAGGGTGATAAGGAAAGGCCGTTAGTCATCGGTAAAAGTAAGAAACCTAGATGTTTTAAAGGAGCTCATGTGGATAAGTTGCCGATAGGATGGATATCTAACAAAAAAGCGTGGATGACTTTGGATATTATGTCAGCTTGGTTAAAGAACTTTGATAACAAGATGAAGAAAGAAAAAAGGCATGTAATTTTGTTTCTTGATAATGCCACTTCTCATCCGAAGATTTCATTGGAAAATGTAAAATTGGTTTTTCTGCCTCAAAATACTACCTCGCATTGTCAACCTATGGACCAGGGTGTGATTCAAAACTTTAAGGTAATTTACCGGAGCATGCTTGTAAAAAGGCTTTTGGCGTTAATGGATACTGAAAATTCACTAGAAATGGTAGAAAAAAACATTACGGTAGTCACTGCATTAATATGGATATCAGCTGCTTGGAAAAGACTCTCGCCTGTGACCGTAAGAAACTGTTTTAAAAAATGCGGATTCAATCAAAGTGACAGTGATCTAAGTGCAGAGTGCGATATAGAAGATAATATACCATTAGCATTTTTATTTCCCAATTTTAACATAACTAATTTAGATTTAAGCACATACGCATTAATTGATAATGAGTTATTTACTGAAAATCCTAATGTTTCCATTATAGATTGTATCGATGAAATTACTGACATCAGTGATGAAATGGAAAATGAGATTGAGGAGGAATTTGTAACTAGTATATCAATTATTTCAGAAGCCCATCAAAAATTAAAAGATCTTGAGAACTATTTCTTAAGCACTAACAGTTTTAACATTGCTAACAATATTTCTCAAGCTCTTCTTGAATGTGAATCTGAGATATTTAAACATAAAATGAAAAAAGCAAGACAAACAACAATTAATGATTATTTCAAGTAAAATCTAGCATAAAATATGTATGTATGTATGTGTATTGTAAATTTTTTTCGACTTTCGTCTTATTATGTGTGATTAAATTGATATGAGAATGAATATTTTTTTTCGTTTTTTTTTCACCTCCACATTTTGGACACCTCCATATATTGGACATTTTAGGATTCCCCGTCAGTGTCTATTATAAGGAGGTTATACTGTATATGCAGCATTGCCACTGACAAATAAAAATATTTTTTCTTTGTACCTGTCGTCCGAATGAAGTATTTGGCGGATATGCTCGTAAATGATTTTAGCTACAGTTTCCGCATCAACTGTATTTATAACTTTTGTTGCTATTACATATGGATTATATGGAATAGTTGGATGTGGTACACCAGCTACAACATTTACTACACAGCGTCCTTTTATATCGACAGTTTCGTCGGCACTTTTCCATAGGTACTGATTTGAAAGATGGCTTCTAATGCGTTCTACTGCTTTCGTGTAGCATATATAAACATAATATTTTCGTAAGATGGATTCATCAGGAACATTTCGACCAGTGGAAAGTTTTGACCAGTGCGGAATTGTGGTGTAAAAACGACGGATAGGTAAACGATACCCCTCCAGTATACCAGTACGCCAGGCGTGGCTGTGTATACGCAATATGTATGTGTATACCACACCTACTTGGGACCTATCAATAGGCGTGTCTGTGTTGAAATACGAGTACATAGGCAATACGTATGTGTATACCGCACCTACTTATCCAATCAAATGCTACGCTATATATTGAATAAATATATCGGGGAGGTTAATTGACGTGGACGCGTCTTGCGCAGCAGTGTCGTCACCACATTTCTACACGGTATTTTTCGAGAAATGTTTTGAAAGTGGGATTGCTAAGTTTATTTAATGAAATATTTGCCGCCATTAAAGTTTCACAGATTTCTTCGTGAAAATTGTTAAATTCCAACGAGTCTAAAATCTGTGTTTGATTTTGTGACGTTTCACGTGGGATTTCTTGGAATTTTTAAGGATATTTTACAGATTTTGCAATAAATTTAGAAATCACTGGCAATGGACATACAATCAGTTTGACCCTTAATCTAACTCGCCATCGTTTCACGATGTCATTCTCGACGTTGTTCCATATCATATCTGGAAAAGTAACTTAAACAATGTTATAGATCTAAATAAATGAAAATTAAAAATGTATATGTAAATTATTGAAATTTAACTAAATTCACTGCGACACTTACGTCAAAATAATTGGGAGTAGATTCGATGAAACGCTGAAACGCCCCACGCTGTGGAACATTCTGTATGATGGCCTCCTCCGCATGAAATTACCGGAGGGTACTGAGATCATAGGATTTGCGGATGATATCGTCTTAATAGTGGAGACACTCAATGAACAACTGCTGATGAATGTGGCCAATAGGGCAGTAATCAAAATAATCGAATGGATGAATCGTAAAGGACTACACTTAGCACGGCAGAAGACAAAAGCCGTCCTTTAACAACGAGGAGGAAGATATCCCCCGTGTACTTCGATATACAGGGAACTACAATAACCCCGAGCCCTGAAACTATATAATTAGGGGTGTGGTTGGATACCAAATGTACCTTCTCCGCCCACATACGTCAAACGGCAGTGAAGGCCGAGAAAACCATTGGGGCGCTTTCCGGCCAAATGCCTAATGTGGAAGGACCGGGGCCTCGAAAAGAAGGGTACTGGCAAGCGTGGTCCAATCCATGTTATTATACGCGGCCCCGGCTTGGCACAGAATCGTCTCAAACAAGAAGCTTGTGACTATGCTCACTAGGATACAGCGGACAGTGAGCATAAGGGTGATCAGTGCCTATAGATCAATATCGGCAGATGGAGCTGGGGTCATAGCTGGGTTACCACCTATAGATTTGCTAATAACAGAAAGAAAAGAGAGATGCGAGGGCGCTCCCAAAGTTATTGCACGAGCTAACCTCCTCAATAACTGGCAGCAAAGATGGGCGACCAGAGTTAGCGGAAGGTGGACCCACAGCTTAATTCCAGATGTGGAAACATGGACAAATAGGCACTACGGGGAGTCGATTACTACATCACCCAAGACTTCTCAGGACACGGATGCTTTCGTAAATATCTATATATGAGAAACAGTTCGAAGACCGAGAAATGCGACTACTGTGGAGAGAGTGACGATGTGGGACACACGCTATTTGCGTGCCCAAAGTGGAACGACTTAAGGCAAGGATATGCATTAAAGACCAATGCGATATTCAACCATCAAAACATGAAAAGAGCTTTAACAAGTGAAACAGGTTGGAAGGAGATGTACAACACTGTGCGTAACATCATAGAGACCAAAGAGAAAGACCAATGATGAATAGGACGGCTCGTCATGTTGAAGTAATGCGAAGGCGGTTTCCAGCATGAAAGGAGCGAGGTGAATGGGGGGAGAGGTTTTTTAGTCAGTAAGGATCTGACACATAGCCACACACACCAACGTAGTGGCAAGTCTTATGTAAGATTTTTCCTCTCCTCCACAAAAAAAAAAAAAAGATTCGATGAAACGATATTAAACAGGATCTATTACAAAAATTACGTAGTATAGTAATTAAGAGTTAAAACAATGAAAAAAAAAGAAACTAACTCGCCGTACTTTATTTGTCTTACAAAATATAAACTAGTAAATTAAATAAATTATAAAAACCCCGATTCTATCTACACCCATGAAGAAAGGAATTTCACTATAATATTGAAGTAACTGCGTCGCAATTCAACGAAAAAAACTAGATGTGCGGTTAACCCAATGAATAGTGCTATTCAATAACTGCGTGTTTTACTTCGCGATGTTGTAGACTATTTATATGATCCATCGTAATTTCGGCCTGATGCGTCCGGTCTCTAATTATTACCATTACTACTATTATTATTAACGTATTCGTCTGGTTAACTTGGAAAGACGAATTAGCGATTGTTATTTGATCTTTTAATTGTAACCGGATAAATACGAAATCAGCGCGTACATACATACATATATACATATGGAAGTAAAATATACCTGAATTCCATTTAGCTCCATATGTATCATGTTGCCTTTTACGGCATTAAGTGTAATAAACACCCCTGTTATTGATCATATTACATAACATAATATATCTGACTCCAAAGATATATTCTCCGTTGTATTAATGGCATTAGGTTTCATTATATTATATGTATTAGTAGGGCTTTTAGATCTATTCAATCTATTTCTATGTTATACTCGTATATTGCTTTTGTTAGTTTCAAACTTGAATATGCTTCGCATATGTTCTCCCGTCTATTCGTTATTTAATCAAAAGCTTTAGATATTGTGAAGAAAAGATGCTTAAAATATATTCATTCTAAACATAATTGGTGTCTATACTGCACGTTACGTCAATAATACGTTTCTATTTGAAAAACTTAGTGGGATATTGGATGCTATTCATAGTGAAAATAAATTAATAATAATTGGAATGACTTCAATATTAATTTTTTGGCATCCTCTACTATGACAGCAGATTGGTGATTTATGTAACAGTTTTAATTTATAATGGACGATCAATGAGCCTACACGAAAATCTAATGGGTTAGATAACTTTATTATAAATATTCCGGTTGATATTTACACAGTTCGGTGTTTGGATAGCAACTCACCTGATCATTGTATTATTATTAGGGACCGGATACGAGAGGCCGATAACTCATCGCTTACGGGCGTACTATTGAAAATTTGTATTTTTAAAGAGCTTTTAATTTAATTTATATAATTGGAAAACAAACGGGTGGTGATCTATAAAATACGAAGTACATTTTTATTTGTTCATTTTGTAGTTCAAGTTGAGTAAAGGTGTATTAATATTAACTAGCAATACTTTCTCAAGGTTCTCTTCTGTAAAATTTGTTCTTTTTGAATGAAATACATCCTTGTAGGTAGAAAACGTCCTTTCAACATCGCAACTGGTTATAGGTGCATACTGGAAATATTCTTTTATTTCAGCGTATTTAGCAGTTAGATTTTGAGGAATTGTTACCACACATAATTATCGCAATGTTATTAAATCTGGATTTCTATTAAAAACTATGTCTAACTTTTGCCGAAGGCCACATCCGAATTCACTTGGAATATTTTTCAAATTATTAATAGCCACATCAAATTTGGTTAATCCACAGATTCTGTGGAGAACATGTGCTGCACAAGTAATATGCAGCAAATTAGGATATATAGGATTGTTTCAGTCTTTACTTGATGAAATTCCATTACAACTATTATCGGGATAAAATATAACAAATTTTAATGAATTTCACTACTTTTTACTTTACAAAGTAACATCGTTTAGCTCCAACCTGAGCTTCATCAGACATATAACTAACTTATGGATACATTTTTACACAAATATACCGTAACAAACACATGTTTTGTTTTGAATGGTTGAAGGAATGGGTACTTTTTATTACTTAAATGACTATGCACAAAACTTTCACTACGGTTTATACAATACTGTTCTCAGTGGCGGCTGGCGCATAAGCGCTGCAGTGCTGCAGAGCTCCCAAAAAATTGGGCGGGCGAACCTGTATTAGTTATAACTAGTTTTCTTTTACATAATTTTTCCGACATTTCTGATGCTTATAAAAGCGTAACATATTGTTGTGAAAATTCTCCCCCTGTATATCAAAAAATTTGCATATTTTTCTACATCATCCTGTAGAGGACATCAAACCCTACAATTTGACACCTCAATCATCAAAATCCGATCAGTAGAAGCCGAGATATTCGCTTCCGAAATTCCAACACTAACGCCGGTTATATATAGTATATTATCAAATAATATACAATAGGCGACCAGTGGAATAACCAACCTAATTCGCGCGATCGCTCACTTGTTCCTTATCTGGTCCACACGAACGTGCTCACAGAGCTCTTTAAAACACCCGCGCGCACCCCGCTACCCCCGCTGTTGTCTAAAACCAATGCGTGATTTTATCAGGCATGTTCGCTGCATTCTGTCCAGCGCGGTCATATGATTCGGTATAGGTATTTAATATTTTCGCGTGTTTTTTACTATGCGGCGAGTTTAACATAAAAACAATAATATTAGAGTGCGCGTGCTTGTTTTTGTGTATTGTTGACAATTTATATAAACTCTGTGTATTATGGAGGTGATCTTTAATTTAATTAATGTGAAGAGATTCTTTAAATATTCATTCGAAGAAAAGATAAAATTAAAAGCAATTGGTAGGCCATTAGTAGATATCACTATTGAAAAAACTGGTGTAAGTAGAGGGAAAAATTATACACGTAAATTTAGTAGCGATATTTATTCAAAAAACGAATGGATTTGTGGATGCAACAAAAAAAATGCTTTATATTGTTTTCCCTGTTTACTTTTTGGTGGCGATAAAGCTTGGACGGAAATAGGGGTCACGGATCTCGAGCACTTGAGTTTGAAAATAAAAAGACATGAGAATTCTAAAAGCCATCTTCATAATTGTATGGAATTTGCGTTACTAGGGTCAACTAATATTATGGCTCAACTAGATTCTGCTTATTGGGTAAATATACAGAGACACATGGAAATGTGTCAAAGAATTGTTATATTTTATCAAAAATTATTAATTGTATAAAATTTTGTGGAGCTTTTGAATTGGCCCTTCGGGGACATGATGAGAGCGATACTTCCGAGAATCCGGGGATATTTCGTGGACTTGCTGAATTAGATGCAACTCTAAGTGAGCACCTAAAAAATTGTTCGGTATTTAAAGGCACTTCCAAAGAAATGCAGAATGATCTGTTACAGTGCATACTTGAAGTCTGCCAAGAACAAATAATTGAGGAAATTAATAATTCTCCGTTTTTGGCGATCATGGCGGACGAAACAACGGATGTTGCTGCAAAAACTCAAATGGTAGTTATTTTTAGATATGTTCGTGATGGTGAGCCAACTGAACGTTTTTGGAACTACGTCATTCCTGAAAAATGTGATGCAGAAACACTTAGCAAAACAATTTTAAGTGTCATAGATGCTTTAATTCAAAATTCACCTAACAAACTGATTGCACAGAGTTACGATGGAGCAGCGGTGATGAGCGGACAACACGCAGGCGTTCAAGCATTGATTAAAAAAAGTACCCTTTTGCGCACTATGTACATTGCTATGCCCATCAATTAAATTTAATTATATCTAAAGCTGCTTCTGCAAATTCGCAAATACGTGTATTTTTTGGAAATCTACAAGACATTCCCGGCTTTTTTAATAATTCACCCCAACGAGTAGAAGTGTTAAACAAGATTGTAAACAGAAGGATCCCCCACGGCGCTACAACCCGTTGGAATTTTAATATCAGGACCATTAATGTTGTGTACGAAAATAGGGCCTCTCTCATTGAGTGTATGGAAGAAATAGAAGAACAATTCTCCAACAACACAGTCTGTAGTGCAGCCGCCTCTATTCGCCGTACATTAAATAATCCGATCTTCAATTTTTGGCTGACTTTTTTCCATCATGTAATGCCCCATGTAGATATCCTGTTTAATCAATTGCAGCAAAGAAAAATTGAACCCACTCTAGTAAAAGACGCTATCGAAAATTTTGAACGCAGTATAGGCCAAGTTCGAAATAATATTGACAACATCATAAGTGAAGCATCAGATTTAATACGCGATGAGCCACCACCAGAAAAACGCAAACGTCCAAATAACAGCAGATTTAATCATCGAATTTCGGCTTTAGAGGTGTGTGATATTATTCTAAATTGTGCAAAAGATCGATTTCATTTTAAAGAGCATCTAGTAGTGGCATCACTTTTTTTCGGAATGCTTTGGAGAGTATTGCAGTAAATTTCCTGAGGACAAACTCACTTCCGCATGCTCCTATTATCCCACCCTTGATAAAGAAAGATTACGAACAGAATTGTCTATTATTTACTCAAGAACTGATTGTAGATCTTTGAAAGGCGCACTACCTCTTCTAAAATTTTTAATAAAAAACAATCTGGGAGATACGTTGAAGGAGACTAGAAAATTATTAGAAATTGTAATAACAACTCCCATGACAACATCAGAGGCCGAACGATGCTTTTCAACACTAAATCGAATTAAGACGTTTCTCAGAAATTCAATGACCGAAGATCGTTTAACATCTCTTTCCATGCTATCTATCGAAAAAAAGTTTATTTCCGAAATAGACAATTTTAATGACAAAGTGATTACAAAATTTGCAAATCGAAAAGAAAGTAGAATAGATTTAATTTATAAGAAATAATTTGTTAGTAAAGTAGTGCTTAGTGACTCTTATTTTTTTGTGTGACAATTGACAATCGTTCGAGAAATCCATTACTTCAGTGCGGAAGGCGAAGAAAGCACGATAAGATCGATGGGAGACAACCTCTTACTGCCCGTGCAAGGTAAATTTTTTTGTAAAACTTGCAGAACACCTTAAAATTTTTAGCACGAGCCGCCACTGACTGTTCTTAAAGTGATAAAACTGAGGGTCTACATTATGTTAAAGGGAGGTAAAGAAGCGCTATGGAAAAATAAAATATATGACTGTCTGAATATAAAATAAATAAATTGAGTAAGGGTGAATTATTAATTTCTAATTGATCATTGAGGATCTTGTCGTTACTGTGTAAAGTAAAAACTAATGAAATTCATTAAAATTTGTTTGATTTTATCCCGATAATATTAATACATATATGTTTCCTTTAATAGTCTGCCTGTTTTATATATGCAGCACTGTCACTGACAAGTAAAAGTATTCTTTCCTTGTAACTGTCATCCGAATGAAGCTTTTAGTACATATTCTCGTAAATGGTTTTAGCTACTGTTTCCGCATTAACTGAGTTTATAACTTTTGTTGTTATTGCATCTGCGTTATATGGAATAGTTGGGTGTAATCCACCAGCTACAACATTTACCACACAGCGTCCAAATACATCGACAATTTCGTCAGCACTTATCCATGGGTACTGATTTGAAAGGTGACTTCTAATGCGTTCTACTGCTTTCGTGTATCACTTAGAAACATAATATTTACGTCAGGGGGATTCATGAGGAACATTCGAACAGTATATTTTTTGAGAAATGTTTTTAAAGTTGGGATTGTTAAGTTTATTTAATGGAATATTTGCCGCCATTAAAGTTTCAATGAGTTCTTCCTTAAAATTTTTAGATTCCAACGGGGCTAATTTTTGTGTATGTGTGAATTTTTTAACGATATTTTACAGACTGCAATAAATTTCAGAATTACTGGCAATATACATACAATCAGTGTGACCCATAATCCAACTCGTCATTGTTTCACGATGCCATCCTCTACGTTGTTCCATATCATATCTGAAAATGTAACTTAAACAATGTTCTAGATCTAAATAAATGAAAATTAAAAATGTATGCGTAAGTTATTGAAACTTAACGCAATTCACTGGACACTTACGTATATATGTAATTAACTGTTAAAACAATGAAAAAAGTAATTAACTAACCGTACTTTATTTATCTTACGAAATATAAACTAATAAATAAAATAAATTATAAAAACTCCTCCCGTTCCTATCTACGCCCGTGAAGAATGGAATTTATCTGTAATATTGAAGTAATTGTGTCAGAATTCAACGACAAAAAACAGATGTGCGGTTAATGAATAGTGCTATTCAATAACTGCCTGTTGACTTAGCGATGTTATAAGACTATTTATATGGTCCATTGTAATTTCGGCCTCGTGTCCCGTTCCTAATTATTATGTTATATATAGCTTTGCCGTTAAACGTTGAGGTTTCCAGTTTCATATACAGGTATAGGTTCTGTATTAATCATTGGATATTTTCACAAACTTACTTGAAGCGGAAATTTGGCTCTATGTATATGAATGTAGGTGTCCTGATGCTGTATTCTCAACATTTTTGGATATATGCACCCACTACCATACTTCTTGCTTACATACTTTTCTTGGCCTTAATAAATGTAAGTTACAACTGAGAAGAGAAAGCTGGATTACGCAGAAGTTTTTGAAATGAAAAATAATTTATTATTTCTTAAAGATATAAGTTCTGCATATCCCACATTTTTAAATGAATCCAAAAATTATAACACGTTTTACAAAAATTTCTTGCAAAAGACTAGACTAGATCGTAATGATTTACTTGTTACCTCCGCTTCAAACAAATCTAAAGCTGTATGATCCATCAGCCGTAATAATACAAGCTGTTCGGGATACACCAAAGGTTTAACACTGCTAGATAATCGAAAGAATACACTAAAACTTTGCGAATATTTTGTATCTATACCCAGTAAGCCTGTACAAAAACATTTAGCAGGGAACAATAAACACACTAAAGATCTCAATCAAGTCAGAAAACTTACACAGATACTACCTGTAAACTCATCTTTTTTTATGTCAGCTGTTGTTGAACAAGATGTTGAAATTGTTATAAAGAGCTTCAGTACTTCTACATCGACCGGTTACGATAATATAACATCTTTCATTGTTAAATACTCTTTACCGTCTATTCCTCCAGCTTTAACGTACTTGATTAATTATTAGTTTTAAAATGGCATCTTCCCTCTCAAACTAAGAATATCAGATGTGAAGCACTTATTTAAAAAAGGTGAACGCAATGATTTAAAAAATTACCGCTCGATTAGTCTGCAATCTTTATTTGCTACGATATATGAATCAGTCATGAATAAAAAATTGTTGAACTACTTAGCTAAATTCAACTTGCTATGTGCAAATCAGCATGGTTTTCAATCCAAAAGATGTACTGACTCGGCAATTTACAATTTTCTAAAGCAAATTTAAATTAACATGAATAGGGGTGAATATTCCACAAAATTATTTATTGATTTATCTAAAGCGTCTGACCTGGTTACTTTTACATAAATTGCAGCACTCTGGAATCAACGGTGTTGTAGCATTAAAAGAGTTTGAATCGTATCCTTGTGAAAGAAAGCAAAGCGTGTTTCTCGGTAATACATATTCGAGTACTAAGAAAGTATGGCGTATCCCAGGGCTCTGTCCTGGGACTCACCATGTTCTCGCTCTATATTAATGACTTACCTAACAACTTACCTGCAGCTGAGGTGGTTGTATTATACGCGAATGATATAAGTATTACAAGTTCTGGTGTTCTGGTGAACAGGATTAAAATTATTATGGATACCACTAATCATTGGATGTGGAACAATCAATTAGTTATTAATGGCCAAAAGACGAAATTTATTCACTTTCATAATAAACTAGAACTCACTAAAACTATATCGATTTTAAACGAGACTTATGCTTTAGATGCATCAGCTAAAGTTCCGGGACTAACTATTGAGGTATTTTTAATAATATAAAATATTATTAAAAATCTGGTGTGAAGAACACAAATACAGGTTCACTAATAATCTTTTTGGTGAACGTGTCCGAACATACCTCCCCAGAGACGTAGATACGTATTTCGCCTTTCTAGGCTCGTCGGTACGCCCCTGCTGGAGAAAGAATATTCTCAGACAATTCACAAAAAAGACCCACATCACCGAAATTATCCAGACCGGGCGTAGAAGTAAATTCAGCGCTGCCTGTTGTCAGACAGCCGAAGTACCTCGCCCCGTCCACATAACCAATGTGAAGTAACGACGCCCTTCCAAAGGTGGCACAGCCAATCTCTCTAGAAACTGCATTTTGTTTGTGTCTTCACTCATACTACGGACTAACCGCATCTGTAATGTATCAGAATAATTGAAACATAATGCAAAAATGTCCAATTCGGTTGTGTTCGGCATGGGATATAAGAATTCGTGTAGAGATGTTTTCAAATGTAAGTCTTTGTTTACTTTCTATGATTCGTATATATATTATTTGCTTTGATCTGAACTTATGAGCATGAGTATAATACTCGCACAAGCGATTATTTACTATTGGCACCTCATAAAACTGCAATGTTTCAAAAAGGGACTTCTCACAATGGATGTACATTTTTCAATAATCTGGCAAGTCATATTAGAAACTTAATGGTGCGGTGTGTCCAGACTATTCTCAATAAGGCCGGTCGGCACCTTCGATTCAGTATACTCGGGTCGATATGACGTCCACATTACTGTAGCAGTGTAGACATTCCGATCGGTGCGAAAGCATTCCAAATGTACTCGCAAAATAGTTTCGTATCTGTTCTAGTAAAGAGCGTTGATGATGAGTAATAATAGTGATAACGAAGATATGATTTTAGCAGTTGCTGCTGGAATCCTAATAGGAATCGCTGCTAGTAAAACTCGGTGCTCTTGCCCGCGGAGATATCGGATTCGCCCAAGAATCCTCGATGGTAGACGAAAGTACAGAGCCAGGGAATTTATGAAGGACTTACTACTTGATGAGGTAGATGAGATGAATTTGGAGTACAGGAACGACGTGGGATTGCGCAACTTCTTCAGAATGAAAAATTCCGATTTCAAAATTTTACTGAATATGATTGGACCGACAATCTCTCAAACAATGGAAACCTATTCCAATATATTAATGCAATGCGTATACCGAAAAAGTCATTTTATGATGAGACCTCTCTCAACCCTCCTTAGAGAATAGTTGACGCTTTTGCCAATAAGTTCTCTTCCACACACCTTTGAAGCACGAATTTTACTTTTCTTACAGCGCATTCAAACTGTATCGTTTTCAAATTACATCCGGTTTCAAAAATCGAAGTAATCAATATTGAATTCTTTCAGCCGTTACTTGATGAAATTCCATTATATATGGTTTATCGTACATGATCTAGATATGCTTTGGTGAAACCCTTGACATTAATTACCAATATGGCAATTTAGGCTTCTGCTGTTCCGACGATTTGGTAGCGCACCAGAGAGAAAGGTGATAATACTTACGTTAATAATTATAGACTGATATCGATTCTATGTAATTTTGTTAAAGCTTTCGAAAGAATCGTTTATTCTTGTCTCTACCTGGATACCAAAGCCTACATTACATCGTGTCAGCGGGGGTTTGTCCGTGGACAATCTACTCAACAAATCTTGTGACCATGTGTCAATTTATTAGTCAACACCTATATGCACGTGGCCAAGTGGACGTCGTTTATACCAATTTTAGTAGTGCCTTTTATCAAATAGATGATGGAATTTTTCTTGCTAAACTTTCAGCGTTTGGGTTGAGGTCTTCATTTCCTCTGCTTCTGCTCTCATACTTAACTAATAGATCTAATTATGTTTATTAGAACGGCTATAAATCTTTTAAATGCTTTCCTTCATCGGGTGTCCCACGAGGATCTCATTTGGGACCATTGTTGTTTCTTCTCTTTATCAATTTATTCCTGTATATTGTTATATTTAATGTATTTTTCAATTTTATGTATGTATGTTTTTTCAATTTGTCCTGTAACTGTTCATCATTGGAGAATAAATATTATTATTATTTCCCGCATCCAGCAATTGTACAAGCTGTAGTTTATATGGAAACCAATCGTATCTTCGAAAACATCTACAAACAGAGGATTGGGTGTAACGCCTATTTCTGAACAACGAACGTGTAGCGGTGGTAGGACTATTCAACATCCTGCAATAACTATTCCTCCAGTTCCAATGTAAATTTCGAGGTCGGCCAGCATGTAAAGGACGTTCTGAAGCAATACATCCTGTTTGCATAACACGTGTTTCTATGTTTTGGATTCTTTTGTAATCTGGAAGACGGTGGTTTGGAAATCGTTCTCCGTACAAACGCTGGGCAGCACGGGCGTTATCATAGCAAACGTCTAAAACTCTTATCATATCGACGTATTCTCTGATAGTATACCCTGCCATTTTGAATTTTAAATTATTTTTGAAGCTTTCAATAGTCAACACATGATATATGTCAAATAAACATAATAACGACACAGTCAAGTAAGACTATGGCAACTCGGAACCGCAAGATCAACAACGCCTGGCGCAGCTTTGACCCGCCATTGGGTAGAGTAGGGGAGATTCGAACATTTGTTTTCTAATTATGTAAGTAAAATTAAAAACTTTATAAATACAACTTTTCAACAAATAAATATGTACTTCGTAATTTTATAGATCACCACCCGTTCGTTTTCCAATTATATAAATAAAATTAAATATTTTAGAAATACAGCCTTTCGCCAATACTGCACTGGGCTTTGCGCCATGTGGTAAGCGTGTAGGTTTTCTATTAATTACTAGCTGACCCACTGAACTTCGTACCGCCTAACAGTCAATAAATGTCGTATAAACATTTAGCTAAACTTAATTTAGGATTTTATTAACGTAATAAAATGAATACAAAAAAATTATTAAGTTCAATAGTTTATTAGGATAATATACATAAAGAAAATAAAGATTTAATAAAAGTACAAAAATCAAGTATTTCAATGGCGTGTCTGTAAGACATTTGCTTTATTTAAGCTATGTATTTTGCTGCATGGGTTGCACTCGGGTTGATTCTCTTCAGTGAAGAATCTTGTGATGTACGACATTTTTCGTTTCGTTATCAGGCGCAAGAACAAATAAAGCGGATAGTTTGCCGACACGTGAACATGCCGCGTACAATTGACCATGAGAAAAACATGCATTTCCCAGATTCAGCCCACAAACACTCGAGGATTGGCCTTGTGATTTGTTAATCGTCATAGCGAATGCAAGACGAATCGGAAACTGAAATAGTTTAAACTCAAAGGGCATATCGGTTAGGATCATCGGAATCCTCGGAATAAGAACTTCCTCACCTTTGAATTTTCCTTTGAGTATCGTCGCGTAAATCACGTCGATCATCAGTTTTCTTATCACCAAACGCGTTCCATTGCATAGTTTTGGTTGGTTTAGATTTAGAAGCATTATGACTACCGAGCCAACCTTCAGTTGTAAATTGTGCGGTGGTAAGCCAGGCATATCCAAGAAGTTTAAAAATTAAGTTGGATAGTTGGTGGCTTCGTCTTCGTTTGTTACATAGTCAATATATTTGAATGAATGCAGAGTACCAACGATTTGGTTCTAAATTATTTAGTTTAAGTCATCCACATCATTCTTCTTAGCCACCAAAATTGATCGCTCACTCAACCATTTGTTGTTTTTGTGGTTAGCAATGATGTTGGGAATACTTTGTTGATGAGCTCGTCTTTCGCAAGAATTCGGAGGAAATAAAATCAATCCGTTCGATACGTCGACATGAACACGCCATTGCTGATAGCCAGCAATTGCTTGGAGAAATCTTTAGCAGATGGATCGTTCAGCAATGCAACTCTCATGTTTGCTACCAGCTGAAGTTTCTCCACATAGCGCCACAGATCGCATTACGGCTTTGTTGGGAAAGATTAGATTTTCTGGATCGCAGCGTCGTTAATAATAATACTCGCACAATAAGATTTATTAATAACACTCGCACGAAGCAAACAAATCGACCGGTAACCTTTATATGCTTCTTTAAAAACAAATCACAGACCACATGAAACAAAGAAATTTATATTTTTGTCACTGATTTGCAATAGACATCAATTATTAGAAATAAGCTCTAAGTGTGCGTGACGTAAGCTGTCAATTGCGGAACATGGCGGAGTTCTTAACAAAATTAATTTTCTATGTAATTTTTTTCCGTGAATTTGTTTGGATATTTTAATAGTTATTCTGCTATTCGGGGCGGAGACGAATCCAACAAATCAGAGATCATTAAAATCGATCCGGCCGTTCTTGAGTTGTAAATGGTGTAACTAACCACTTTGTTTTATGTATTAAGATAATAGGATAATGCAAAATATATTCAAATCCCCGCTACACTACTAAATCAACGGTGCATACCTCAATCAGGTAAACACACACGGATCCGAATATGAAGAACATATCGATGGACCACCACCATCCAAATTAAACTGCACGAGGTGCAAAATGACTAAGGAAAAGAAGAAGAAGCAAGAGCATGCCTAAAATTTGTCAAGTAAAAAAGAAAAAGAATAAATTGAGCATAATTTTATTTTTTTATATATTGTTGGAGAAGTAAAAATATTGTTTTATTAAAAAAAATGTTTTTCGTTTGTTTTCCTGAATCTACTTTCCTAAAAAAAATACTACAAACTTATCCTCACTAACCTAGACTAGCCTAGACGAGGTTTGGCTTACTTAGGCTAAAGAAGCGAAAAAAATTACACTTGCTACTGTTAAACGGTTCAGGTAAGAAACAGTCTGCTGGCAGATCCCGGTAGGCGCTAATTAGGCTTTCATAATCACATTTGCTTAGATACACGCACTGGGTTCGAATCTAGTCGTCCTCCCAACAACTACGTCACACCGTTTTTTTCACCTTGTCATTCTAAAACCGCTTTTTTTAATTTATCGTCATCGAGAAACGTAAACAACCAAATGGCGACATTGTTCTAGAATACTTACCGGCGGCTTATTTACAACAGCCGCTTGCGTCAGAGTCAGACAAAAAAAACACTTGGTAACACGTGTTTTGACAAACAAGTCTTATCAGACTACAAAACAACCTATATCAGAGATAAGCTTATCAACGTGGCCAAATTTAGCTGACTTAGGGTCATATACAGTCAGAACGACCTTCACAATGTCACAAGGACAACTTGGCCCAGTATCCCGCTAGTATAACTACTATTGACGTACCCTGTATATTATATTCTATTTTATTAGGCCTGAAACATTGTCTTATTACTGAATACTTCATTTATCAAACAAACTGATTATTATCAAGGAAGCATTCTTCCGAGAGCGTTCTGTAAATGTGTATTCCCTTCAATCTAAATAATTACTGATTAATACATCTAAGAGATCATTTTCATGGTAGTTGAACATGCCTTAATTAGATAACGTTCTCTTTCAGCACGAACAATAATATCAGCTATCATCCAATTTCAGCCGAACATCATATACGCTGCAATTTTCTCTCAGCGCGTCATCAGAATTTCCTTTATTGCCGCCGCCTTGTTGCCAGATACGGCTACGACTTCGAATAATTGAAGGAGAATAAATGACGGGACACAGCTGGAGCACTTTACGTTACGTCGTCAAGCACTTGTCGCGTCATCATTCCGACAATTCTTCCTTTGAAAGATCCCCTGTTGTCCGCGTCTTTCAAAAGCGAGCATCCGTAGAAGTGATGAATAAGAACTGTTTTTAAATTCAAATGGAAAATAAACGGCCGGAATAGGACCAAATTAAATAACTGTGATGGGTGAAGTTTGGAATGCCGTCGTAATGGCGTCTTTTCTTAGACGCTCAGATGTTTCCGAGCTATGTATGAATTTAATATTTGCAGTGTCAGCGATATTGTGTGTTTTACTTTGCTCGTTCTGTTTCCTTATACTGCGATTTAATATAACGTGAATGCAACATATGGTGGCATGAATACCTACCCTTGATAAAACTACTACATCGCATTTATTTTTACACTTATTTGGATCATAACGTTTAATTAAATACTATCGAAATTCATGATACAATTTCAATTATTATGTGATACGAGTACAATGTTATGATTAACAAGATTAATTAAAATGGAATGTTTACTATTCATTAAAATCTTCGGGAAAAGTATCCAATAATCAATAATTGTACCTACAGTTGTTTGCAAAAGTTTCCGCGAAACATTCTCTGCTAACCCTTCCCGGACGAAGTGGGATACATTTGTGGTATGTGGGGTATTTTTCTGCTGTAATGTTAATATTTTTTTCGTTGGTGCTGATTTTGTTTATAGTACTTATGTTATTTACTAACAATTACAGTAGTTTCGTTTTTTTTTGCATTTGCTAGTTCACAACAATAAATAAATTTGTGCACAGGATCTGCGATCTAGCGACGTTTGTTTGAGTAGCCGAACAATTTTTTACATGTTTGCGCATGTGGAGCTTGTCAGTCAGGGTTGGCAATTATCTTACAGTAAGTGTCATTAGTTGTGCAGTTACTTGGTTGTCAAAGTGCAGCTCAGTATTGTGTGTTGAGTATAAATTTTCGAATCATGTCTAAAAAATTAGATCTGGATACTGAAAATGACAGAAGATTGAATGACATTAAATGTAATTTACGCTTTTGATTTTATTTTAGCAAGATATACAACGTGTCCAGGAAAGTATGTAACAAAGGGAAAACTTTTTTATTGTCTATTTCTCAGGAAATTTTATTCTTTATAAAAGTTTTTGTTTTACTTGAAACCCATTTACCCGTTAAAACAAATAAAATATAGCTTTAAATAATGAAAATATTCTTTAATAACTTGAAAATACAAAAAATGTTATTTTTATGTTTTAAACAAACGTCACTCGATATGATGCTCCTCTCGCTCAATACATCAATTTGTACGTCTACTTAAGTCCTGACGGCATTTTGCAGGAAATTGGGATTATTATTTAAATGCGTTACCGCTTCCTTAATCCTGTTCTGCAAATCTTCTTGGTTATCAAATGGCTTTTCTGAATACACCCGATTTTTCAACCAACCCCATAAAAAATAATCCAAAGGATTTAAATCCAGCGAGCGTGGAAACCCTGGAAATGTTGAATATCTTCCTATTCATTTTTCTTGTTATTCTTGGTTTAAATACTGCACGGCTCGACGAGAACTATGTGCAGGTGCACCATCTCGCATAAACCACAAAGAACGTCTTGTTTGTAAAGGTAAGTTGTCAAATTCATCTTTTAATTCAGTAGTCAGAAATGCTAAATACCTTTCAGCATTTAGAGTTTGTTGAAAAAAATACCGCCCGACCACTCTTCTCTTCAAAATTCTGCACCAAACTTTTATCTTTCGTGAATATTGGTTTTTACACTCCATTTGGAAATGTGGATTCTCTTGAGACCACCAACGGCAGTTTTGCGAACAAACTACACCATTTGTGGTGAATGTCGCTTCATCGACAAATAATAATTTTCTGTTATGTCTGTTTCTATTTCATCTTGTATCATAAAGGAAAACTCTAAACGCTGGTCATAATCTCGTTCTTACAACGTTTGGACATATCTTTGGTTAAATGAAGTAAACTTGTATGTTTTAAATATTTGATGTACTGATGATTTACGTAATACTAAATTAGTTGCACATTTTCCCACAGATAATTTAGGATTCCCAATTACACTTTGTAAAACATTTAAAGAATTATCAAAATTTCGTGCTGGTCTAATGTTCCTTTTTAAAATTAAATTCCAAAGAACCTGTTTGTTTAAGTTGTCGCAAAATTCGGGATACCGTAGACCAACTAACGTTTTTATTGGGATGCCTTTCGTTAAATGTCGCAGCTACGTCTCTACATGTCTTATAATTATCGCGACATATAAGCATTAACTCTGCTCTTTCTTGCAAAGTTAAACGTTCTGCCATAGTAATGTATTTTGTAGGATGTCAAAGTTACTGTCAAATACCATGCATACGTGATTAAAAGTAAAATGTAATGACTGCACACACGATATTAAGTAAGCACGGAAATTTTGAACAATTAATAAAATAATTGTATTTTTACTATCTAATATGATAACTTATTTATTTTAACGGGTAAATAGGTTTTGAGTAAAGCAAAAACTTTTATAAAGAATAAAATTTCCTGAGAAATAGACAATAAAAAAGTTTTCCCTTTGTTGCATACTTTCCTGGACACGTTGTATATGACACACAAGTAGTATTTAGTATGACATTTTATTATAAAGTACATAAGATACATGAAAACAAGAAAATGATCAGATCCAATTTCCAAATCACCTTTAATTTATTTTTTATTAATCTATCTATCGCTCTCAATCAAACAAATTTCGAACAATCTTATTTTTCCTTATCACTTTCCGACACTCTTGTATATTTGTTGATATCCTCATATTTGAAGAAAATATTATATATATTCGGATATCTTGAGCTACGCAGAAGCCTATAATTCGTTGTCCATTATTAATTTCAGTGGTCTATACATTTACCTGTTGGGTACCCCAAGACGTTGTTCAGACAGTCCCATTTAAGTTCTGACTCTCCCATTAAAGTCCACTTTGTTTTTAATCGCATTCACCTCATCCTGCAACCTGTCACAGAACTCGTCTGTCGGGGTACCATAATCTATTACTATCTCCAACGTTTAATGGTTTTCTCGCCCACAATGTGTTCTTAACAGATTCTTCGATATGAATACCCATCCAGTAATTTCTTGTCAATATATATTAAATAAATATTATATGTATATTTCTTATGGCACATTGAAATCAGTATTAATAATAATAATAATAATATACTTTAATACCCAACAGGCTAGGCCCAATTAATTACATGGTACATTATAATTATAAATTACATGACATGTAAGTGCAATCAAATGAAGTATAGATTTAAATAGTGCTGTCCATCCGCGAGCCATCTTCAAGTAAATAGAACATCCTGCATTCTATTTGCCACGTTGGAGAGAATATAAGTAGGAGTCCGTTTCAAGACGTTTGTCTTCGTGAAGGGAACCGTAAATGATACTTCGTACCTAGAGTTCATACGAGGAACCAAAAACGACATTCGCTCCAATATGAACGGGCAGTCAATAATGTTTTCCATCAGTTTAATTAGGAATTTCCTACACATATTATCTCTTCTTACGCTTAGTGATGACATGCCATGACGTAAAAGCAAATCATCCTGGGATGCAACACGTTCCGGGTAGATACCATCAGTCTTGAAAGTGAGGTACTTCAAAAACTTACGGCGAACACTGTCCAAAGGAATGGAATCGCAGCATAAATGGGATACCAAATTAATGATGAGGCGTATTCCATTTTGCTCAAAGCATAAGCATGGTACAGTGATTTAAGGCAAGTGATGTCTTTAAAGTATTTTAATATATACATAATAAATCCCAAACTTTTGTAGACATCGGAAGACATATGAATTATATGGGATCTGAACATAAGATTAGAGTCAAATAAGACTCCGAGATCCTTTATTTCAGTTTTACTGTTTAAGATATTGTTTTTAATAAAATAAGAAGACTCGCGAGGCGTAGCAGAACGAGTATAAGTGACCACGCAGCATTTGTCGATATTTAATTTAAGTTTGAAGCGGTCACACCATGCAACTAATACGTACAGATTTTGCTGTAGTTTAACGATATCGCCAGTTGTGGAAATCTCAGAATATATTTTTATATCATCTGCATAGGCGAGAATGGGACACTTCACTTGGAAAAGGAGATCATTAATAAACAAAACAAATAGCAAAAGACCCAAATTTGCCAAAATTATTGGAGCAGAACCCATTATAGGTCACGTAGCATTTTCTTTGAAATAGATAAGACCGAAGAAGACTGATAGAAGTTGGAACGAGACCAAAAGATCCCAACTTATGAAGTAAAATCTCATTATCAATTGAATCGAAAGCCTTGGATAGGTCAGTATAAATTACATCAGCCTGACTTCTGCCGTCCAAAACCTCACCGATATGCTGAACAATCGACGCCAAATTGGTGACAGTAGATCTACCCGTGACAAAACCATGCTGGTTCGGTGAGATATGAGAGCGCGTGCCACTAAATAGCCTGGTGTATAATACCTTCTCATACAGTTTGGCGAACTTAGAAATAATAGAGATGGGCCTGTAATTATTAATCAACGCATGATCTCCTTTCTTATGAACAGGGAAAATTCTTGTGTTCTTCCACCGATCAGGAAAGATATTAGTTGTTATAGATAGATTAATAAGTAATTTCAGAGTATATGCCAGGACAAATCTACAGTCACGTATTAAAAAACTCGGTAAGGAATCATCTTCAGTGGTGTATTTGTTAGGAAAACTGGTCATTAAATCGATTAACTCATCCTCGGAGGTCAACGAAAAGAAAAAGGGTAGGGAACGGTAGTCCGATCCATCACAAGTGAACCCCGACAAGGAGGTTGCCACAGTAGAAAACGCATCCGCGAAGGCATCTACAACAGTACTGGGATCCGAAAAAGCATTATCATTACTGTCATGAAGTGAATTAGGTATCCTACTGCGATGTGTATTGCGAAGAAAACTCCAGAGATTAGAAGGGGTTGTTTTGATTGAATGCTCCATTGCAGAAAGGTAAGATGTATAATTATCCTGAACTTTCACCTTTGCTATAGTACGAAAACCTTTGAATTCATTGTAGGAGTCAATATTTCGAGTTTTAATCCACTTTTTGTGATAGTAGTATTAAATAGCATGTGTAAAATTTTCATAAAAATGTATAAAATGTAAGACAATATTCAGTATGCTAAGTATCGCAAACACAAAGGGTACACAGGCAATTCAAAAAAAAACATGAGCATTCACTAAGGTGACGAAGTTTATGTTCAAGTATCTAAGTCGTTCAGCCATTGCACAGCCATTGGGTGGCGTATCCCTCGAGAAAATGTAGTTCTTCTGGAGATCCGAGTAATCTTCTTAAAGGGTATTTCCTAGCGTTATGGTGTATGGTTTGAGAGACATTACCACAGTCGAAACCGAAAGTCGAAACTGTGGGGGCTGGGTCAGAAACTAAGTTTTGGATGTCCGGATTGATATTTCCCCATTCCCGGCGACATACCTGCCCAATATGGAATCCATCTCTGGCCAGTTGCTGTCCAATTGTCCAAGTTTGCTAGGCATTAATCTGATGTTCCGTTGTGGCAGTCTTCATGTATTGAGTGTAACTCATTAGCCACGCACTTCTGCCAGTCTCTTTTTAAGGCCGATTGCCTTCTCAGTTGTGGTGATGGATATTAGACAATACTAGTATCCAGTCTGTTGGCTTCCAGTACTGCTAGATGGGCATACTAATCAATAAAGCAAAAAGGTCACGTCATAAAGCAGAGAATACCAATAGCTTATAAAATCAGAATATACCAAACGATGGGAAAGTAAGTAGAAAAACCTAAAGTTATGTAATGGATATCTTAAACCGACAATGATGTATTCAATAAAAAAATTTTAACAGAAATTATTGGAAGAAATTAATAACATTAGAAGGAAAGTACCGGAAAATTCTAGAATATCTACGAACAACAAACGTTTCAGAACAAAAACGGATAATAATTTAAAATAAGAAGTGAATGCAAAGAAGTAATAGTGGAGGATATATTAACAGCACCAAAATGGCACAAATAGCACATTGAGAGAAATTAGAAAAATAGTATATTAGTATATTCAATACAACGAACAGTTTCTGACCCGAGAAAAAAATGCAAAAAAATGAAATAAGATCTTAACTTGACGAAATTATGGTAACTATAGAGAAGGTGGAGTTTCGCAATAGCGAAAGAAAAATAAGGACCTGCAAACTATATTGTAAAAAGTAGAAAAGGCCAGACCACATTTCAAATTGGAAATGCGACAGTAAAAGTAAAAAGCGGTTAACCGGCATCAAAATATGGATCAAAGATGTCTTTTACTATTAAAATGTCCTGAAGAAGAACACAATATTTCTCTTACAGCAATAAATTCAGTCCTAATACCGAAAATGAAATTTGCAGCTCTGCTTTGCTAGTGCTATTATATTACGAAATCAGTGAGTAAAAGGGAGAAAGAAACATAAATCAACGTCAAGTAGCTTAATAACCGCCAATTACGAAAGCTTAATCGGCGTTTGAAAATTTAAAAAATATTATAATTCAAATAAAAGAAGCAAAATGATCAAGGAAACTTCTAAAATTAGCTTGGATGGAAGCGCTTGCGGCGATTAAGTTTTTTCCTCCCACCGAATTTCCTGGATCGAATGCATCTTTTAATATAGCAACTTCCGAGAGAGATTTACATAAAACAGCGATGAATACTCTGAAAAGCGTCATCTAACTCGGGTATGAAATATTCTCATTTCATCGAAAGAATTAATGAAGGAGTGACCATCCAGTTAGTTTAACCCTTTAATCTCCACATCTGATTCTTTAAGCTCGTTTGTTTTTACTTTTCTGTATACAGGGAGAATTTTATTCAATTTTAATAACACTGCTAAACAAATTTTAAAAAAAGTAAAAATTGATACACAAGTATGTGATGTTAAATCTATTTTTAATATTAAATCTCCTAATCAATTTTATTATTAATATTTTTAATGGTACAATTGCGTACACTTGAAATTTTTCTTCACTAGCCAGCCGTATTTTATATTGCAATTTAATCGCGGTAAAAATGTCATATTGACATGCTGCAATTAAGTTTTGTCCAAAAAACCTAAATAATTACTTTAATAGAAGAAGGATGGTCACTGGTCAGTCAGAAGATTAGCTGTAAGATTTATGGTTAATAAAATCACCATTCAAACCATTCAAAGAGTTAAAACCAAGTGGAAGGTACAGCGAATTCTTTAAAGGCAAAGGGGAGCTGGCCGAAAAAAAATCCTGAACAAGATGAAAATCTCATAGAAGTAGTAAGAAATCATCCATTTGAGACCGCAGTAAGTGCGGTTCATATAACTAATTTCTCTGGGCGTGTGCGCACTGTGAGGAACCGCATTAAGAAATATTCAAATTTAAGAAATCGAGCGGGTGTATTTCAAACGGAGCGGAATGAAGAGCAAAGGGTTGGTTTTGCCTTGGCATTTCTTCCCCATAACGTTTTGGGAAAATGTAATTTTCTCTGATGAGAAGGTTTTTCAATCCACATACAATAGAAGCATTCGAGTATACAGACCACGAAATTCAAGTTTCGAACAAAATTACATCAAAAAAACTAATAACAGCGGAAGATTCTCAGTAAATGTTTGGGTGTGGATTTGTATGCAAGATCCAGGGGTCTGTTGGAGAATTGAGAACAATCTTACAAAACGCTTTCCTGCCAACTGCAGAAATTTTATTTCCTGGTAGAAATTTCATATACCAAAATGAAAATCGTCCTCCATACATCTATAGCAGTTCGAAACTGGTTTAGGGAAAATGACGTGACGCGTTTGCCTTGGCCTTCTAAAAGCCCGGATTTAATCCCAGTGGAGAATGTATGGGGTTATATCATGAAGCAAATGCACAACAATAACTTTAGACCTGAACCTAGACCTTCAACGTTATGGTTGCCCCGGAGATCTTATGGCAAGGGCTCAGTTATAAAGGCGAGTTGAGGGGAGGTTCTTACATAAAAAAGGGCGCCACCATGTTTTCCTTTAGCCAACAAAGAACACAGACTCTGCCGTAGTAAGTGGATAAATTTAATAATCCTCAATAAGTTGTCAATAAAAAAAAACCCAGAGTTCATAACAATAACAACTAAATTTATTGATTAAGAAACCTCATTAACAGGTACAAGAGAAAAAAGAGAACACCATGTTTTAGAACGCCATGCGTTCTTTCAAAATGCCAATTAATATTGTTTTCCGGGACTCTTTCACAAAAAAACGTTACTCTCTACACACTACCTTGAGTGAAGGATGATCCTTAGATCCGATTACGCCGATTTCCTGTGTCCGGGTGATTAGCTGACTGCGGATGAATCAATCTTTCGTCTAATTAGTAGATTACACCTACGCAACTCACAGCATAACCAGTCTAACGCAATTCCGACCGTATTGCCGTTATTAGCAGATACTAACAGTCCTAAATAAATGAGAAAAAGAAAAAGAATAAGTGGAAGATTCCAGAGTAATATAACAAAATGGAGAACAATGCCGTGATATAATTACAGCTGTCCCCTTATCTCAGAACTCACCTGAAGCAAACACGTGGGCGTAAAACTTTCAAATCCCTCGATTAAAATTGCACTACTACTAGTGAACTTATATGAAGCGAACCAATTTGTCGAATCCTGCCCGCAGCAGAACAGTTAACACTGTATCAACTCAAATTGACCTCCCAGTTTTACACTCGTCGACTTACTTCAAAGCGGGACTAATAAGAAGAGAACGCCAAGAATGAGTGTCCTCTAATTTAAGCAGAGTAGACGGATAGGTCATTGTTAACAAAAAGGAGGCACTACCTCCCCATAAGGGATATTGAAATAAAAGATTGATAATTACTCGGATATCATGACATGATTAAAAAGCAAATGAGGAAGCCACAACCAAAAATTCATTAATTAATTTGGATCAATTAAGGGTTTTAGCAACGATTAAAATTATACCAAACGTTATAGCGATCTAGAGCAAATAGTTTAGGAGAGTCTTGCCTAGATGGCTTGCCAAACAAACCAAAAATGTAAAGACTTAAATTAATTGAAAAATTGTTATACGACAAGTTAAACGATCTTAATATGTTTACAAAATTCTAATAAAAAAATATAACGATGTCCTGTTTACCTAAAATTGGAACAATAATGAAATAAAAATTCAAATGTACGAACGATGACTCGCATAATAACATTTTATTTATACTAATTAACAATATAAATTGTTAAACAGAGTTGGAAGATCCATTGCTACTATTGACATTTACTTCCCATTCTGAATAGTGCAACAGTTATAAACATTTACTGTAACACTAGAAGATTCATGTGCATTAATGGAGATTCCAGGCAGATTCTGGAAACACACTATGTTTTGTTTGAATTCTGTTGATTCACATTGATTGACACATCACTGCCTATTGCATCAGAAGTCGATGGATTCTGAATAATTTTAGTGGATGTATTAGGTGCACCAGACAGTATTCGAGCAACATCAACTTTTTTCATGGTGGAATTATCAATGTAACCTTCAGCCACTGCTGAAGATTTCCATCCTCCATGGCGCTTAATTGTTATTAAGTCACCTCCACTATTAGCCAAGTGTGTCTGTCACACTTGAACGCCTAAAGCAATGTCCAGTGAAGAGCTCAGGATTAGGCAAATTTAAGTAAGTAGCAATAACTTTTGGTACTTTTCCTATAGTATCAATGCCAATTGGATTATTCACGCAAGAACCATTTCTATATTGCAGGAAGAAGCGTTTATGTGTAACATGAGTGGGACGAAGTGAATAATATTTTTTAACCAAATCAATCCATAATTTTTCGGTTATAATAAATTGTCTTGGAATATAAATTTTAGTTTTTGGCACTCTAACCATTATGACATCATTTTTAAACTGTATATCATCTAAAATCATGTTCATGATTTCTTCACGACGACCAGCTCCATTATAACCCATTATAAGGATAACCTATCAATATTAATATGACTATTATAACAAAATAATCTAGAACATTAATAAAATACTATTACAAGGATGTTTGTATTACTTACTTTCATTGCTAAATATGTTTTATCATCGGCTTCTATTATAAAACAGTTAATATGATCTATTTCTAAAATCTTGGATTTCTTAGGCTCTTAGCCTTCAGATAATCTTTTTAAATATGCAAGAAGCCTAGAAAATTTTGAGATATCTATATATTTATAAATATTTAAACAACATCGTAACATCGAATATGTGGACCACGAGGTCGATGCCTTTTTTATCTTGCTTTCCTTATCAAAATAGGCAATAATTACATTTTCAGTAATATTCGCGATATTATTTTCTTTACACCAAGTTGAAAAGTGCTCGTATTGCTTTTGATAAATATGTCGAGACTTTGTTGGCAAAAGATTTTGTAAATTATCTTCTGCTATTTTGCGAATCTCTGAGGGCGTGCAATTATTTGCTTCATCCATTTCGTTAATAATTTATTGCATAAGTCAATCTAAATTTTAAACTTAAAATGACATATAACACCGCCGATTTTCAAATATTTAAAATGCTCTAGTTAAACATCAATGCTACCAACTTCAAAAAAATAAAATTTCTACAATTTTCGTACAAAACATGCCTCTTATTTTAAGTCTTTTTGAACTTTTAATGTCCGAAATAGAAAAAATAGTATAAAATACAAGTTTCACATTTTAGTGCACTTGTTCTTTAGAAAACTCGCCTTGCAGCTCTTTTTCTAAACTTGAACGCGTGCACTAAAATCATGTCTTATGCAACTTGTACTTTAATATACTATTATTTGTCAGTGACAGGGCTGTCACACAGAAAAACGCCCCAAGCTGTAACTCTGTTATTTATATTTCGATTTTCATGAGATAGGTACCAAATGAAATGGTTTTATCAGTACTATGTTTGAGGCTACATTTACTTTTTTCCAGCGCCATCTTCAATTCCTAGCGATTGTCAATTTTTTTTTCAAATTGCAAGGTACATATTTTTTGCATAATTGAATAGAGACTTTTTTCCTGAATCCATTGATGTGCAATATATTAATTTTAATTAAATTTAGAAGAAAAAAATTATTAAAACACTGTCCGTATATGCTCTTAGTCACTTGTGTTACACTGTAGTGTACGATGGAAAAATAACGCATTACGCATATGTAACTGTCATCTTTGACTTTTCTGTACCAAGCAAGCATATTTTGACAGTTTTGAAATAGATCAGGAATTTCAATCAACTTACTAGCATGCTACAAGTTTATTTTGAGTATAATACAAGTCACTTTAAGAGAATGTTAGGAAAGTGTTTTAAGTTTTTTCTCTTCTAAATTTTCAATTAAAATGAATGTATTGTACATCAATGGATTCAGGAAAAAATCTCTATTCAATTATGCAAAAAAATATATATACTGTGCAATTTGAAAAAAAAAATTGACAATCGCTAGGAATTGAAGATGGCGCTGGAAAAAAGTAAATGTAGCCTCAAACATAGTACTCATCAAACCATTTCATTTGGTACCTATCTCATGAAAATCGAAATATAAATAACAGAGTTACAGCTTGAAGCGTTTTTTGTGTAACAGCCTGTATATTAAAAACAGGCAGACTATTAAAGGAAACATATCCTAATATGCTGCATATTACTTATGTAGCACATGCTCTTCACAGAATCTGTGAATATATCAGTCACCTTTCCGGAAGTTGGTAAACTTGTATCCGCTTTTAAAAAAGTTTTCAGAAAAGCACCATTGAGAGTAGCTCTTTACAGGGTAAAACTTCCATCTTTGTCACTGCTTCCCTCTCAAGTAATAACTGAATGGAGAACATGGTTGGAAGCTACTAGTTTTTATGCAGAGGATTTCGATAGTTTACAAAATTTCGTTCCATGTTTAACTGACGATGCTAGAAATATTTCTGAGTGCAAGGAGCTAATAACGGGTGTTTTTTATAGAGGTATGTAACTTTAAGTTGGCAAATCTTTTTTAACTGGCGGCCATTTTGTCAGTCGCCAAGTGATTTATGTTTAGTTTGGCTTGGCATTTCAACATGAATAGACTAACGCCTGAGCAATGCTTCCAAATTGTGCAAATTTATTTTGAAAATCATGGTTCTGTTCGAAATACGCATCGCGCACTACGTCCATTTTACGGTCAACATAATCGTCCATCAGAGCGATTAATTCGATTAACTATGGAACTTTTTCGCACCACGTTTACTCTAAATGATAATACGCATCCACAGAGACGTCGTACAGTGCCTACAGTTTGTGGTTTCAACAAGACGGCGCAACATGTCACACAGCTCCTGCCACAATTGATTTATTGAAGGAAGCGTTTGGTAACCGCATAGTTTCACGTTTCGGACCCGTGAATTGGCCTCCAAGATCGTGCGATTTAACGCCGCTAGACTATTTTCTGTGGGGATATGTGAATTCGCTAGTCTACACCGATAAGCTCGAAACGATTGACCACTTGGAGGACAACATTCGCCGCGTTATTGCCGATATACGGCCACAAATGTTGGAAAAAGTCATCGAAAATTGGAACTCCAGATTAGACTACGTCCGAGCCAGCCGTGGCGGTCATATGCCAGAAGTCATATTTAAGTTATAATGCCAGAAGATTATCTTTCGAATAAAGTAAATTTCATGTCAATTTAAAAAATTCATCTGTTTTATTCAATTTCAAAGTTCTATACCTCTATAAAAAACACACTTTACAAATTCCAAATTTAAAAAATCAGTTGTACTTTCTTCAGGAATACTTTGGAAATCTGCCAAAACTAATCACTTATTTTTAAAATCAAAATCTCAAATTAAATGATGGATTAACCATATTAGATGTGGCTATTGATAATTTGAAAAATATTTCAAGTGACTTCGGATGTGACCTTCGGCAAAAGTTAGATGCAGTTTTTAAGAAGAAATCCATATTTAATAACAATGCGGCAATTGCATGCGGGGACAATACCTCAAAATCTAACTGCTAAATACGCTGAAATAAAGGAATATTTCCAGTATGCACCTATAACCAGTCGCGATGTGGAAGTTTTCTATCTACAAGGATGTATTTCATTCAAAGAGAACAAATTTTACAGAAGAGAACCTTGAGAAGGTATTGCTAGTTAATATTAATACTCCTTTACTCAACTTGAACTAAAAAATGAGCAATTAAAATGTATTTCATATTTTATAGATCACCACCCGTTTGTTTTCCAATTATGTAAATAAAATTATATAAAAAATACAAATTTTCAATAGCACGCCCGTGGGCGATGAGTCATAGGTCTCTCGTGTCCGGTCCCTACTAATAATTTCATAGAAGTGTAAAACTCAACGCTTATAGTTCGCTTTGATGGATAAGCAGACATTTGCTCGCCTCAATTGCAAAACCAAACATGTGTAATTTTTTAATCAAAATATCTCGTTACTGGCAAGTCAGATATTTTTGAATAAAGCACTAACATCATTATAAACATCATTTCAAACTTCTATCAAAATTATACGTTAACTGATTAGCTTATAAGTTTTTGCAAGGTATTTGGTTTTTTCTCAAAACTACTTAGACGTCAAATGTATACTTTTGCATTTATACGCTTCATATAATAAACAATAATTTTATATCAATAACTTCCAAAAAATTATAAATTTATAAGAACGACAATATTCATATGCGCCCTATGAACATACCGATAAATGCTGATTATGCTGAAATATGACATATTAGCAGGTAGTTTATAGTCTTTAATGTTTATTTTAATATTAACATTGAAAAAATGCTGAAATAAATTTCCATATTTACTGGAGAAACATAGTATCTTTTTTTGTAATTAAAAATTCAATCCTTTCTATTTCGCATGCGGAATAAAACGTTTTAATTCCAATGGCATTGTTTTCCAGATTCTGAGGATCCTTCTATGCATATATTTTCATGTAGAGTGTTCAAGCGAATGTATAAACGCAAAACATCCCTTTAAAATCAGCTATGTGGCAATTTAAGTGTTCATATTGTCCTTACAGAAGCAAACAAAAAATTTCATAATGCATGTTTTAGCTAGACATAGAAATCACGAAACTAAATTTGCGCCGATTTTATCTAACAGAAAGTCTACAGATTAAAGATGAAATGATCATGTTTAATTCTTATAGCATGTATACTGGATCTGTCTTCCATAAAAGCAATGTTTAAGTAATGAAAGTAATGTCCAGAATAACATCCGTTATCGCATTTCTTTTATAAGAGTGTAGCGCGACCCTTTTAGTTCACAAGCGCGCCGCAGTACCCTCTCCGCTGTCGCCACCAGCAACCTCCCTCCTAGACAACCCTACCACAGGGCCACCCTCTCCCCGAAGGAAGACTGCGCGCGTCTCTCGGACGGATATAAATAGGGCCTACCTGGACTACAGAAGACAGTCTACTTCTACGACTCAACTGGACAGCATCTTGCCTAGGTCTTCCAGCTGGTCAACAGAAGTACCCCTGAACCTACCTTGGACAGCACCCTGCCTGGGTCTTCCAAGAGTTCAAGCCACGAATTAAGTGTAATCTAATATTGTCGTAAATATTGATAATATATTTAGTAAATTGAGAACGTGTTTCCATTACCCCTCTACCACACCTCCCTACAAGAGGAGATTTTTATATTATCTATCTATATATGGACGAATGACATTCAGACGAAAAGCTGTGTCAATATATTTATATATACACAAACAAACTAATACAAAAAGAAAATAATAACATAGTCAATAAATAAATAACAGACTAAATTTAATTGACGGATCATTAAACACAAACTACAGATAAATAAAGCTCAACCACCTTCAATCTATGGTTTACCCAAAATCCACAAACAAGACCAATAATCTCCAACATCCAAGCCCGCACTTATAACACTCGAGTTCTCCACAATTAATTTACAATACAGCATTGGTCTATTTCAATATTACAACACTGTACTTTACAGATGAAATTATACATACAGAAACATTAAAATTAAAAAAAGAAACGTCCATAATTCGTTTATTTATAAAAATAACTATATCAAGTGCTACATCATTTGAAACGTCGAAAGAAGGCATTTTTTATAAAGTCATGATCGACTATGGTTTCCATTAGAAAAAAAGTTTATGTCATAACTAGAGCAGACCAATTTCCGTGCGCGCCATGAGCGCCGGTATGGGAGTGTAATTCGTAATATATTAGAATATGCGATAGAATAGGGACGCAACATGAGCTTGTTACCGATATAAGTATAGAAGTAGACACATTTATTCTATCAGAAATAATTAAATATACATTTGGTTTTCTGCTATTAAAGTAATATGCATAAACACACATCAACAGCGAAAAATAAGAATAGTACATATTATAGCAGCGTTGTATGTACCTATAAATAAAATGGAAAATGTATGAAAGCAGTGATTGTGTGCACGACAGAGGATTAAAAAAACACTTACCGTTTTAAGCGTCTTCCAAGGATTGACAAACTGGAGAAACTCGATTGTATATTTTCAACATCAGGTGCGTTTCTAAGGATTTTTCTGAAAAACATGCCCACCGTGAGGAAAAAATATGTTTATATACGGAAAACAAGCGTTCTACATCTAGTGATGTTATATTCGCATAATCAAAATACTTTTTTAAGTAACTTAACGCTTCTGTAGAAGTGCCCTCACAAATACGTGTTAAGGTGTCAAAATCTGCATTTCTGTCTAAAACACTTTCAAATTTAATTAGAACACTTTCACTTTTTGCGTCTTCTACAGCACACGGTTGTGCGTGGACATCTTTAACGATTTGCAGTGATTCCTCTAACGACAGCGACGAATTTTCTAATTTTGTTATTACTTCTTCTAGTCCCAAATAATTCTCACGAATACTTTGTAAATCCATTTTAATCTGGTCATCTTGAAATTTTTTCTGGCTTGTATTGATAGCTGCACTTTCTTTCTTGTCGAATGATAAAACCACGTCCTTAATTTTTTCAAAATGTTCATGATAGTAAAACCCCGCCCGTAACCATGTACCCCAACGTGTCAGAATCGGCTGTGGTGGCTCAGGGGTATGGGGACACAATTCGTGAAATTTCCGAATACGTTTTGGAGATTTCAGGAATACTACCTTTGTACTTGACATTAAAGCATCTACCTCTGGATAACATCTACGAACCTGCTCTGCTACAAGGTGTAGAGCATGGAGTTTACAAGTAATATGTAACAAGTTAAGACAATATTTTCTAAGAGACCGGCCTACAGAACACATGGTTGTGGCACCATCGGTCATAAACATTAATACTTGGTCTTTCCAAGTATCTAATAGCACCTCTGAAATTTTTTCGGTATTACATTGTTCTAGTCGTCTGGATGCTAATAAAATTGAAGACGTTGGTTGATGTTGTTCCATATTACGCGCCATCACATTAACTACAGATTGTCTTTGCTGTTAGTTGTTTCGTCCACACATAAACACAGTTTTTTATTTTTCAGTTCGGCTTTGACTTTATTTTCAACCTGTTTACGCACCGATGGTAAATTCCTTCGTATCGTTGTCGTGCCCGGTAATGTTTGATTCGCGTATTTATTCCAAAATGCAATAATTTAATCATTACTTAACAAGGTAAACGGCAGTGTACATACAATCATAGTTACACATAGTTCATGTATAAACTGTTGTCGACAAATTTTGTTATTATTGTGCTTCGAACTGCTTACGTGTTCTTTACAATGTGTTTTTGACCAACACATTAGATATGTATTGCACACTA
This sequence comes from Melolontha melolontha, assembly GCA_935421215.2. Classification (NCBI taxonomy): domain Eukaryota; kingdom Metazoa; phylum Arthropoda; class Insecta; order Coleoptera; family Scarabaeidae; genus Melolontha; species Melolontha melolontha. The sequence goes on from OW285241.1 coordinate 99,157,552, forward strand.
AACATTTAATTTTTGAGCCATCGTATATTATGTCCGAGAAATCCATAATAATCTTATTCACTTCGTCTGACAACGGTCGTTTTCTCGATTTATGTGTTGACAACATTTTATTACGTATACTTACACTCACATGCAGTCTAAGCAAGTACCAAACACATACTGAATGCTTTTTATTAGTTCTGATGCAATACAATCATCCTCACATCGGCGCACATGGCGCGCACGGAAATTGGTCTGCTCTAGTCACAACTCAAAAATTATAGCTTAAATGAAAAATTCGGTTACACAGTATTATTAAGCACATAATTTCTTAAAACTTTCTCGTTTATATATTTTTGCTAAAGTCAATAATAACAGAGATATAGGCGCCGGACAAAATAGCAAAAATATCATTTTTCCGATAGATCTAGTTAGCTATGCATTTTTTCCAAAAAAAAAAAAACAAAAAGCTCATTAAACTGAGCTCGTAAAACTGCAATTCTTTTCCCGTTTAATCGTTTCTCAACCTCCACTAGTTTCCGAGATCCCCATGCTAAACATCAGAAAAAACTCGCAATGTATATCAAAATATTCAGTTATTAAAAAGAAATATGTTACTATCATTCCTTAAAATAATTTGCAAATATGACTTTCTTGTAATATATATATATATATATATATATATATATATATTGTTACGCTAACAAATGCACTTTTCTGCAAACGACCTATATTAGTGCAAGATTTCTCTATTATTACTCTTAAAACCCTCGTAGTTTTATCTTCTAAATAAATTTCTACTAATGCTATTTAATTCGCTTTCAAACTCCTTATTTCGAACAGTTAGACCCTTCAACTACAATATTGTCAATCCTTTACATTCTTTCAAATCATTCTGAAAGCCTATGTTTTAAAGCATGCGGCCATCTTTATTTACCCTTTACCGAAACGATCGCAAGTTTTACACTGATAACTCGCTTAATGCCTTACCGAATGACAAACTGTTTCTATAGGAATTTTTGTTACGAATTATAGATCATCTAAACGCATTTTCTTTCGTTAAATTTTGCTCTTTTAAAAATTATTTCTAATTTAATTATAGTTTCACCGCTTATTGCGCCATCTTCTTTTCGTCGTTCGCCTTCTGCGACAGGAATCTCACTTGCCGACTCCTTTTAGAAATTTACGTCTCCAGACATTTAATTGTTTCACGTTGCTAGTTTTAAATGTCACCTTTTTGCAAATTGTAATCTTTCTCAAGAATTCGAAAACTAAATTCCTTTTCTTCTTGAACTTCCAAAATTACGATGACGTGTATCCGGCATCTTCATCAATTTCGAAACGGCCGCCATTGTGGCTTAATCTCCCTTAGCGCTGAGTCGTGTTTGTGACTTGTGTAACAGAAATTTGATCTTTGCGGTAATGGTGAGGTAATCTTCTTAATATATATACTATATCCCTTTTCGAACTTACAGGATTCTTTTGTACGTTATTTTAAACGTACAATTCTTTGAATAACGGAGATTTTGGTGATTTTCCTTCCGTGAGGCGATAGGCGTCTCTCCGGAATTTCTACCTGGTTATTTTGGGAACGTAATTTGGCCGTTCGAATTTTACCGTCGCAGATCTGGAGTTCCTGTAGGCCGTCCGTATCCTGAGAAATAGGGGCACATATATTCTGCGGAACCCTTTTTGGTGTCGGAGGAAGGACGCGGAACTTCCATATTGTTCTATCCCAAAATGGCGTCGGCGTGAGGACTACCGGGAAATAATAAAGCATCGAGTTGCATTTGAGTGCGGTAACAGAATTTGGAAGAAACGTTTACAGTTTGTAAAACCAGTCAAAGTAGATGTTGTTCTATTATTTGCTGTATTTTAATACAAGATCTATTTGGAGCAGAAATCGATTAGCTTTTCTTATAACTTAAATTTAATATCAAGCTTATACCCTCTAGAGAGACACTCATTAGGGGTGAAAATTTATCTTGATATACAGATCATTTGTGGGGAGTTTTTTCCCCTTATTTCAATTTTGTTTTAATGAGCCTTACGAGTCTGTTTATAATTTAAACCCGTTTTGTTCACCAATTTTCCCCGGTTTCTGTAATTGGAATCTATTATTAAAACCTGAAGACCGACAGCGTCACTGTCTGTCTTCTGCATAAAATTAGAGTCGAAATCAAGCCCAAATCCTTCAGAACGGGCCTAAGTTTGTTTGTGTCGTTACTTTTAATCATAGATTTACCTGTAATCTGCCTTTCATGTTTGATATAGAAATACTGTACAGAATGAAAATTGCGTATACGGAATTAGTATTCTAGTTTTATCTCTTGTTAATTAATTACTACAGCCAATTCAATTTTACTGAATTCTGCTCACCTGATATACAGGGGGTACTCCAAAAGTTTCCTACCGGGTAATTGTATGTTCATGATCGGTTCTATTCTTGTTTTGATTATATTTGAATTCAAGGCTTAACCTTGGATTTGTTATAAAGTAACTTTCCGATTTACTTGAGATTCTTTTTTTTTAATTTAGAATCTTGCGCATTTACGTCATTGAGACTTCCTTGTTCTCGATTGTTTGAATTTTGATTAACTTCAACCCGGGGAATAATTTTGGGCTAACCCCTCCCACCTCTCGAATTACTTATACGGGAGAGAGTATTATAGTTTTGGTCTTATACTTTTTTAATTTTCTACCTTCAATTGGTGTTCATACTGTATTTGAACAGGGCTTCACCTTTAATGTTTCGATAGTTCTGAGTCAAGTATAAACGACCGTGTCTGGTACCTAGTATATAAGCGTTGGCATTGCCGTTTTGGATATATAATTAGTTTCTACCGTATTGTGTACTCAATAAATTTTGTTGTATTGTTGAATGCGTTTCGTTCTTTATCCCTACCCACTAGCATTGAGTTAGTCAAGTTTCTTGTTTAACGACGAGTGATAGGGGGCTGACCCTCTGGTGTAAATTGGAGCTACCAGGTCCCGCCTGCTTCCGTTATAGCGTTATCTCTGCAGGTGGATAATAACGGTGGCGTCCTCATACCCCTCCATCTCGCGGCCTTGAATCCGCGACGTTCTCCGTAGTCTAGAGAGAGTTAGCCGGCAGAGACCTTCCTGGGGACTTAACATCAACAGGTAGGTTCAGACCAGAGAGGATCAGCGAACGATCACACCTTATCACTCGCCACACTGTAAAATTTTACGACGCGTTGGTGGCAATATATATATATATATATATATATATATCAAACGAGCAATAAAACAATTTAGAAAGAAAAACTTGGAATATTTGAATGTTTCTTAAGAAAAGTTTGTTCAAAAATTTATGAACACGATGTAAATTATAAAATGTCAAAATTGAATTCTTAAAATGTAATGAATTGTAAAAGTGAGCATAAAGAACAATATCAATAAAGTTTGGAATATAATTAAAAATGAAATGGCATTCAGGGACAGGGTGACTGTGTTTATATCGCTTTTTACACAATAGATCATCGTATATTACTGGGTAAATTATCCTTTTACGGTTTCGCAGTATTATCTAGAGAATCGAGTTAATTATGCGTTTTACAATGGATTTAGTTCTACAACATTTGCTTCATCTTCTTGTGTTCCCCAGGGTTCAAATCTGGGCCCGGTATTATTTTTGGTTTTCATAAATGACCTGCTACTTAGCTTACCTTCGCCGACTGCTATGCCGATGATGTGAAAATTTTTCTGCAATTTTCTTTATTGAAAATATTAATCACCTACAAGAGAGTCTTGACCTTATGTCAGCTTTGTCTAAGACGAATCTTCATCGTTTGAACATTAATAAAGGCTTTGTTATGTCATTTACCACCAGCAAGTTAACTCCTGTTCCTTCATCATACTACATAGTTAGGCACATTCTTATGAAAGTCGGTTCTATCAAAGACCTCGGTGTTCTGTTTGATTCGTTATTGAACTTTAATTTGCATATTGAAGTGGCATGTTGCTCTGCCATTAAGAGCGCTGGCTTCCTGTTGAGGGCTGCATAGTACTTCAGTGATATTGGTTTACTAAAAACACTTTTCTTTGCATTGGTTGTTAGTAAGTAGGAGTATGGGTCGACTGTGTGGTGTCCCATATACGGCTCGTGAATAAATTGATTTTTGAAGTCCTTAACATTTAAACTTACCGGCGTATATCCTGAACATGGTACCGACTACAATCTTTTACTAAAGGAGCACAATGTTAAATCATTAGAAGAGAAACGCTCCTTACATTGTGCTCGTTTTATTTATAGATAGGTCAATGATCGACTTGATTGTCCTTACCTTCTTTCCAGCATACATTTTTCGGCTCAACGCTCCTACTTCAGAAACGCGGTCACGTTCTCTAATACCCAGGACAACTCTTCTTCGGAAACCTTCTTTGCTTCATTTGTGCAGAAACGCTAACAGCATTTATAATGATATTTTTATGGGTTGGATCATTTTATGATTGTTAATTTATAATTCTTAATTACTGCTTTCATTTAAATTGCTTTTTTTATTTATTTTCTTATTTATTTTTACTTATTTTCTGATTTTTTCAACATAGTCATTTTTATTTTTAATAAATATTTTGATAATTTTTTAATTTGATTGTTGTTATAATTAACTCTTGAGACCACCCTTGTATATGCTATGTATTATATATTTCAATAAAGGATATTATTATTATTATTATTAAAAAAATCCGCGAATTTCTTAATCCCCGATTATATACTAACGCATTTTATTCTTACCTACGTATATTATATTTTATTGCACACCTAAAGATAGTTGTATTTGAAAAACTCATAAGAAAAAGTTTTACTTTACGCTCGACTTGAAACAGAAATTGAACCAAAATATATACCCGTCATTTTCCTGTAGCGACGAAAGTAGTTACGCCTTGCTTCGCTCGAAATCCAATCAACACCTGTGACACGCTGCCGTATCAACAGTCAACGAAAATAAAACAGGAGAAACCCTCATCTGGTAGAACTGTAGTGAACGTAACGCCAATAGAGTATTGATTTCCTAGCGACACCCACACATACTTTTATTTTAATACCTAGGATCGTCGTTTTCTCAGAACCGAGTCTGCTATGCCATCTCAAGAAGATAACGGTTATTCTCTTTACACTTAAATTCGTATCAATCTCCCTATTTTCCTGGGCGGTTTGCTTGCTTGGAATACATGGAAAAAAAACAATTTCATACACATACATTTATCTACGTTACAGATATCAATGCATATATAACATTTATAAACCTCTACATATCGATGCATATATAACACGTATCAAATCCTAATAGAAAACGTAACATATGGAAGCCAAGAAAATGGAAGAAAAGAGGAAACAAATTGGAGAACATATTTACGTTTAAGGGATAAAGGTACATTATACATAATGTACTTCTTCACGAAATTGAAATTACCTTTTTATAATATATAACTCAGATACCATTTTATATAATAGAAAACAGTTTATCCACTTTAGCGTAAATACAATACTTCAATGGATTACGAACTCTAATATATCGCAAAATTATAATATTATTTGAATTACGCAGTAACTACGCCAACAATATTAATTTTTTGTGCACATTCGTTCGACTTAACATTACTTTAATTCTCCCTATTATATTTTCGATAAATGAAAATATGTTTTTCTTAATCCCAAGCTAACTTTTCCATTTATTAAAAACAAAACAATCATATATATGTATATATATATATAGTAAACCTAATCAGTAGGCGATTAAAGGTCTGTATAATTACTTCAAAATATATGTATTTAAAAAAAACTCACATGTTTCGGCTGTATACGCCTGTATTCTCTTGAAAAAGGCGTATACAGCCGAAACATGTAGAGTTTTTTTTAAATACATATATTTTGAAGTAATATACAGACCTTTAATCGCCTACTGATTAGGTTTACCATATCATACCAAGGTCACGAAGTTATTATATATATATATATATATATATATATATATATATATATATATATATATATATAAGGTAAACTTAATAAGTCGGCGATTAAAGGTCTGGTTTACTTCAAAGTATATATATTTAAAACAACCCTACATGTTTCGGCAATGATGCCTTTTTCAAGGGAATAAAAAACCAGACCTTTAATCGCCGACTTATTAAGTTTACCTTATCATACCAAGGTCACGAAAATATTATATATTTATATATATATATATATATATATATATATATATATATATATAGTATATTCGTGACCTTGGTATGATAAGGTAAACTTAATTAGTCGGCGATTAAAGGTCTGGTTATTACTTCAAAGTGTATATATTTAAAATAATCCTACATGTTTCGGCAATGATGCCTTTGTCAAGGATATAAAAAATATAAATGACAGAATATAAAATCTTAGTAAACTTAATTATTTTTAGATAAGTTTGTTCGGATTCATTAAGAGGAAGTTTTCCATTCATTTAGCTGTCAATTTTACAGTGAATGTTTTTACCTCATGTATTTTTGTATAATACAATATCTTTATATTTTGTAAAGATAGATTTTTTTAAATTTTTGTATTAAATATTCAGTTTAAATTTTATACTGCTTTTGTTTTATTTTCATACCTATAGTGCTGTTCAGGCTTAATATATAATATAAGTAAATAAATTTGTGTGAACATTTCACTGGCGCCTAGTATAATTCACAGACACGACTTTCCATTTTATATTCTGTCATTTATATTTTTTATATCCTTGACAAAGGCATCATTGCCGAAACATGTAGGATTATTTTAAATATATACACTTTGAAGTAATAACCAGACCTTTAATCGCCGACTAATTAAGTTTACCTTATATATATATATATATATATATATATATATATATATAAATGTTTACCATTGAAATAGAAAAAAACAACTCCATACACTACTTAGACTTAACACTAATAAAAGCAAACAACAACATACAAACAAAATGGTACACTAAACCAATCACATCCGGCAGATACGTAAACTTTTATTCAAACCAACCCCTATCCCAAAGAAAAAATGTAGTAACAGCGTTAGTAGACAGGGCTTTAAATCTAACTAATCCAGTTTTCAGACCAACAGTACTGAATAAAGTAAAAACAATTTTAACAGAAAACAATTATCCACCACAATTTATACAAAAAATTATAAAACAGAGACTTAATAAAATATATAACAAAACTAAGTGCCAAAACAAAAATAAAAAACCAATGAATTAACATATATCCCTACACCCTATATAACTGGATTATCGGAAAAACTAAACAATATATTTAAACCATTTAATTTTAAAATAGCACACCAAAGCGGAAAAAACCTAAAATTCCTACAAACTAATATAAAATATATATATATTATATATATTTATATTTTTTATATCCTTGACAAAGGCATCATTGCCGAAACATGTAGGGTTGTTTTAAATATATATACTTTGAAGTAATAAATCAGACCTTATTAAGTTTACTATTATATATATATATATATATATATATATGTATTTATATGTATATGTGTATATGTATATATATATATATATATATATATATATATATATACAGGGTTACCGTTGTATAGCGACAAAGCTATGTAAATTTGAAGAACACGTATAAATGTCTAACAGTAAATCAAAAAAGAAATTTCTTTGTAATTCAATAAAAATTTTAAAATGTAGTTAAAGTCGGTCCATATCTTTGTTTATTTAGGTTCAATGACCTGCAAAAAAACTAATTGAAAGATTTGAAAATGTATTAGAGTTGCAGGTGAATACATATATTGAAAAGGAAAAATAATTTTGCATTTTTATTTTATCTCCTTTTCTCCAATTCCGCGAACTTAGAAACGCTCCCTCGTATATCGGTCATTTACATAAAAGTAAATAAACAGAACCATCATTCTTCGCTTACTCCTAAGGAATGAATATTTATAGCTCGTTTCTTAAACGAATTGCATGGGTTCTGTGTGCCTTTCTTTTGCGTAAATGAGAAATGCGAATAAGTTGAGTTTCGAAAAATGCAATACATGTCTTAACAAGCGTCACAGATAATGGCATCTAGTTCAATATTTAAAATCGTTTTCAAATATAGATTTCATTTTGACAGATCTGGTTAAATTCGAACACCCCTCGTATATATTTAATACTTGTATTCATAAGCAGGTACTTTCATTACAGCAACTTGAGATAAAGTAATTTAAAACGTACCGAAAACAATCAAATTTCGCATGAATAGAATTAATTTAGACTCCGACATAATATTTTGAGTAAAGTCACCTACAAGACGCAAAGTCAATTTCCGCACAATTTCGGATAACAGCTTTATCGCACACATCAGCATGGTAAAATTGAAATGTGTCAATCACACTACCTTAAATTGCAATAAAATCTAAAATAAGTAAACTAAAGGAGTAAATCTATTCTAAAGTTCGCGTATACATGATGTGTAGGTACAAATTATTTCCGTATCCTGAGAGACCTTTTATTGTTAAACTTTTCTAATGGCTTATACTACTGAAAAGTTGTATTGGAAAAATTGAAAATTCGTCAAATTCTGAAAGGGGATCCTCGAAACTTTTTATTCTTTCATTTTAATTAAAGTCTGAGGGTACCCAGAAATATGAGGGCAATTTAAATTTGACCTCCATTTGATCCTTTTATAAACATTATTGAAGAGATACTGCAAAGTGGTTTTATTCATCGAAGTAGGTTATTAGCTAACCCCATAAACAACTAGATTGTGTCAATACTGTCAGATGTATTAACAATATCGTGCAACAATATGTCAGATTCTCAGATTTATTTCTTTAACAAGGGATGATCCGGAACTACATGCTTAGATTTAACACCTATACTTAATTAGTAATGATATTTTATTATTTATTAGTTAAGATTAGAATTTTAAAAATCTATCGTAAACCTTGGGTATTATTGCCCATAAGTACAATTTCCACGAATTAATAACACAGACAAATTCTCCGTTATGACGTCAAACAATACAATGTACAATAATTTGTAGAGGTAGTGGTATATTTATATCTACTTGTAGACAATACAAAATAGAAGAGAATTAACTCAACAACATATCTCTTCATAACATTGATATCAAACAGTATCATATTAACAAGACAAATACAGTCTCATATAACAATAAAGAATTTGAAGTTTTAAATTTATATTAAGTGTTACATTTGCGAGATTTATCTTAATAAATTAGGTTTAAGTGTTTATTGTTAAATAAATAAAATTCTCAGAAAACACATCTAAATTACAATATAACTGCCACCAACCAAAATAAATAACTAGCTTATACGGAAGTTACGCCCCGTGATCGATCGGTCAAGGCTCAAATTTATTCACGGTCTTTCACGAGACGAATACAACCCCAATATTCGGTACTTCAAGAACCGGATACAAATCATACATTTGGTCCTTCGGTCGAATTCTCCCGCATTTATAGGTGTAAAAGCAACTGGTATTCATCAGAGACTTCAAGAACCAGTGTTTATTACTCAGAACAGTCTTTGAGTGGTGTAAACATTTCATGATGGTCGTAAACGCATGTCGAACTTACCACATGCTGCCCGTTCAGCGTCTGCTGTAAATCTTGGGAATATTCAAAAAGTTGACCAGCTGATCCGGAGCTATAGGCGAATATCTGTGAAGAAAATTGCTAGGATTGTAAACACTAATGTTGGTAGTGTTCACACTGTTATCCACGACAAGCTTAAATTTAGTAAGATTTACGCGAGATGGGTTCATCGCTTTCGTCACGAAAGCTCGCCTCCGTCAAGAAAAATACAAATCATAGCCGGCTGGCCATGTGATGGTGACTGTATTCTGGGACGATATTGGATCAATTTACGTCGATTTTATTAAAGAAAAAAAAACTATTTATTCATATAATTACAGTGAGTTCTTGGAAAGGTTAAGTTAGCTATATGAATGAAAAGACGGCGCCCTTATGCAGGCCAAATTGGGCTAAACTAGTTTGAAAAGTACTGTCTCACCTTCAATATAGTCTGGACTTGAGTGACTATCATATCTTTGAGCTACTCAGAAAATTTTTGGTAGGCAAGCGATTTGCCTCTAATGAGGGAGTGAAGGATGCAGCGCAAAATTGGCTACGTTGTCAATTGAAAGATTTTTTTTTCAATTGGAATACAGAACAGAGAAAAGGTAAATATGCACTAAAAGAATGGATAAGACATACTTTTTTGGCATAATTTATAAGGTTTTTTGGGGATCCGGAAGCCACAACTTTCATCAGCTTGACACCTTTTTGTCCACCACTCTTATTTGCGTAAAGACTCAAACACATGACGTACTTCTGTCCTTTTTTCTGTCCCACCAGGGCATTTTGCAATAAACTAGTTAACAACTTTTTTTGGAAATACTTTGACAGTGAAATGTTACTAATTTCAAAGCTATTTTGAATTTATGCACACTCCTTGTTGGGGAAAGATAAACACAAAAGCCATTCTTGGATTTAATCAATGAGCAAAACCCAGGTTTCAAATAAATTGATAATTACTATTGATAAATTATTTTTTATCTAACTAAAACTTATTTGGAGAACAAAATGGAGTGAAAATTCGAAATCTCTAATTCACTTTACATGGTAAAACATGAAAACAAAAAAAAACGAATTTTACGGCTCAGTGGTCTTGAACTCGGATCATGTAGTCCAGAGCCAAATGTAATAACCACTAGACCGCACACAATTTGAACATTTTTCTAGCGATAGTTCCCGCGGAAAATTGTTAATAGCTCAGCTTCTAATCCTCCAGCTGATGGGTGGTTTAAAACTCACACCGCTCACTGGGCTGGTTCTCTCAGACCCTAACTTTGACCTTTACCGCACTTTATTAGGAAAACTCCTATATTAAACGTAGCTTAAAAAAAATGGAAAGGACAATAACAAAAAACTATGCTTAAACGTAAAGTAAAATGTTCAACCAACAAAGAAAAAATAGAAATTCTATTTTGATAATTACTACTACTGTATATGAATCTGTAGATGTTGAAAGCTACTAAGTAACGTTTTCGGCCATTTTGAGGTTTTGCACGATAATAGTATTTCTACCATATCCCGATCGTTATACCTAGAAAGAGTCTATATGCGAGCATCGAGTGTTGTGGGCACAACTTCTAAAAAGATTTATTGTTGAAAGGGACCAAGTGACGTTAGTTGGTACCTTTCAACAACAAACGATATATTGCTTCTTGTATTATCGGCTTTATAAGTATGGCTGACACAGTAACATTGCTAATGTGAGGAAGTGCAGTGTGTTAGTGCTGTTAGTTCTTATTTTAATAATACTTTTTAATCATGGAACGTGAATCAGTCTTCGGAGGCAGGTGCAGAAACTGAAGTGTCGTTGCATAACAAAAGGAAAAAAGGCGTATGTAATACTGACGTATACAGCAGAAATGTCATCAAACGGAGCAGAGTAGAAGGAGTTTCTTATAAAGGCTACAACGGTAATGATGTTGTTGCAAAGAAAATTGGTCTTCCTTGCCGGTAAGTCCCTTTCTAATGAATAAATACAAAATTTAACAATAACGCTTGTCTATAACAGATGCCCGATGAAATGCTTCGAAAAAATTGGCGAAGATCAGGGGAACGACATATTTCAAAAATTTTATGCATTAAAAACAAAAGACTAGCAAGACATTTATTTACAAGGTAGCATAGAAATACGTAATGTTCAACGTCGGGCTACACCAAAAACCAAAAATGAGGATAGCAATATCTCCAGAAGTTGTTCTTTTGTTCATTTTGTATCTATTAATGGTAGAAGGTTGAAAGTATGCCAAAACGCGTTTATAAGTTTACACGACACTGGAGTGAAAAGATTAAAGCGCATTAAGAATCTTCTTAAAACAAAATCAAACTTCTCGTGATAAGCGAGGTACAAATCCAAAAACGCATGCAATAAAGGAAGAAACTAATATTTTAATACGCCAGCATATTTAAGCTTTTCCTATAAAGGTGGCTCATTACAAGGATGAAACTTATGAATATCTCAATCCAAGAGTAACGTTAAAGATTATGCACAAGATGTATTCTACAGAATATCCTGATGCTCCAGTGAGTTATAGCTACTTTGTCAAATATTTCCATGAACATTTTACTCTTCGTTTTGAACGTCCCCAAATAGACACTTGTTGTAAGTGCGAAGAACTTAATGTGAAAATAAAAAGCCCGTCTCTTGGGGATGCTGCCAAGAGAGCAGCTGTTGCTGAATTGTTGGTACATAAGAGAAGAGCATAGAAATTTTATAGTTCACTGCAACAATCTACCGAAGAGTGTAAAAACCGAGATGACATGGTACCATTGGCTTTGGATTTCATGCAGAACGTCCATCTCCCTGAAGTTCCGGTGCAGGACTTGTTTTATTTAACGCAACTGATCGTTAATATCTCTGGCATTCATAATTTGAAAACAGGTCAGGCATTTTTCTACATTTATCATGAAGGACTGGCCTATAAGGGACTAAAAGAAGTTTGCTCCTTCGTATTGGATTATATTAACAACTGCATCCCTGAATCAGTAACAGAACTTCGGCTGTATTCTGACAATTGTCCAGGGCAAAACAAGAACCATAACATTGTACGTCTGTGTATGGCATTAACTGAAACAGGTAGATTCGATAAAGTGGAACAATTTTCCCTATCAGAGGGCACTCCTTTTTACCCTGTAAACATCCAGTGCAAAAAAACATTTTACAGTAAAAGAAATTGCTACTGAAGATGCACTAAATTTTAGAAATGGTGGACAAAATATTACAAAAAGCAATCTCTTTCATTCGAGACCAATAAGAGGGGTGTTACAAGAAACCAGAATCAGTCATTTTCTATATCCCAGTTCCACTACTTTCTTCAACAGTCATCGAAACCAGGATATCTGGTCGCTTCAGAATATCTCATTAGTTTCGCGTATCATACATTTCCACTGCATATGCCTCGAAATAATGAACGTATTCCTTTCGAATTACCTCACACCAAGCATATCCTGAGGGAGATATTCCCATACTGGAAACCAAGATAGAGCATTTGCAAAAACTGCTAACCTACGTAGAAGAGGAATATAAAGAATTTTACTCCAACATTATCCGCTGTTGGCCAACGAAGAAGCCATCCAAACACGCTAAAGACTAATAAATATTAACAAATATTAACAATATGTATTCATTGTTCAAAAATTAATAAATCAGTGTTTTGAATTAACACTACTTGCTATTTTTGCGTTAGATGCAGAAAGGGCCTAACTACGCTTTCTTTTTTTTTAATAACAATTGTTGGGGTCTTAGTACCATGTGTAAGTTACCTCGGTTTTTTGTGCACAAACAATATAAAACCATTCCCACAATAATATCTAACGATAAATCTGACACAAGAAAGATATTCAGTTTTTTTTAGCTTTTCTCAAAACTGCATAAAAGTTACATAGTACCTTTCAACATCAACTAATTCATATATAGATAGATAATTATTTCTTGACCTTAGTATGTTATGGTAGATTCAATTAGTTGGCGATTTAAGGTCTGGTTTTACTTCAATATGTATATATTTAAAGCAAAAGAACATGTAAGATTGTTTGAAATATATACATATTGAAGTAAAGCCAGACCTTAATAGTTGGCGATTTAAGGTCTGGTTTTGAATCTACTATATATATATATATTGTGGTAGGTCAAGCCTACACATAAGAATGCCCTAGTTTTGTAAGATACAGATCATTTTAGCTTGTATGTAAATATTAGAAAACAAGAAATTTTTGGAACTGAATTCTTCATCTGTCATATCAATAAAGTTGGTTTCGCGTTTTTAATTGTTCAAAATTAATTCTCATATTTATTTATTTTTATCTTTTCATTTGCCTTAGTCATTTTATTTCAATATCTTGTGTTACCGAAGACATTTCAACTTAATTGATCAATAATAATTGACGCGTATTTTTTAGGGAAAACTGTACTTATTTGAAACAAATACAGCGGGAAATATCCCAATCAAAAATTAGCATAATATAAAATTACTAACATTCTCATGACAGTTATTTATTTACTAAAATAAAATATGTAATTTTTGTAAAGTATCTATATGGTTAGAGTAATTAAATTATCATTTTCACTAAAATTATTAGCGAGATTATATTAATACATACAAATTAGACGAATAAGAAGCTAGCATTCGGAACAAACGAGAGTTAGCGTCATTATGTTGTAAAAATTCCGAAAACACATCGACGTTTTATTAAGTGCCGCTCTGGAAATAAGAAGAAAAATCATTAAATAAATTAGAAAAACTATACTACGAACATATAAAAATATCACCTGTTTATCCAGCTCCTTTTTGACGCAATTTGCGTATCCATACATCAACCAGTGCCTCATAAAACGAAAATTAGATTTCACCGGGAATAGCATCCAGCTAGACCGAAGCTAAGCGGTGACGCCATCAGATTACCCGCCTAAACCTGTATCCTGCATTTTCGGATCCACAAGAAGACTCCAGACTAACCCATTCCCGTCTATTTCAAACTTAAGTATTACTTCAATCTCCTATAAATTTTGAATATGTTGAATTAGTTCAATTCATAAAGTAAAACCTCCATAAAAGATTTTTTTTTAAATATATACCTTATAGGTACATTTAGAATTAGGATTATTTGATTAAACTGGAAGAATACAGTTCCTCTGTTTATAGTTGTTTATTTAAAAAGAAGCATTTATGTATGTTAGTTAAATTTAATTCACTTTCTTTAATTATCTTCGCTTAACCTAGAATTTATTTTATGTTTATATTTTCACGTGACTTGATTCATTTTTATATTAATCCTATTTTATATATGAATCACTTACCTGCTAATCTATACATCAATAAAACCATTTATATTATTCTTTAACTCATTCGTTTCATTTTGTTGATATTGCTTTTAAAATATACCATCACATGTTATTTTATTCACCACTCCATTTGTACGTATTCTTATTGAGTCACCGAACCTACATTATCAGTGTATCTATTATGCACAACAAAAAGAGTCTCATTGTTCTTATAAGCCGGACATTTAACATAAATTAGAGCCCACAAGAAATTAAACAATAAGAAGTTATTCACATGTAAATCTGTTGAGGTTAAGTATACTTCGTTTTTAAACGATTATTTATTATTTGAATCATACACATGTAACAGATACCACGTCAAATAACTCCATCTGTATGTAATTTTTGAAATCATATTTAAATAGATATTTATAATTACATTTTTTTAAAAAAATTACCTTCCAGCTTCATTATATTAAATCATTTGGTTTTGTATCTATTATACGACCATTTAGCTTTGTTACATTTGACGAACCAACGTGGGCTGTTATCATATAGCTTTGTTACATTTGTCAGCCCAACTTAGGGGCAATTATAAGTACCATTCGCATTTATACAATTAGGCGAACCAACATGAGGCCTATTTTAAATACCAGCTTCACTGTATTTTATCATTTGGCTTTGTATTTATTATACGACCTTTTGTCGTATATCAAAATATATATATATATATATATATATATATATATATATATATATATATATATAAACATCGTTAATCAAAATTCTCTGCGCAGTCGATGCAGCGTGGTGTGGTATGTTCCAAACAGATGTAGGCACCACAAAACTTTCAAAAATTGATTTTCGGTCCTTGCAATAATTGCACCTTTTTAGAGCAGCCGAAGAGTCCCGAGAATTGAGTCGCTAATAACTTTACTTTTCGTGGTAGGTTCGGCATGTTAGCTCGTATTTTCATGTTTTTTAGCACTAATTCTTTGCCTAAGTTCTCCAAAAACAGTAGTCTGCTTTTGAAATGTCTCCATTTGAATTGATACTTTTGTTTATTATGAATGTGTTGATTGCTCCTACATTGAATATGCCGAAGTGCATTAACGATATAAACTAACACATTCTTTGATTTTTTTAGGTACGTATGCAGTTATTGTCATATCAGCATGGAATGCGAAAAATTAAGACTTTACAGGCCTAACTTTTAATTTATTTCGGCACTGACCGTCGGTTTGATTATATTATACCAACTACTGTTAAATGGTGCTCACGCAACAATCGGTTTACGGCTTCGACACTAATGAACCATCAACTCATGGTAACATTCCGTCCTGTTCCCGAGATATGGTTGATCACACTAATTAAGTTAGAAACCCTTACATAGTACTAACAACGAGATTCCGTATAAATACTTACAAGATAGGGGAAGGCCCCAGGAACGCTTTATACATAAATTAAATATAATTATAGTGTTTTATCAATATGATACAAAAATAGTTGAATACATGGGCTGGATCTGACAAACTTTAAGCCTTTCTTATAGGCAAACGACAGAGGATACAGTTAAAAAGAAATAAGAAAAACATGTCTTTAATGAAGATAGGAAGGTGCTCAGAAGCTAAAGAAATTTAAAAAAATATTTATACAACAAAAAAAATGATTTCGCCAGGTCTTACAACCGTCAACTGGAAAGCAAATAAAGATTTTTTAAAAGGAAAAAAAATTCATCTACAGCACATAATGTAGATTGTTTTCACAAATTTTCAGCTATTTATTTAAAATAGCCAGGATTATTCATTCTGGTGAACTTTATCTTTCAAATTCGCATATATTTGCATATATCTTTTTATAGATATGCTTTTTCAATACGAAAAAAATATGTCCAATGTTATCGACCATGGAGATTCTGAATATCATACCGCTATCGATCAACATCCATTTCCCTGAATAAAAGTTGGGGCTGATATCCATTTCTGCACTTTTCTTAAATGTCTTTTCTACGGGATTGTAAATATCCAGAGTCAAAACATGAATAAATGTTCCTCAACGAAAGGAATCAATTGGTACCACTCGCGATGCTCTAGCTTCAAAATTGACTAATTTTTGTGAGTGCAATGCTCCGGGTGGGGGGGGGGGCGGTAGCCCAGTGCATTTTTGTGAAAAGACGGACGCCAGTTTTAATGTATATATGAGGATTATTTTAAAAAACTGCATCAAAAAAGCTTTATTTGGCGCTGAGATCCAGGTTGAGAGGAACTTTTCGTTAAGCCAAGTATAACGGCTGTTCATTTGAAAAGTCAATCTAGTAGCATGTGATTTGCTGAGAACATTTTGAAGTATGTCGTAAATTAAAATTTAGTACTTAACCTACGAAGTCGTATATTTTGACAGTTTCATACATACAAATAAATAACAAATGTGATTGACATTATCAAATGTCATTTGGATTTACGTTTACGGAACAACAAACACATACTAATATATATGCGTCTTATCCTATCAAAATTTCAAAGTAACCTAGATTGACTTTTCAAATCAACACACGTTGTTAGTGGATGTAATAACGTGCTCAACCTTATTAATTTGTAGTTTGTAACGACTAGACAAAATAAAATGCAGGGCTAATTTTAATTACCCTCGTTCTATCTGGCACATTATATACAGTTGCACTTATATCACAGATAAGCAATACTTTTTGTACTGTAATATATAAATAATGGTTTGTACTGCAACTTCAGTATTAGAGGTTGGCATGTAACCTCCCGCTTCGCATAGAAAACTCCGCTTGCTTGAGAAAAGAAAAATGTTTATGGGCGCCAAGGAAATAGAAATAATTGAAGGAAGCCATTCTTCCCCATAATTGACGTAGAAAGAGGGAAACAGGAGCATAAAAAGCACCAATTCTCCTCTTCCCGGACAAGTGATATTACCTAGAGGTAAAATTAATCATCGTGTTCATTATTTAGGCCTCCGTTCGGTGTCGCTGGTTTCTTGTTTCTCTTTCCTTTCTTTTTTATTTTGACTGATACAAATTTTGTTTTGTAACACAAAAACAATGTATAATATTTCCGGGTATAAACAGTAATGCAATATGTAATAATTTACTTTAAAATGAATTCATGTATAAATATTAGTATTATAAATACAGAATAAGATATTTTTTCTATATTAAACGCACAATAATAAATATGTCTTAATACAGTCTTTTTCTTTTGGTTTTCCCCTTTTGTCAATTGTGTTTCACAATTTGTCAAATGACTTTCCCAATTCCTGTCATATTGACATATATGTCAAATTAAATTCTTTTTTTGTCAAATCTCTTTCACTTTATATCAATTATTTTTCCCATGTATGTAAATTATATGTTTTGCTTAATAACTACTTACCAAGCTGTGCATCATTTTCATTTAGTTATTGACGTACCCTTGAAAATAAAGTAATATAAGTAATAAAGTAATATGTGGTAATTCCGCTAGCGCTCTTCTTGATCATCCGTTTTATACTGGAACCCAACGTTCCGCAACACTTTCCATAAAGATATTTTACCACCCATAAAAATATGCCTTTCGACAAGTTATGCTGGAGAAAGGTGTAGAAAGGTGAAATACGTATCTACGTCTCTGGGGAAAGATATTTTCGGACACGTTCACAAAAATATTAATAGTGACTGTATTTGTGTTCTTCACACCAGGTTTTTAATAATATTTTATATTATTAAAAATACCTTTGTATTATACAAAACTGGTGGGGTTTAGCTACTCATGTATGTTTCAATTATTCTGATACACAAGAGAAGAGTTGTTGGATCGTATTCACCAGGCTGCCGAGCAAATCCGACAAAACAAGTATGAAATTCGGATAAGTACTTTTTCTGTTGGCTTACGGGCACAAGCCTGCATTCAACAAGGAGGTGGACATTTCAAAAATATTATTAATTAAACTTTTTTAAATAAAATCAGTTTTTATTGACTTTAGGATTACATTTTTTTCAGGATCTGACAATCACATTCATAGATCTGTAACTTTGAAACAAACAAAAATGGATATACAACTTTTGCGTTTTTGTTACTTGAAACTTTGTTACTTTACACTCCTAAAATTTGAATATAACGATACGGGACACTTCTATATATCAGATGGTCAATGATTCGGCGGTGTAATCGTTTTGAAATGAATGGCCAAAATTTTGAAGACATTCTCTAGTACTTTTAACATTTCTCTTAAATAGATCCCTATTTTATTGTTTATTTTTATTTCGATAAAATGAAACTTTCTAATTTTGTTATTGCAATTATTCCATGTAAATTTTTAATATAGAATTTAAATTACTATGACTGTGATTAAAAAAAAATCCAAAAATCAACCTCAAGATCTTCATCAATTTCTTCCAAAGTCAAGGGTCTGTTAGGATCATCGCAACATTTCACAAGACTCTAAAACAATTTTATTATCAACATCAAAGACGCATACATTCTTCAGAAATTGTTGTACCTACTATTGTATAATATTTCTCTACTCCTGAAGATGACATAATATTACTATAATTACTCAATTTATCCCAATGTTGCGTTTTCGCAACGATATGTTTCAAAGCTGTTTGAGAAATATTTTCGGAAGAAAGGGTTTGAATTTTTTCCAAAATATTGTAACGTGAAGTATATTTTATATCAAACCTCTTAATGGTAAATGAAAAAAGTAAACTATATGTTATTAAATTTAATATTTACACAAATTTTTTTTCTTGAACATTCAATAGTTTCATTTTGTTTTTATTCACAATTGAAAATGAGATTACCCATTCAGAAAATTTTTATCAGTGCGTTTAAGTATTTACAGTCTTTTTCTTTTGGTTTTCCCCTTTTGTCAATTGTGTTTCACAATTTGTCAAATGACTTTCCCATTTATTATAATATGGCGGCGATGTGTCAAATAATTTCCTTATTTGTCAAATGTGTTTCACTATATGTCAATTGACTTTCACGAAGTGTGTTAATCATTTTATATTCATCTATTATGGAGAATCGTCGAATTAATAGTAAAATAAGTAATGATTTAAGAGCTTTAATAATTCGTTCTATGAACAATGGGCTCACGGCAAATAATATTGGAGAGCAATTTGGAATTTTACCCAATACTGTAAGAAAGATTTATTCTACATACCGGAGAACCGCTAATATTCATAAAAGAAGTGCTGGTCACCGACCAAAAAAATTATCTGTGTTACAGATAAATGAAATTTGCAATTGGATTGATGAAGATTGCAGTTTATCACTTCGTCAGTTAAAATAAAGATGTTTGACGCAGTGGCCACTTCATCAAATATCGCTATCGACGATAAACAGAGCACTAAAAACTTTCCATTATTCGTTTAAGAAAATCTCTTTCGTTCCCGAAAGAAGAAATACACCACAAATCATACAGACTCGCTTTGAATATGCTATCCGGTACAATAGAATCATGTTCGAAAGGGAAAAGATTTTTTTCATTGATGAATATGGAATTCAAGTTAATTCTCGAACTTCATATGGAAGATCAGTTAAAAATACTCGAGCAACGAAAATAAAAGCTCAACTAAGAGGGCGTATTAATTATTCTGTGGCTGCAGCAATGAATGTAAATTCACTATATTTGTTCCAAATCCAAGATAGACCATTCAATACAGTTCATTTCTGTGAATTTATTACAACTCTAATTAATCATTTACATAATGATAACATACAAGGCGCCTTTTTTGTTATGGATAATGTTAGATTTCATACAAATGAAGAAGTTGTCAATCTCATTAGAAGTCATGAGCATTTTGAAGTTTTTTTACCTGCTTACAGTCCATTTTTAAATCCGATAGAGGAATTATTTAATCAATGGAAACACATAATAAAGAGAACTCAGCCGACAAATGAGGATGAATTATATGCAGCAATACACAATGCTTCTGAACAAATAACTGCAGATAACTGTCTTCATTATGTTCAGCATATGGAAACATATCTGGGTGATTGTTTAGAACAAAATGAAATATTAAATTAATTGTTTCTTCATTTATATATTTCGATAGTTTGTACTGTGCATATTTGTGATATTTGAAAATGTTTTGCATACATGTATGTATCAATTTCTATGTACATTACACAAGAATAAATTAGATAACTTAAAATTTCAAATGTATACTTTATTTTCAAGGGTACGTCAATAACTAAATGAAAATGATGCACAGCTTGGTAAGTAGTTATTAAGCAAAACATATAATTTACATACATGGGAAAAATAATTGATATAAAGTGAAAGAGATTTGACAAAAAAAGAATTTAATTTGACATATATGTCAAATTAAATTCTTTTTTTGTCAAATCTCTTTCACTTTATATCAATTATTTTTCCCATGTATGTAAATTATATGTTTTGCTTAATAACTACTTACCAAGCTGTGCATCATTTTCATTTAGTTATTGACGTACCCTTGAAAATAAAGTATACATTTGAAATTTTAAGTTATCTAATTTATTCTTGTGTAATGTACATAGAAATTGATACATACATGTATGCAAAACATTTTCAAATATCACAAATATGCACAGTACAAACTATCGAAATATATAAATGAAGAAACAATTAATTTAATATTTCATTTTGTTCTAAACAATCACCCAGATATGTTTCCATATGCTGAACATAATGAAGACAGTTATCTGCAGTTATTTGTTCAGAAGCATTGTGTATTGCTGCATATAATTCATCCTCATTTGTCGGCTGAGTTCTCTTTATTATGTGTTTCCATTGATTAAATAATTCCTCTATCGGATTTAAAAATGGACTGTAAGCAGGTAAAAAAACTTCAAAATGCTCATGACTTCTAATGAGATTGACAACTTCTTCATTTGTATGAAATCTAACATTATCCATAACAAAAAAGGCGCCTTGTATGTTATCATTATGTAAATGATTAATTAGAGTTGTAATAAATTCACAGAAATGAACTGTATTGAATGGTCTATCTTGGATTTGGAACAAATATAGTGAATTTACATTCATTGCTGCAGCCACAGAATAATTAATATGCCCTCTTAGTTGAGCTTTTATTTTCGTTGCTCGAGTATTTTTAACTGATCTTCCATATGAAGTTCGAGAATTAACTTGAATTCCATATTCATCAATGAAAAAAATCTTTTCCCTTTCGAACATGATTCTATTGTACCGGATAGCATATTCAAAGCGAGTCTGTATGATTTGTGGTGTATTTCTTCTTTCGGGAACGAAAGAGATTTTCTTAAACGAATAATGGAAAGTTTTTAGTGCTCTGTTTATAGTCGATAGCGATATTTGATGAAGTGGCCACTGCGTCAAACATCTTTATTTTAACTGACGAAGTGATAAACTGCAATCTTCATCAATCCAATTGCAAATTTCATTTATCTGTAACACAGATAATTTTTTTGGTCGGTGACCAGCACTTCTTTTATGAATATTAGCGGTTCTCCGGTATGTAGAATAAATCTTTCTTACAGTATTGGGTAAAATTCCAAATTGCTCTCCAATATTATTTGCCGTGAGCCCATTGTTCATAGAACGAATTATTAAAGCTCTTAAATCATTACTTATTTTACTATTAATTCGACGATTCTCCATAATAGATGAATATAAAATGATTAACACACTTCGTGAAAGTCAATTGACATATAGTGAAACACATTTGACAAATAAGGAAATTATTTGACACATCGCCGCCATATTATAATAAATGGGAAAGTCATTTGACAAATTGTGAAACACAATTGACAAAAGGGGAAAACCAAAAGAAAAAGACTGTAAATACTTAAACGCACTGATAAAAATTTTCTGAATGGGTAATCTCATTTTCAATTGTGAATAAAAACAAAATGAAACTATTGAATGTTCAAGAAAAAAAATTTGTGTAAATATTAAATTTAATAACATATAGTTTACTTTTTTCATTTACCATTAAGAGGTTTGATATAAAATATACTTCACGTTACAATATTTTGGAAAAAATTCAAACCCTTTCTTCCGAAAATATTTCTCAAACAGCTTTGAAACATATCGTTGCGAAAACGCAACATTGGGATAAATTGAGTAATTATAGTAATATTATGTCATCTTCAGGAGTAGAGAAATATTATACAATAGTAGGTACAACAATTTCTGAAGAATGTATGCGTCTTTGATGTTGATAATAAAATTGTTTTAGAGTCGTGTGAAATGTTGCGATGATCCTAACAGGCCCTTGACTTTGAAAGAAATTGATGAAGATCTTGAGGTTGATTTTTGGATTTTTTTTTTAATCACAGTCATAGTAATTTAAATTCTATATTAAAAATTTACATGGAATAATTGCAATAACAAAATTAGAAAGTTTCATTTTGTCGAAATAAAAATAAACAATGAAATAGGGATATATTTAAGAGAAATGTTAAAAGTACTAGAGAATGTCTTCAAAATTTTGGCAATTCATTTCAAAACGATTACACCGCCGAATCATTGACCGTCTGATATATAGAAGTGTCCCGTATCGTTATGTTCAAATTTTAGGAGTGTAAAGTAACAAAGTTTCAAGTAACAAAAACGCAAAACTTGTATATCCATTTTTGTTTGTTTCAAAGTTACAGATCTATGAATGTGATTGTCAGATCCTGAAAAAAATGTAATCCTAAAGTCAATAAAAACTGATTTTATTTAAAAAAGTTTAATTAATAATATTTTCGAAATGTCCACCTCCTTGTTGAATGCAGGCTTGTGCCCGTAAGCCAACAGAAAAAGTACTTACCCGAATTTCATACTTGTTTTGTCGGATTTGCTCGGCAGCCAGGTGAATACGATCCAACAACTCTTCTCTTGTGTTCGAAAAAAATAATTGACGTTAACCCAATTTCGGACAGCAATTCCGAAATGTGGCGGTGCCCCATCCACGTGAAACCACATGTCTCGTCCAACATTCAGTGGGACCTCCTCTAAAATACCTGGCAGTTCGTCAATAAGAAATTGAAGGTAATTGTTCGCATTTAACCTCCCAGGAAGAACGACAGGACCATTCAACAAGTCATCGATTAGGGCCGCCCAAACGTTAATAGAAAATTCATGTTAAAATTTAGATGGGCGTATAGCTTTGGAATTTTCTGATGACCACCTGTGCAGGTTTCTCGGATTTGTAACACCACTTCTCGTGAAGGTAGATTCATCTGTCCAGAGCACTGTTCTGCAGAAATTAAAATAAAGCCGTGACTGTCTTAATATCCAGGTAAAATAAACTAGACGAACATAGTGCTCTGCCTCAAGCAAACCCTGTCCTCTGCGATAGTGATATGGAAGCCCTCACGTTTTAGAATTCGCCAGACTGTCGTTTGTGGCACTCCTAATTGTCCAGCGATTCGACGTAAACTGAGAGTTGGATCCCTTGTAACAATATCTACTGCCTCTTCCTCTAAGCCCGCTGGCAAATTTACTTCTCGGTCGAAATGATAATTATGTAGTCCGCATTCCCGAAACTGTCTGCGTACTTCCAGAACCGTTCTGTAATGAAGAATGCGCCTATCGGGAAACCGATGTCGGTATTAAATAACTGCTTGACGTGCACTGCCGTTACAGTAGCCATACACAAAATGCACGTCCGCATACCCTTGAGAAGAAAATATTTAAGGCATTTTGAAGAAATAAAACGTGTCCACTCACTAATTACACTCATCTGAACATTTGTTTATTGTATGATAGTCATGGTTCAGCACTTACGAAATAAGTAAGAACCTTCTTTATCATAAATCAATTTCCAGTACTCTTTTTTGTAGATTTCCAAGAAATTACTGTATGCACTACGACACGTGTTTATTTATTTTAGGATAACATTTTATTATGCGACGTTAACAATCACAGGCCTGTATAGAAAAAAATCGAGAAACACATGTCATCTATAAAATACCATACCGCGATTGCGATAGTTACTACATAGGCCAAACTAAACAATATTTATACAAAAGAATACAAGCCCACAAATACTCTAAAACAGACAAAACTGCTTTATCTACACACAAACTACAACGCGATCACCATTTCGATTTTGAAAACACACAGATAATTGATAAAGAACAACACACAATGAAAAAGGAAATTAAAGTGATGATTAGTATTAAACAGGAAAAAAATTCAATTAACAACAGAAGTAATATAAAAAATTTAAGCAGTATACAGGTTATTCCACGAGAGCCGTTCGTTAGAAATTTTCGTAGAACTTAGAATTCTGAAATTTTGGGTTCCAGGGTTATTCAAGATTCTCTTTCATTTTAAAATATCTTCAAGATCATACTACTTCCGGTTATACCGGAAGTCGCCATTAACTTCCTTATTTTAAATGGAACATCCAGTATATTATTTCATTTTTGGATTCCTGAGAAAATTTCATAGTGGGTTTTCATAGGTTTCCCTATACTTATTTTCAATTTTTTCTTAGATATCTTGTTTTTTTGGAAATTTTGACAGATGTAGCCCTGTTTTGAGCATTGCGCCCTTTAACCAATTTCGATTGGTGGTAAGCGCTTCTGGGGTAGACGGAAGCACAGGAATGATACTTTCGAATGCTATATTGACAACTGATTTATCGCATACAAGGTATCCAAAATTTAATGACCAATTACATCATTTTAAAAGTTGAAAAAGTTCGTTCTTTCAAATGGGGCAGCCTGTATTTTATTGGATGGTCGGATGCAGAATTTGATTCTGATCGATTTGCTATAACATTCCCTATACCTATTTCCAGTGGTTTTCTTGTTAATCCATATTTTTATCAAAAGGTGATCAAACTCCAAAAGTTTTACCTAGTAAGCCTTGATTTTGACAGGAATTGAAACAATGTTGATTTAATGTCAAAGCAGTATCATCGTACAGATACGTGAGGTATCTACTTACAGTTCTAGGGATTTTGTTAACTTGCTTAAGTACAGTTTATAATGGAGAATGTTGAAGAATATTCCAATAATGATTTATTAAATTTGTTTTACACGCACGGTGAATGTGGACGAATTGTTCGACGAACATGCAGACTATTTAATGAACGATATCCGGACCTACCAACGATAATTTACTATATGTATATATATATATATATATATATATATATATATATATATATATATATATATATATATATATATGTAATATAAAAATTGTTGGGGAATCCGGCAATAAAAACCTATAATTAGTCAATTAGAGTCCTTTATTTTATACTCTTATTTATATTCATCAGAGGTCACTTTAATCAAAAGAAAAAACAACCTTAGTTAATTTAGCCTACTAATTATAAGAAAGATCACTACTTACAAAAGCGAACTATTTGTTGTGAGAGATATATACATTTTTTAAAAAACAAAACCGGTAGAGAACAAAAACTCCACGTAATACAAACAAAACGTAGTATTAATTAAAAATTGTTTCTTTAAAAGCTTATTATTATTACATATTAAAACAATTTAAAAAATTATTTTTTCAGCAAACACGTAGTAAAGAACTACTTGTCTTGATGTAAATTACATTTTAACAACTCAAGTGTTGACACGGTAGTGTATTAAAATTTCAAAACCAATGTCATATTCGTATATGCAAAACCGATGATAAAAATACAGTAGGTGAAAAAACAAGCAATGTCAAGGTTAACGATATATATACAGATGTTCAAAAGTTACGTGCTAAATTTCAATAATGTGCTGCCTTACAAACAGGTTAAACTTAATTAAAAAGAAATTGCAAAATTAAAATTATAATTATATGAAAAAATTTGTGGAAGGACACCTGTTCTCTACCGGTTTTGTTTTTTAAAAAATGTATATATCTCTCACAACAAATAGTTCGCTTTTGTAAGTTAAGTATTGATCTTTCTTATAATTAGTAGGCTAAATTAACTAAGGTTGTATTTTCTTTTGATTAAAGTGACTTCTGATGAAGCTCTAAATCTACAGAGCGAAATATAAGGTATAAAATAAAGGACTCTAATTGACTAATTAAAGGTTTTTATTGCCGGATTCCCCAACAATTTCTATATTACATACTTGTTTTAACGGCAAAGACTCTTTGTCTACTTATATATATATATATATATTGATGTAGGTTAAGCCTACTCATAAAGGGCCTGGAACATAAATATAGGGCTGAGTTCTTTTAAAAAATGTTAATTTTTTTTTTAAAAAATAAGTCATAAATAGAACTGTATTTTCCACATGTCATATTAATTAAGTTAATACCGCGTTCTTAATTTATCAAATTAGTATCACTCTTTTATTTAATTCCTTGTAATCATTAACTTCAGTCATTTTCTTTTATATTTTTATCTCACCGAGGATATTTAACTTAATTGATAGAGATTATATGTCACCTTTTATGATCATAATCTATTTGTAATGTTAAACGTTTGGGTATAGTGATGTATGTTATTTGAGAAAATTGTTGTTATGAAAAAATGTATATAAACAACATTGAAATTAAGGTGCCTGGAGATTGAATAAAAAAATGAGGATTATTGAAAAAATTGGCATGACACGTCGAATTTTCATTAAAAGTGTGTGAAGGAATAAAGTCGATAAAGTGATTAAAATTTATAATAAGATAGTCAAAACTTACTATAAAGGAAGCCTATAAATTCCTGAACCACTAGTTTTTTTTTTAAAAAATTTACGAAGATTACCTTATCTTGAACCTGCTAAGGACGATAAACCAAAACTCCAAATTCTAAAAGACGCTATGTAGAATTTGGTACAAAACCAGACTTTCCCCGGCAGCATCAAATTACCTTATCTTGAACCCACTAAGGACGATAAACTAAAAACTTCAATTTCATAAGGACGTCGTCTAGAATTTGGTACAAAACCAGCCTTTTCCCGGCACTTGATTCCTTTGGACCTGTACATCAAGACTCAAGTATTCATCATTCACATAGAAGAACGACCAGTATCAAGTTTGTGTTTTTATTTTATAATCTCCTAAAATATAAAATTTTTATTTGTTACATTTCGAAAAAGAACGCTCATACTTCACTTAAATTCCTAAATTGTTAACAATAGATCACTATATAGTTAAATACCAGAAAATACAGTTCTTTCTACTTTGAATTTGAGTTACCTAATTTTAAAAATTTATATTATTAATATTTTATTACAATATTTAACCTTACCTTTGTATTATGTAACTTCATGTGACTTTTCATGCGAATATTATAGTATAGTACAGTTAAACTTACCTTGTTGCATAGAGATTCTTATTAAATAGTGTTATTTACAATTCATTCTCGTGTTTTATTCTTGTAATAACATTGGTAGTAAATTTCACTTGATATAACTTAGTTTAAACCGATATTTGTTTTCTATTCAAACACCGAACCTACTTTTATGATTATCTTGTTCACCATAAACAGAGCTAGTCGGAAGCATAACACGAACAACCTGTAGAACTAAATAATAAGTTAAGCACTGAATAGAGACCTATCAAAGTAAAATATATATATTGGATATTTTATCTTTTTTTTGTATGTGTTATAGAATAACATTTGAGTCAACTGTCAACTTTGACAACTGTTAAATCTAATATTATTTTGCTTTATATTATAGGTTCCGTATTTATTATACAACTTTCTTTTTTGGTCTTTATCAATATATATATTTAGTGTTAATAAGAATTAAAATTTATTTCTTATTTATTTTATTGGCGGTGTCATAATATTAAAATAATAGACTTTTTCTTGGTTTAGCAACCTTTAATGAATTTCAGTTTTTTACTACGACGTTTCGACTTCTTTATTATTAAGTCTTTTTCAAGTGATTAGAACAATTTATTTCGTGTCGAAACACATATTTTGTGTAACATGTATGGCCAGACATATCGAACCTTTTTATAGGGTCGAACTGCCTTTCTCGGAATATTTAGTGTAACTGTTACACTAGTTAGTCCTACTTAAGTTTCGATAATATTGGCCTACCAATAACAATGGGATTCACACTTCGAAAAGCATCGACTAATATTGTTGATAAAAACATTAAATACGTGTCTTTAAATGAAAAAAGTATTAGCTATTTGCCTTTTGAGGACACGCCTTACACATTATTATTGGATCTTATGTCTTAATAGTACTTACACAGGGATTAAATCCGACGGATGTTGTATGGCATATGCCGCATGTCAGTTAAAAATGATTACAAATTTTTACAAACAGACATGAATCAATAAATAAAACAGTGGCAAATAATTATAACCAAACCAAAAGCATGTCAATGTAAGCTCATTTTATGCGAATGAAGCTCGCAATAATTTTATGAATGTTAGCATTTCGCTACGTATCATCTAGATAATCCACTTTTGTTCTTAGCAACTATGGCGTCCGGTAAATAAAAATCCCGCCCAGCTCCTTGTGGTCCTTAAATAACAAACACAAACTTTGCGGCATATTGCAGATATTTATGCAGCTCACATAATCCTAATTCCTAATCTAATAATCTTCCAGACAACAGAATTAGATTACCGTACATTTATGATCTCGACTCGTGTGCACGATCTTCATTGGTTCAATAAATATGAACAAGTTTCCGAAAGAAAAATACAGACCGACCATCAATATATCCCGGGACATTATTCCGATCACGTTCGGAACGATGAGCGGCATTCAGGATAATGGGATATTACTTCTATTTCCTGGTCCTTCCTTGCACTAGATGTCTGTCATTTTTGCGAATAACTTGCAGACTTGCAACACGTAGAACCATACACGAAATTGTAATAAAGGCGGACAAGTATAAGGGATAAGCGAGACCTGCCATGTAATTTATTGTAGTGGAAATTTGTTCGAAAAATATTTTGTGGAGGTGATAGGAAAATTTAATGCTGATTATAACTTCATTACGTTGAGAATTTTATATTTATTTTGTTAAAGTTATTATTAGAACTTTAAGTGTTTCTAGTTCTAATTATTAACTGAAAATCACATACAGTACTACACTGAAAGTTAAAAAAAAATCAATGTAATTTCTGAATACACAGATAGTATTATTTGTAATACAATTAATTAAGCAATCGGGGTCGGGGTGATGTAGTGATGGTAACTAACAGGACTGCTACTCACATAAAGTGCAACTGGCTTACATACCGGGTGTCCCAGCAATGGTAACGAGGGACGGTATTATGGAAACGGATGTACCTAGAAATTTGAAACAAAAAAATTGTTGAGTAAATCGGCTAAGAGAAAATGCTGGAAATTATTTTCGAGTTTCTGAAATGGCCTCCAGGGGGCGTAATTGCCATCCTGAATTTTAAACCCCGTTTTCTGCAAAATTTTCTTATATTAATGATAGTCATAGTGAATACTATTTTAAAGCTGAGACAAATTCAAATATTTTTTGTTAAATGCTTTTTGCTCTATCTCTGAAAAGAAAGTGGTGGGGGGCGCTAGAATATTTTCGGAAAAAAATGTCGATAACTCTAAAAAGGCTTAACGTATCTTAATAAACTTGGAGTCGTTAAAAAGTGGGTTTCCTAGACTATCAATTGGACTGTGAGTGAGGTGATTGTGTTAGCTTACCTTGCCGCCAGATGGCGTTTTCTGACATAACCGCAAAAAAATTAACTTACTGCAAAAAAATTAAATGCAATGACATCACTTTTTTTACGTCATTACATAGTCAATCCAGAGCCTAACAAGCCAGTGAGAACCGCATCTCAATATCTTTATCCTAACCTAAGATATGAATAAAATAAATTTATACTAAAAAAAAAATACAATTTGGGAAGCATTTCCACTTTAAGGTTTGTTATTAATGTGTAATTATTCCTAATTTACCAAATAAAATGATAATTTATTATTTGGGATGCCAAACGATATTTTAAATCGAAATAAAATTTTGTTATTTATCTTTATTACTTTTTTTTACAATGCCTTTAAGGACGCCATAGTGTTTAATATCTGATATTAATACTACGTTGTGATATTGTCACCCGTTTTCAAATATTTAATGTTATCAAATATTTTTTTATTAAAAGTTTGGTTTTTAGTCAATAATCGATTGTTGAGTACGAATTTTATTAATTATTGACGTAATGTAAGTAATAACAGAAATCATTCTTTCGTAATTATCAAGATTGCCATGAAAACAAATGTCGTTTATATCTGACATAACTCTACGCGTTTTTCATGTCGTTGTTTGATGCTTGTCAAAGTGTGAAAGTCTCTTGATATCCTGTTTTAAATAGTCGATTTAAATTTTAATATTTAAATTAATTATTCCAATTATTCCAATAGAAGACATTTTAGTAGAATGGTATTTAGACGCTCAAGTAGATGTTTGCGCGAAACAGGACGAGTTCATCCTAGTCCAGTGCCTAGAAGAAATCGACACGCTAGGAACGAACAAAACGTCATTAATGTTCTTGCCTATGTTAACATTAACCCCCATTTAAGTTTAAGAAGAATAAGTTTCTACTTAGAAATTAGTAAATCATCGGTACAACGATTCCTAAGAGATCACTATCTACACCCTTATCATATTGAACTACATCAGGCTCTTTTAGAAACTGATTTTGATAGGAGATTAGAACACTGTCATTGGTTGAATTCTATGATAGATGAGGATCCCGATTTTTTATCTCGAATATTATGGACCGATGAAGCTACTTTTTCAAGCAATGGAGGAGTCAATTTGCATAATATGCATTATTGGTCGCCAGTAAATCCACATTGGATGCGTGAGGTAAACTATCAAAATCGTTGGAGTGTGAACGTCTGGTGTGGTACCTTAGGCGATCGAATTATTTGGACTTTTTAAGAAATCACTTGCCAATTTTATTAGAAAACGTGCCTTTACAAACGAGAAGAGATATGTGGCTGCAACACGACGGATGTCCTGCACACTTTTCTCAACAAGTCAGGAATTTTTTAGACCAAGCTTATCCAAACCGTTGGATAGGAAGGGGCAGTTTGTTTCCATGGCCTGCCAGATCTCCAGACCTTACTGTCCTTGACTTTTACATTTGGGGTAGAGTAAAATATATTGTTTATCAGACTCGCCCTACTACCCCAGAAAACATGATTGATCGTATCCGAAATGCTGTAGCCAATATTTCAAGAGCTGAAATCAGTACAGCCGTATTAAATACACGACGCAGGATAAATTCCTGCATAGAAAATGACGGAAGGCACTTTGAACATTTATAAACACTTTTTGATTTTCCTTTCAATCAACCTTGTTGTGTTTTATCGTTCTCAAGTTATTAGTTTCATAGATTCCATAATTTATTGTTATTATTTTATAAGCATTGCGGCTCGTTGTACTTTAAGTTAGTTTCTTTACTGTTCCCACACTTATTATTTTATAATTGTTTTGGCCTGTTGGCTTTCGAAGGTATTGTAAAAAAAAGTAATAAAGATAAATAACAAAATTTTATTTCGATTTAAAATATCGTTTGGCATCCCAAATATTAAATTATCATTTTATTTGGTAAATTAGGAATAATTAGACATTAATAACAAACCTTAAAGTGGAAATGCTTCCCAAAATGTAATTTTTTTTTTAGTATAAATTTCTTTTATTCGTATCTTAGGTTAGGATAAAGATATTGAGATGCGGTTCTCACTGGCTTGTTAGGCTCTTGATTGATTATGTAATGACGTAAAAAAAGTGATATCATTGCATTTAATTTTTTGGCAGTAAGTTAATTTTTTGGCAATTGTGTCAGAAAACGCCATCTGGCAGCAAGGTAAGCTAACACAATCACCTCACTCACAGTTCAATTGATAGTCTAGGAAACCCACTTTTTAACGACTCTAAGTTTATTAAGATACGTTAAGCCTTATTAGAGTTATCGACATTTATTTCCGAAAATATTCTAGCGCCCCCCACCAGAGGTAGAGATAGAGCAAAAAGCATTTAACAAAAATATTTGAATTTGTCTCAGCTTTAAAATAGTATTCACTATGACTATCATTAATATAAGAAAATTTTGCAGAAAACGGGGTTTAAAATTCAGGATGGCAAATTACGCCCCCTGGAGGCCATTTCAGAAACTCGAAAATAATTTCCAGCATTTTCTCTTAGCCGATTTACTCAACAATT
The DNA here is from genome assembly GCA_935421215.2 of Melolontha melolontha. Classification (NCBI taxonomy): domain Eukaryota; kingdom Metazoa; phylum Arthropoda; class Insecta; order Coleoptera; family Scarabaeidae; genus Melolontha; species Melolontha melolontha. Next base: position 99,190,471 of record OW285241.1, read on the forward strand.
TTTTTGTTTCAAATTTCTAGGTACATCCGTTTCCCTAATACCGTACCTCGTTACCCTTGTTGGGACACGGGGTATAATAGCATTCCAAGGACGTACCTTTCATGGGCGCGTTGCTATTAAGCATACAAGCCATGTGCCAGTTCAACGGTTTAGTCTCAGTAAAGACGGCGTGGGTTTTTTACGAAACATTAACCTGAATGGATCTAAAATTAGAAGGGCACCACCGCGATTTAAAGGCGACTTGTACTAGTGGATATACATTACGCGGAGAACATATATGCATTAGCGATCCCACTTTCTATAACTAAGAATTGAGAAGCGAAACGACACACAAATAATATACAACAATATTTATTTCGAACGTTTATAACTCAGAATACATAAACAGTACATAAACTTTGATCTTGGTACATAAAATGGAAAGCAAAAATATTAAGTTAATAAAACGGCTCAATAGGTGAAGCAGTGTATACACGATAACAACTTGAACTGCGAATATGCACCTTTTGTGTGATTGGTCGCCGAGAGTAGAAGAAGTAGGTGGGGTTGCTAGTTACTTATTTCGTTACTCATAATTAGAACCGGACGCATCAGGCCGAAATTACGATGAACCATATAAATGGTCTATAACATCGCCAAGTACGCAGATATTGAATATCACTATTCGTTCGGTTAACTGCACATATGTTTTTTGTCGTTGAATTGTGACGCAATTACTTCAATATTACACTTAAATTCCTTTCTTCATGGGCGTAGATGAAAGCGTGAGGAGTTTTTAAAATTTATTTTATTTATTAGTTTATATTTCGTAAGATAAATAAAGTACGGTGAGTTAGTTTCTTTTTTCATTGTTTTAACTGTGTCTAGTGAATTTCGTTAAGTTTCAATAACTTACGCATTCAGTTTTAATTTTCATTTATTTAGAACTAGAACATTGTTTCTTTTTCATATACACATAGGTCCAGCCCGCTACGGGCCATACGCAACAATATACGTATGGAACGTAATGCGATGTGGCAACGTATATACGATGCCACTCCGCGTGCGCATACATAAGTTCGATGATCGAGAGCAATAGATTGCTCGTCATTCGTATCTAGCTGTGCAAACGTAAAGGTTGCAACAGTTGCAAGTTAAACTGTTTAGAATTTTCTAGACAATAACCCCTAGAAATCTCGAGGGAGTGAGGCGGGAGTTTTACAATAGGCTCGGCTATTGTTTGGGGAGAGAGGGCGGTATTTTCGAATCCTATATTTAGTGACTTTCTTAGAATTAAAATTTATTTTGCAGAATTATTGATTTTTTTACTTTTATCTTTTAGAAAATGTTATTGTTTTTTTATTACTTAAAATTACTTTTCCGTAGCAGCTAAGAATACAATAATAATAACTTGGAGATATAACGACCTTATTATATCTCAAACAAATGTGCAAATTACGTATACAGAACGAATATGCAAACGACTATATCCTTGCGCGGTTTAAGTCTTACTAAATTCATAACTCTGCAATGTATGGTAATGTAAGCTAATGCGCGTAGAGGGGATTCGCTGTTGCCACTTATTGCTGGGTATGGCCCGCTGAGAGCTGGTCCTATCGGTATGATATGGAACAGCTTCGAGAATGGCATCGTAAAACAATCGCGAGTTGGATTAAAAATCATACTGATTGTATGTCATTCGCCAATGATTCCGAAATTTATTTTTATTTTAAATTAGATTCGCTGGAATCTGACAATTTTAATTAAGAACTCTGTGAAACTTGAATGGCAGCAAATATTCCATTAAATAGACTTAACTATCCCACCTTCAAGGCATTTCTCCAAAAATATACTGGTTAAAATGTTCCTGATGAATCCACCTTACGCAAATATTATGTTCCTAAGTGCTACATGAAAGCAGTAGACGCATTAGAAGCAATCTTGCAAATAGAAATAGAATTTCAAAGTACCTATGGATAAATGCCGATGAAATTGTCGATATATTAGGACACTGGTAAATGTTGTAGCTGCTGTACTACATTTAACTATTCCATATAAAGCATATGTAATAGCAACAAAGTTATAAGTACAGTTGATACGGAAACAGTAGCTAAAACCATTTACCAGAATCTACACCAAATGCTTCATTTGGACGACAGATACAAAGACAAAATACTTTTATTTGTCAGTGGCAGTACTACATATATGATGCAGACTATTAAAGGAAACATATCCTAATATGCTGCATATTACTTGTGTAGCACATGCTCTCCACAGAATCTGTGAATATATCAGAGATACCTTTCCGGAAGTTAATAGAATTGTATTTGCTTTTAAAAAAGTTTTCAGAAAAGCACCATTGAGAGTAGCTCTTTACAGGGAAAAACTTCCATCTTTGTCACTGCCTCCCTCTCCAGTAATAACTAGATGGGGAACATGGTTGGAAGCTACTAGTTTTTATGCAGAAAAATTCGATAGTTTACACAATTTCGTTACATGTTTAAATGACAATACTCGAAGTAAATCTGAGTGCAAGTAACTAATAGAAATTCCAAATTTAAAAACTCAGTTGTACTTTCTGCAGGAAAACTTTTGGAAATTTGCCAAAACTAATCACTTATTTTGAAAATCAAAATCTCAAATTAAATGATGGATTAACCACATTACATGTGGCTATTAATAATTTGAAAAATATTTCAAGTGACTTCTGATGTGGCCTACGGCAAAAGTTAGACGCAGTTCTTAATAGAAATCCAAATTTAATAACATTGCGGCAATTGTGTATGGGGACAATGCCTCAAAATCTGACTGCTAAATACGCTAAAGTGAAAGAATATTTCCAGTATGCACCTATAACCAGTTGCATTGTAGAAAGGACGTTTTCTATTTACAAGGATGTATTTCATTCAAAGAGAACAAATTTTACAGAAGAGAACCTTGAGAAAGTATTGCTAGTTAATATTAATGCTCCTTTGCTCAACTTGAACTACAAAATGAACAATTAAAAATGTATTTCGCATTTTATAGGTTCATCCGTTTGTTTTCCAATTATATAAGTAAAATTAAAAACTCTTTGAAAATGCAAATTTTCAATAGTACGCCCGTGGGCGATGAGTCATCGGGCTCTTGTGTCCGGTCCCTACTCATAATATGTTTTTGAATATAAACGTGAAGAATGTATTAAAGACAGTTTATATTATGGGAAAACTGAAATTGTATTGTATAATAATTACTAAAGAATCGTAAATTAAAAAAATAAGTCCAACAAAAAAAAATTATTATCACAAAACAACTTTCCAACAATACTCACAATTAATTAAGTATTCGAATCGTGCACCTTAAACTTCTAAACAATACCCCACCCGATCATAAAATCCACGTCTATCTTTTTCCAACATTTCGGGTGTAATTGATACTATGAAATTTCTTATTTTTTGACATAGTTCGTCTAAATTATTAGACCGCTGTTGCTTGAAACTGTAATTTTTTTACTTTAGATAGCCCCAGAAGAAAAAATCATTGGGGTATAAACCCAGTGATCTGGGCGGCCATTCAATTGTGCCACCTAGAGAAATAATTCTATTTTAAAAGGTATTTCTCCAAAATTGGTGCACAATTCCACTGGGTATGTTCTGGATAAAAGGAATAATGTCATTCTGCAGCAATTGTAAATATTTTTGTGAATTTAACCCGCCGTTTATAAAAAAAACGGACTAATTATATTATAAACCCATACATTCAATTTCTGTGGGTATTGTGAATGAGTTGTATACGAATTACGAGTATGTTTGTTCCCTTTTGACCAATACCTTACTAACATAGGATTATATCGATCGTATAAAATAAATGAAGGCTCGTAGGTAAAGAGAATATTAGAAATAAAATTTTCATCCATACCACATTTCTCAATTATATCCAAACAAAACTGAACTCGGTTATAATGATCTCCAGGAAAAATTTCATTTACATTTTCTACATGATACGAACGGTATTTATTTTTCCTTGATATGTTTCTAACAGTTTTACGGGAGACATCAACACTCACTAATTTGGCCTAACGTTTTATGTTCATTATCTTCAACAGTAGCGCATACCATGATATCCCGATCTACATTATCATGTGCGGGCTTTTTATGTAAAGTGGGAGAGATACATCTGTATTTTTCAAAATTTTCCTTTATACGATGAATTGTATTTAAACAGGGAACAGGACGATCAATGAAAGTAGTTCTCCAAATATCTATAATTGACGAAAGTGTGTGCCCTCCATAAAACCAATTTATAATTTGCACCTATTCATTAATAATAAAGTTTGATGGTTCGGTAAAGTAATTGACATAATCACTGACATTCCTGTCATATAAACTAAAATGGATACATTTAATTTTAACTCCCACTACCCTCTCCTATAATAGGCTTTCGTAGTTCAAGTTGTTATACTGAATACCGGGTGTCTCAGTTATGTTCTTCCATTATCTCCGTTATCTAATAAAATAAAAATTTGAATTTTGGGGCATCTAATATACATTTAATGTTCTTTTAGTTGACCGCCTAATATTAATATTCTTTCGCTTCCGGTTTAACTGGAACTGACCTTTTTATTTTAAACAGCGGACTATATATTTTCCTCAAAATTTTAATTCTACAGAACATTCTCTTTCCCATAAAGGATCACACTTTGTATTTAGACTACAAAACAGAAGTGAAATTGTATTTCAAATTTTCAGAAATTGGAATCGTAGAAACCAAAGCGATCTATGGAAACTAAAGCAAAATTTGACATTATTTGTCTGTTAACCTTGACAGTTCATAAAGTGCTGCGAACAAAGTTGTGTTTGAAATAAATAACGACGATTTTACAAATGAGGAAAAATTGAGTATGATCTTCATTTATGGGGAATGTAGAAAAAAATAGCGTGATGCTATCCGTGTTTACGCAGAGGGGTATTCTGACAGACGTATGCCAAGCGATATATACGGGGTTGGGCAGAAGTATCGCATCAGTCTAATAATTCCGTATTAAACTTTAGAACAAAATGTTGTCAACAAAAGTTTTTTGACAAGTTATTTTGTATTGGCTTCAATCATTTGCGTTTTTTTTCATGATGATTACATCTGACAGCAAAAAAAATTATTTTTTTTTTAAATTGAAATATTTTCTTTTAGAAAATTCGAAATCTTTATTAATTTCTGAATATGAATATGTACTTTTTTCATGGGGTTAGATAATCAAAATATTGAGAAAAAAATAAAATTTAATAAACGTACATTTGGACTAGTGCAGTGTTTTGTAGATTGCTTTGGAAATTGTAGATTTTTTTACTGTCATTGAATTATTGACGTTTCACAATAAAATAGTTTCCATCGTAAAACTTGCTTTTTTTAATACGTGTTTTGTGTGAAAATGGTCAAACTAACTACTAAAGAAAGAATAGAAATTCTTATGATGGTCGGATATGGTGACAGGCAACGTTCACATCACGAAGTTTGCACTTTATTCAATAATGTTTATTTGGATCGAGATCCTATAGCTCAATCAACAGTTTCGAGATTGGTTACTAAATTTAGAGAAACGGTCGATGTTAGAGATATACCTAAAGCTGGCCGACCAAAAGAAATCACTAATGAAAACCGATCTCTTCATGTTTTACTTGATGTAACGGAAAATCCCACTACGTCAACCTCTCAACTAGTATTAGAAAATGATATGAGTAGCAGATCTATTAGACGAATATTAAAAGTAAACAAATACAAGCCCTATAAGATACACTTACTGCACGAACTTAACGAAGATGACCCGGACAGAAGATTACAGTTTTGTGAAACAATAATGGAATTGTCCAATAACGATCCAAATTTTTTAAACAACATCGTATTTTCTGACGAAGCTATATTTTGTCTAAATGGATTTCTTTCTTTGGGGACACTTGAAGTCGCAAGTATACAAGGAGAAACCTAGAAACCTAGAGGATTTGAGAGCAAAAATTACTCGTGAGATACAAGCATACTACCTAATAGTTTACAAAATACAATTCGTCATTTTTGGGAACGTTTAGGACACTGTCAGGTCGTAGAAGTACGTCACTTTGAGCATTTAATTTAATTTTGTAGTTTGTTTACTTTTATTAAATTTTATTTTTTTCTCAATATTTTTATTATCTAACCACATGAAAATAGTACGCATTCATATTCAGAACTTAATAAAGATTCCGAATTGTCTAAAAAATAATATTATTTCCATTAAAAAAAAAAAAATTTTTTGGCTGTCATATGTAATCATCATGAAAAAAAAACAAATGATAGAAGCCAAAACAAAATAACTTGTCAAAAAACTTTTGTTGACAACATTTTGTTCTAAAGTTTATATTTACGGCATTATTAAAGTGATGCGTTACTTCTGCCCAACCCCGTATATGTATTTTACACGTCTGGCTTCAAATTTGGAGACATGTGGTGTCTTTTCAAAGAAAAAAAACGATTTTAAAAGAAAAACTGCTACTGATGAAGAGCACAGTGCTGGTGTTTTGGGAAGTGAGTTTAATAATCCGGTTATTCCAATTCGAGAAATTGAAGCAGAATGCGATATCTCTCGTTCTTCTATTCAACGAATACTAAAATCCGCGAAATTCAGCCCTTTAAAAATTCGCCTGCATCAAGGATTAGAACCAGGAGATTATGAAATAAAATAGGCGTTTCTTGCATGATTGGAGACTACTCGTGAAAGTGGCATTGGCTCAATATTAAGGATAGATGAGAGCCGCTTTCATAATAATGGAACCGTAAATCGACATAATTATCATTATTGGCCTGTAGAAAATCCTCATTGGATGAGAGAGACCAACTTTCAGAGAATTTGGGGAATTAATGTATGGTGGGACATGATCGATAGGTAAATTATTGGACCAAAGCTTTATGAAGGAACCTTCACTAGTCAGGCATATTTAAATTTCCTTCAGCGTGAATTTCCAGATTTTCTTGAAAATGTTCCGCTGAATGTGCGTGCCAACATGTATTTTCAGCATGCTCACAATTCTAGAATTGTAACTGATTATGTTAATCAGATTTTCCGTAATAAGTGGATAAATAATGGACCGGATGGACCAATAAGATGGCCTGCAAGATCACCCGATTTAACGCCGTTAGATTATTTTCTATGGGGATATTTAAGGGGTAGGATATACCACGCGCCTCTTGCAGATTTAGAAGATTTAAAAAATAGAATTAGAGATGAATGCGCAGCTCTTAATGCCGAGTTATTAAGAAGTGTTACCTCTGGTGAACTTTTGCATAGAGCCGAATGCTGCATTGAAGCAAATGGGCAACATTTTCTTTAGCATCTTTTTTGGCGCTCACGGTTCAAGTTTGATGCCACTAAGAGATTCATAAATACTGTTCTTGTATAAATAAAATTAATAGGTATAGTATTTTTTGTGATTCATTTAACATTATTTTTCTGCTGTTTGACTTTCTATAAAGTGTTTGTAAATTACTCTTGCCTAAATGAATATTCTTTTAAACAGAGATTAAAAATACATTTTTGGGAAGTGTATTTCTGCTACTTTAACCTTCCGATAACTGAGGGCGGTACAACTGTTCCTCGAACAGTTCTTTTTCCTTGTTTTTGTACATAAAGGTTGTAATTTCGGCCAATCCAACTCAATTTTCTTTATTTTCAATGTGTACCAACATTATATGCGCATTACGTCGTAATTGCATGCTCTGTGTTCCCTAAATAGAATAAAATTATGCATGAGATATAACTGCCTCCAGCATTCACGTTCGAAATGGAATTCTGGTAACATTGCGCAATTTGACGAAGACATCTTGTATCACGTGTTCTTTTTCAAGGTGAACCATTAATATAGCTTTAGTCTCTGCGTGTTATACGGACAACTAAAAATTATGTTTCATCTCAGGCTGCTTCTCACAGACGCAAGCAGTTTCATCTTTCTTTAAGACAAGAACTTATTAGATCACCATGTTACTAGAAGACTGGAAAATCCAAGAAGATTCCACAAACGTGTTGTGGATGCTATGTTTTTTTTTCACTTAATGTAAATGGTCCCAGCAAGTTGTATGTCCGACACTGGACACAAATAACCAGATACAAGTGTAAGGTGTAAACAAGATGTAAAGGTACCATTAGTTTATGCGCTCTCAAATTCGTCATTATCATAATTTTTTCTTGTGGCTCTTGACACAAATTGAGTAGTCCTTGATGACGTATGCAAAAGTCACAAACATCGGAAGCTGGTGAATCAAATCCAATGTTGAATTGACCATTGAATATACGAGTACAACTGAAAAATTTGTAATTAACCTGGTAGCTTAATACTCCAGAACTGTTATAAGCTTTCCTAAGATTTGTAATAATATACTCGAATAGTAAGTAAATTCTTCAGGATTTAGTTCGTCCGTAGTGACTTTCTGTGCCCTTAAAATTGTGGATAAACTCCATGACTTTCAATTTTTTCGAGGTACCTTTATGTAAGCGGTGATCACCACCCCTGTTTTCCAATATGCCAATACTAGTCTTCATTTTCTTGGCAATATTTTGAACGCGCCTCTAGCTGACTCCAAAAACAGAAAGAAACATTTTCTGGCAAACATCTTGCTTTTCAGAACTTATCCATATTTTATAATTAACACTCATGCTGTGATGCTTCGCATTCTGTAGTTTCCTGTTCTTTGTTCTTTTTGGATGTATATACTTGAAGAAGATGGTATATTTTAGTGTCTTGTTTCACTTTATCTAGTTGTTTGTCGACAATCGCTTAATTCTTGTAGTGCAATATTATTGCTGGATTCATTATTGCAGGGGCATTCGAACATACTCAAGTTAAAAATCATGACCAGAATACCTAAAAAAATAAAAAATAAGTTTGAAGCATAACCTCTAGATAGTTACAAGTTCACCTTATTTGTTTTTCCGTTCTTTCTCTGTCGCATTTGCCTTTCTTTTGCGACTTCCACGATAACTGTCACCTATTACTCGTACATGTTCACATTCCATTTTCTCATATCATCAAGCATATTAATAGCAAACAGAATGATGGAAGATATGCTAAAGTATATTCAGATTGCATTAAATTCGCAGCGCAAGAACAAAACCTGTCTTGAAAGCCTATGTGTAGTGGACAAAATGCACTTTGTATGTTCAACCAAACTTTACTTTGAATGTCCAAGGCATTGTTAGAACATGCGCCTTAGGTTAGAGAACCAAACGCCATCTTCAGTGCAAAAGTTTAAGTTTTGGACGAAACACATTTTGGTTATCTGCTCTTCATTTATTTCTCTACATAGCGGTATATAGGCAACCTTTTATTCTATTGGCCTTCGCTACATATTCCTCAATTTCTTCTTATGAGTCCTTAAATAGTTTTTGCTCATCACTTTATATCTCTATTTTCAATTACTAATATTCATACAATCGTTTCTTTTGATATTGCCACTTTTTTAAATTTTATTATGCATGGATTTAATCATATCGTATTCCGTCACTGCTTTTTAAGAACATAAAGAATTTATTTTTAAATTTAAAATACCCATTTAATAATTAAATGATTATTAAAAACAAATTCACGGTTCGTTAGGATTATTTGAAAATCTTTTCGTTCGAAAGGGACTTAATATAAACTTCTGAGGGCCAAGTTAATTTAAGCGGAAGGGTTAGTCTACTGTTTCGGCAGTTCAATATTTACATGTTGAATTAATTCCATAATTGATTTTCTCATCGTCGAATGTTTCCCTCACTGAATTTAGAAATACAATAACATCCCAACCCGAATTTAAATGGGTTTGTTTTATAGGACGGAGTAAGTTTGTAAGTGTCTCTACTGAGTTATGAGTTCTTATTACTACCGTTACACTTCGCATATATTAAGAATGCTCTTAATTCAATTTTATAATTATCTTATTCGCAAATATATTAAATTTAAAATATTAAAGACTACTTAGCCATTTGGGGCATACGTATTTGCAAGAGAAAACCTTTCTTTTGTATTGTACCGGTCATAAATGACAGCATTCCGAGAATATTTACCAGACAGTAAACCCATGCATTCTCCAATGTTCTTTTTTAAGTTCTATTATACATTTCAATTTAGTTATTAATTAATTACTTACAACTTCCACGCGAATTCTTTCCGAATTAGTATTTTATTTATTATTGAGCTATTTTTCCTACATGTCGAAATTATACCGACTCCGTATTAAAATTAACATAATTATAACCGTGACTATTGTAAATTTATCTAAACCATATCACGTGAGATATTACTTTAAAGTATTTTTCGCAAGGAATGTTTTAATGATATCAACTTCATTAACATCACAACCCCTTAGTTCGCGCCTTTAATTAATTCTCAATTGTTAGACATAGTTATTTTCAATATGATTGGTTATCCTTAAACCAGCTCATAGAACAACCCTTGTCAACGACGGGTTTTCGCTTACACAAAACTTTCTCTATACTCCCAAGAAAGCAAAACTAAATCAGGGGTACCTAATAATATAATATATATAATAATATAAAATATTATTAAAAATCTGGTGTGAAGAACACAAATACAGGTTTAATATTAATATTTTATATTAAAAATACTTTTGTATTATACAAAACTGGTGGGGTTTTACCCACTCATGTATGTTTCAATTATTCTTTTAAAAAATAATTGATTAACGTGTTAACTTTGAATATCTATAACTTAAAAATAGATTAAACAGTAATTTCTCACTCAAAGTATTTTAACGGATCTACACAAGAAATTACGTGATCTTTTAAAACTAATTAGGAACTTAAATTGGCGAATACAAGAACTTAATATGTCAAATTATATAGAAAGAAAACACAAAATAAAGAAAGGAACTCTTAGCTTTCCTCCGAACGTTGGAAGTGGGCGATTATAATTTCCGCTGATTAATTTGGTTGATGTAGCCAGAAATCGATTGTATAGATTTTTCGGCAGGCCGTAAAAAAACTGTGGAAGATTCAGTAGCCCATGGGGAAAAACACCTACTTAAGGGTGCAAACAAATGAATAAAAATTAAAAGAAATAAATTAACTTCGGAATTACATACCAGAATGTACTAGTAGTTTTAAAGACACAAAACTTAGAAGTCGATAATGGAAAACGAACCCCCTCGCTATTGTAAAGTCCCTTTACAGGTAAATTTGTACGTCCAATAAAATACGTGGAACTTTATTAAATCCCTTAAGTACAGGTGGGCATGAAACAAAAACGATACCCCTTAATAAGCGATCATAAAGCCCTAAATTTTATGAATCTACGTGATAAGCCAGAGAAGGAATTCGGTGGTCGGTATCACGACTGATAGATATCGGTGTCGACATTACATCTGCGCGACAAATAACCCCGCTCTCGACAATCAAACGGGGAAAGCAACAAAGACAGCTAGTACAAAAAGATATCTACAGGTAGTTTCAAAATTAAAAGAACAAAAAGGTAAAGAAAGAACTCCAATTGGCGACAAATAATTAAGTCTCTACGAACACGTAACAAAGTATAAGATTTTATGGTGGAAGAGCAAAAAAATATTTGTCCTTCAAGTACTTAACCTTAATTTGATGTAAGGTGTATAATCTTCGTACACCTTCTTCTTCTTTCTCTTCTGATTTTTTGGATTGGACGGCAGTAAGTCCAGGCACTTAAGCATACTGTTCGTTGTACCAGGGGTATCTTTCAATTCTACTCTGTTAGTCGTGTGTCCTCGATAATAGTCACTATCCTCCTCAGGAGAAATTTGAATACTCTCATAGGATGCAATAAATAAGTTCCGAAATGTTTCTGTTTGAGTCCCTTCAGTTCTTCACAAGTGCATATTACATGAAGGCAGTTTCCTCCTGTTTTTCACATCTCCTACACCAAAGCTCGCTAAGCAAGCTCATGCAGTACAAATGCTTGCTTAACTGACAATGTCCTGTTATTAAGCAAGCAATAATTTTAATTTATTTTTTTATTAATACGAAGTAGGTTGGGTAAAAGCTGTGCATCCAGCCCCCCTAGTAGTAACTTAGTATAGAGTTGAGCCTCCGCTAGCCTCCATTTCTTTTTATGTTCTATTTCTAGTCGTAACAGATCTCCCTTCTAGCGGAATCCTTGACGATTTCATAGACAGGTTCTGGTCTTATGAAGTGCCTCTTAGAACCCTCCTTGGCCAGTTCGTCGTCTAATTGCCTTTAATCTCCTCATGTCCTGGCACCCATATCAGTGACACAGTATTGTATTGTGACAGTCTATTGAGGACTATTACTGTATACAACCAGTGTACCATGCTTTAGTCCCCAGGTCTGGCCAACAGCTCTTCTGCATCTCCAGCAGAGCTGTGTCGCCCTGACCTCCATTTTGACTAGGTGTCTGCTCCAATTCAATTTCGCATCAAGTGTTATGCCTAGATACTTTACTTCATTAGTTAGTTCTAACGCTTGTCCAAACAGCACTAGGCTGCTCAGATCATCTTTCTAAACAGTCGAACCTGTTATTTAAATGTAAATCGGACATATTACAAATATTGGCTTTACGAGTATATTCTTAATAATGATGAAGCTGCGTTTTGACTAAAAACTCAAATTTAGTTATGATATCAACGTTCATATTTTAATTAAGGAATCGTTGCTGGATTTATCAATATGTCCAACATGGTTTAATATTTTATCCAACACCTCCTAATAATAGACCTATAACTATGGCAATTTTAAATCAATTATGTAGCTTATAACTCACTAGTGAGTTAAAAACATAATTTATCTCACTAGTGAGATAAAACAAAGTGAAATTTAGATTGCATAGAGACATTCAAACTGCTATAGTATTAACACATTTATATTAATTCTAAAGGGTAAACAATAGCAACTAATTAACATTTACATTAATATTAAAGTTGAAGGAAAATTGTTGAAGGAAAGTTGAAGGAAATCCTCTTTGTATCTGACTGCATTCAGGTTATTCGAATTTAGAGTTATACTAGAAGACGTATTTGAAGTATCCTGAACAGAAATTTGATGACCAGAAGTCGAGGACGTTAGACTGTCTGGACCTTGTATCTTTCTGGCTATATCAATCTTAAGAATAGAAATAAAACTACGGTTTTTAATCTTCACTTTTAATCATTACTCGTAAAACGACAATTGTTTCGCCAACACAGTGGCTTCCTTATGGATTTTCATCAAGTAAATGCCGAATCAATTCAATTATATCAATCTTGTTGGATACTGAATCTTGTATATAACCTTCTGCCACAGTGGACGATTTCCACCCACCATGTCGTTTAACTGTTGTAATATCAGCTCCTGCGTTTGCCAGAAGAGATGCTGACGAACGTCTCAGACTATGTCCTGTATATAATTGAGCTTCTGGTAGGTTCAGGAAAGATGCAACTTTCTGAGGTATCTTAGAAATGGTGTTAATTCCAACTGGCTGGATAGTGCATTTTTCTTTCTTGTAATTTAGGAATAATCTGCCATGTGGAATACCTTTTGGTCTCATACAGACATATTTTCTGTAGAGGTCAAGAATATCTGTTGTAAATCCTTCTGCCATAACAGTGAAACTTCTAGATGCGTTTGTCTTTCTGTCAGGTATCTAAACATACAAGTATCCTCCTTTATCTTCTATATCGTCAACTTTCAGCTTAGTTATTTCATCACAACGACACGCACCTGATATACCCATTATTAAGGCAACCTGCATAGAATACACGAACGAATAATGAATAAATACTTTGAATTAAATATAAGAAAATAAATAATACCTTCATCATCAAATATTTATTGTTAGGAGCCTCATTCAGAAACTTCTCTATATGTATCCTCTCCAAGATTTTCGCCTTTTTGGACTTGTGGGTTCTTGCCTCACTCTTCAAAAAGAAATCAGTTTTCCGTATTTCGATATGTTACTATTCATATACACTTTCAACGTACTTCTTAACATGGAATACTTCGTCCACAATGAAGAGGGTGCTATTTTCCTTCTATAAATATGGAAATACGCCAGCATAACTTCTTCGTTAATTCCAGTGATACTTTGCTGTTTTCTCCATTCTTCAAAATGACGAAATTCTTTGTCGTAATTATCCTTCGATTTTTTGGCAGTAATTTATAACATGCTGCTTGAGCTTCTTTCTTAACTTCTAGCGGAATGAAACCAGCCTCTTGCAACTCTTCCATTACCATCAACTTTTAACTGCAGTATTATTAATCAATCACTAATTTTGTTTGCTTGTTGATTTGCATTATTTATTCTCCATAGTAACTGCATTACTGTATATGAACTTTTTGCATTAGTCGTTTATAATTTAAATTTGACATGGAACGTCAAATTTATAATTTAAATTTGACATGGAACGTCAAATTTATAAAACATTAAAAGCCATTTTGAACGGATCTTAAGAGGTGTTGGATAAAGTTTTGTATTGCACACGTGTGTTAATTACAAATAAGTCACTTGAGAAAAGTAGCTACTTTTCTCGCGTAACTTATTTGTAACATAACACACTTGTACAATAAATAACTATTATTTTGACTACTAATTATATATATTGAGTATTGTCATTCTCATCAAAATAATTCTAAATTTTGATGAATTCTATATCTTGGTACCAATGTTCTTGTAAAGCACTCTGATTGATGGTACTAACACCCTACTTCATCTTTAAATAACATTTTCGGATATTTCGCACGAATGAAGAAAAACGCTATTTCAAACTCCTTGACATTTTCTACAAATTTTATAAATTGTGCGTTCGTTAGGGATTTATAAATATAAGTTTCGTGAAATATACTACGTATTAAACGCAATTACAGTTAACTTGATTTTCTTGGAATGACAAATCGAGGATATTTATGACACGGACGCCCTTACATTATATATTTTCATAGTTCATTATGTACTATTGACATTACCTTCTCCTTTAATGTTATTTTTACATCGGTGTTCTTATTACCAACTTTTTTACTGTTAATACATTTTAATAAAGCAATATTTGGTTACGCGTTTTGCCATGTAAATAAATTGAAGACCTTAGAGCAACAACGGTACATCCCACAAAACTGATTTTTTGAGAAAATCAACTTTAAAGTTTTCAACTAAATCCTGAAATACTAAGGAATAAAATAAAAATATTGCAACTTACTATTTGAAAATTTTTAACCGTTTTTCGAAGAATGCTGAAAAATAAAAGAAAAAAAAAGCGTTTTTGTTAAATAAATTAATTTTATTAAAAAAAATGTGACTCTACCCTTATTATATTAAAACATATTGAAAATTAACAAATCGTAAACGTACGATTGTACGTAGTAGGTATATAACAAAAAGTAATGAGTAAACATTCTAAAATAAACAAAAACTTTTAATAAAAGAAAATAACATTTTCATAGGTAGTTAAGGTAAAAACCATTGCTCAAACGACATATTACCTTGTTACATTGGGAAATTATTATTGTATTTTTTATTGAGAACAAAAACAAAATAATATTGTAACTAGGAACTTTAAACAAAGGAGTAAAAATTAAAAATAAACTACACTCTTTCAGTGAAAACAACAACTTTAATTTTCGTCGTCAATATCGCTAAAGTTGTCCAAATGTTCGATCTCATTCTCATCATCAATAGGCTGAGCAATAATATCTACATTATTAGCTTCAACGACCCCAATGTCTCTGTAATAGTTTTGATAAATAGGCGGTATGTATCTTAGAAGTGCTGATAGATTAGAATTTTTTTTTGGATTTAATGGAATAGGAGCATCGTATTTGATTTTTAAATCTCTTATGGTCAGGTTTGCTGATGTTCTTACATCTTTTTTACCAATATTTATAGTTTTAAATTCTTCATTCCAAATATGTTTTAAAAACATTACATTTGGACTATCTTTTCCGAATTTAAATGTAACAATTTTACTGAAATTAAGTTTATCCTTATTATCAGTCTGAGTTTTCTTCGTAATTTGCATCTGCAAGTCCTTAAAGGACAAAATGTCTTGCTGTTGAAGAACGATTACTTTGAAAGGGTTCTTTCTTCTTGCTTTTGAAACAGCTTGATACCAGTCATCAGGAGTATATACTTGTTTTAAATGGTGGCGTTTATATTTTTCTATAATCGCAAAGTCACGATCAGACGGAAGATGCGTGTGTCCGACTACTAGAAATCGGTGCTCTATGGACTTAAAAATATTTTCTTTTACTAGTTGTTGCCATAAGCATACCATAGTCCAATTTTTATTCTGCCCGGCGAAATTATCGCTATATACAACGAGCTTCTTATATTCATTGCGATTTTCCTTAAAATGTTTATATAATATGCTAGCAATCTCATCGCTGCCACGCTTTGCCAAGTTTTCAGGCCACATATACATGTACCCTATATCTTCAATACAGTCATGTATACCTAGGTTATATGTCCACGCTTTTCGTAGATAAAAAGCAGGCCCAACTGTCAAATTTGGTACAGGTAGAGCCTGTTATAAATCAAAGCTTATGACGAGAGTATCTTTTGTTTTCTTTGCATTTTCTATCTCTTTTTGAGGCTTTTTTGAAACGCTTCTGCTCTACGATGATGTAGTTCAAGCTCAATCTTTAAGCTGTCTGCTGATTCACTTTTACTCATAGCACTTTTAGTCTGAATGTTGAGAAAGTCACAGGTTTTGCAAGTGTCCGTTTTGGGCAGCTTAAATCCGATGTTAAATTCCTTGCAAAATACGTTCCTATAGTAGCTTTCTTTTACGGGATGCAAACCTTTCTTTTTACATCATTCAAGGTAGTAATCCTGATAGAGAGCAGAAATTGATTAGTCATGATCTATGAATACCTTATTAGGATTTTTTTGTCTACTATAGTGACTTGTATATTTAGGGATTGACTTAATGTGCGGCTTTACGTTTTCAAGATCACTGTCACTAATCTTATTCGCTCTGTTCTGGTGTTTGCCACGTTCATCATTTTTTGGGAGACTAGCACCTTCGCTCATCTGTTCATACAAAAGTTGAACTCTTTTTTTTTAATTTTGCAGTCCGTGAACCGCAAGAAACTCTTGTTTGCATATTTTGATGTCAATACCATTTATCTTGACAAAATATTGTATCGAAACTTTGCGCGACGATACATTTCTTTTTGTTTTTTAGGGTAAGACCTTTTTTCGGGACAGATTTCATTTGTGAAAACAGGTAAATATTCTGTTTGTTGTAATCTGCTAAGTCCCAAAAATCGTTGAAGATTTGCATTTCCTTTCCTTCCAGAGCATCTCGACATTTTCGGCGACACTTACACGAAGGTCCAATTTCTCGATTAGGTACTTGTTTTTGTAGTTTATTTACATAATCGTGACCCAAATTTCGTTTAATTTTCCTTTTATTTCTACTCTGCCTTTCAAGGTTTACTTTGCGCCATCTTGAAGGAGGAACTTTATCTGGTGTGGGCAGACGACCTCTTTTACTTAGAGAACCATTTTCTGTTTCGGTGACGGAAAGATCATTTTCCTAAAAAGGAAAAATTGCGTTAAAATCTTACTACAATATTTACTAGAGTTTTTAAGTATAACAATATCAAGTCTGAGATGCTTTATTGGTCATAAGAACATTTTCATATCAAATGAAATGCTAAAAAAATTTTTGTTTATTATTTTTTTTTTGCAAAATCATACCTTCTGTAAAAAAGTTTATGCATAAAAGCGATAAGCCACAATTCGATATTATTCTTAAGGTTGATATACAATCGAACCTTTTTTTTTTTTTTTTTGAACATTATTAAACAAGTAATAAGCAAATGTGACATTTTAGCGTTAAGAAAATATAACAACATCGTTATAAAAAATATTTAAAAAAGAAATTTAAGCCACAACAATTTTACTTAACAAGGGGATAAGCCACATATTTTAATTACTCACCTGCCTATCGTTAACTGAAGATGTTTCACTTTCACTGTCACTTTGTACATAATCTTTGTCCCGTACACTATCATCAGATCCAAAATCTGAGCCTCGATCACTTTCAGAGTCATCATAAAAAAACGTTTCTTTTCGAGTAGATTTACTGCTTGAAGCCGCCATGATGTAAATAACGTGGCTTGTACCGTTTTTACACTTAAAAAGGTTGATTTTATTCTAAAAGCAACAAGGATTTTGATGATTTAAAGCGCCATCTATGTTACAGTAGCGATAACTTTTATTTCTTAGATCTGTAGGTGCCTACTAATGTGAAAAATGCAAATAACTCATTTTTGAGAAGATTGTGGCTTGTACCGTTGTTGCTCTAAGCAGTGGCGGCTCTTGATGACGTACGATGTGCGCTGCTGCACGGATGAGACAACTTCGAACTATTTCGGAAGATTTCGGAACGGTTACTTGCTTCTCTGTATATATGAAAGCTTAAACGAAGCAGTCTCATCCGTGCAGCAGCTCACATCGAACGTCATCAAGAGCCGCCACTGGCTCTAAGGTCTTCAATTTGTTTACATGTTTCAAATTGTAATGGAAGCGCGTATTTATACCACGACTACTAGATATGGTAACATTTTTTTTTCAGTCTAAAGAATAAATAATGAATCTGTCGAACATATAAAAAAATTGTTTACTTAAAATTGTAGTTAATTATCGAAATATATTCGCAAATATATCAGATTTTTCTTTTATCATTAAACCGCAATAGGATTTTACTATTATTACAATCTGATCAATTAATGTGGCCAATGAGCAATTTTGATTTAACATAAATTACTACTACAAATTCTTAGAATCAGAATCTCACTCAATAGGAATTCTTAGATTCTAATAACGAAACTACACCACTTTTGTCGGGGTAACATTAACTTCGTCTAAAAGTCGTTTTTCTTGACTCCCGGCAAATCTGGCGATTGTCTGACTAACGGTGTCTATTTCCAGATTCTTATAGAAGTCACACTTTCTAAAGTGTACCATGCAACATTTACGATGCTCCACAGGACTTTGTTTTGAAAGCGCTCAATGATTTGAATATTGATTTCTTTGGTACAGCCCAATAACTGGATGCCATCAGTTCAAACTGTCATCAGGATCTGTTTCTGTACAATTAGAAATTTATTATACTAAGTGTCTTACAGAGCTTTAAAGTCTGTTGAGATATAATTGCCTGATTATTTGCAATAAATAAAGTACTCCCTGGTAATTTAATCTTAGAAATGACATATTGCTGTGAAGTTTGGCTCAAATATGTCGGGCTACAAAATTTCTATGTAGGTTGTTACTCACACATATTTCTCTTTCGATTTTGAAATTGTCTGTAAGTCTCAGAGTTTTGTTTTGGGGTTCTACGTAGCTAGACCCTAGCATCCAATGTAAATTCAAGAAATAATACAACAAGAGGTTAAATAAAATTCTTCAATTGTTCAAACTTTAAATATATCTATAAATCATGTATTCGAAAATATTATAAATCTCATTGACTAACCTAAATAAAATTACCATTATACAATTTTATGAGGATAGTCGGAAACACACATATAGCGAAACCTTTCACATATTTTTAATTAATCTTAAAATTAGCACGCTCATGTATTTCACTTAGCCTAGGGGATCTATACCCTCCAAGCGTGAAGCTATGAAACAAGATGCTTGGTTTAAAACTCTTCAAAAACGTAAGCTTCTATGGATATCTTGATTTTACTGATATATTTGTTTCAAAGAAAGTGTGTTATTAGACGCTTGTTGAGCAGAAGGCAGGGCTCTACAGAACAAAGTGTCTATATCCACACCGTATAAATTTTAATCTGATCCCTAATTTGTGAATCTTTGAGAAGCAAAGGTAAGCGTATGTGGCACGGCGCACTGTAATTTGAAGTTCATAAGATTCAAATCAAATATTTTAAGCGTATATGGATAATTTATTTAAAATTAATTAATCATAAATTCAGTACTGTAACTGAATATTTATGCAAGATATTTAGGTAATTGCGAAGGTCATTTACCTAAATATCTTGCATAAATATTCAGTTACAGTACTGAATTTTTGATTAATCCTTATTTTTCCGTTTTTTTTATTAGTCTTAGCTTGGGTACCTTATCAAAAGCTTTCTTCATGTCTATGAAGAGAGTCACCATAGTTTTGTTTTATCTAGTTCTTTATTTATTGTGTTTGTTAGATCGTACGCTGCTGATGTTGTGCTTGACAGTTCTTGGAATGCGTACTCGTTGTAGTGTATAATGCTGTATTTTTGCATATGTCTCATAATTCTAGTTTGCAAGGCCTTTTCAAGGATTTTATTTAGGGTAGATACTAGGGAGATTGGTCGGTAATTTTTTGGGTCGTTAGTATCACCCTTTTTATATATTGGAACAATTATTTATTGTTCTCTTCAGGTAAACCAGGTAGATACCGTCTTCGATTGTTTTATTTATCAATCTGTTTAGAATAGGAACTAGTTTTTGTTTGTTATGTTGTATCATGTTCGCTGTAATTTTATCGAAACCAGGCGCTTTGTCACATGAAACACAAAATTTAAAAAGCAGGTGTACATAAGAAAAACGGGATTATAGAAAGTTTTTCTACGTTTGTAAAACTATAATTGTTGACGAGGTTATTAAGGAGGATAAGACGGCAAGAAAGTGAATTTTAACGCGAAAATCGTTTATGAAGAGTTCAAAAATTTATTTTCACATTTAGGCGATACACTTTATATATAAATTTTAGTTTTAAAACATCTTCAAATTTTAGTTATTTTGAATTTAATTGGTGTGAGAGATCACAATTATTCAAATCTCATCTCACATGCAGTTGTCGCTTAATTTGTTGCGTTGATTCTACAATCTGACAAGATTAGTCCTGCCGAAGAATGTAGACGCAAACACGCCGCGACGTCAGCCATCCGGGTTGTGCGGATAATGAAAATTGTATGAAAAAAACCACATCCGTCCAGAAACGTGCAGATATCGATATTTCACTGTCGTTACAGATCATCAGTACACGATATTCGGACATAGACATGAGTTTTATTTGTATACTTTCTTGTATATATACGAATTATATTGAATTTAATTGGTGTGAGAGATGACAATTATTCAAAGCTCATCTCACATGCAATTGTCGCTTAATTTGTTGCGTTGATTCTACAATCTGACAAGATTACTCCTGCCGAACAAATTAAGCGACTATTGCATGTGAGATGAGATTTGAATAATTGTCATCTCTCACACCAATTAAATTCAATATAATTCGTATATATACACGAAAGTATACAAATAAAAATCATGTCAATGTCCGAATATCGTGTACTGATGATCTGTAACGACAGTGAAATATCGATATCTGCACGTTTCTGGACGGATGTGGTTTTTTTCATACAATTTTTTTTTTTTTTTAGTTATTTGTCAATCATATATTTTATATTTATTTAACGTTTTCTTTTCGATTCGAGATTATAATTTTTAATTTAATAGAATTAAAAATGTATTACGAAGAGTTCGATAATTTATATGAGCAGCAAAGGTAAGCGTATGTGGCACGGCGCACCGTAATTTGAAGTTCATAAGATTCAAATCAAATATTTTAAGCGTATATGGATAATTAATTTAAAATGGATATAGTAATGAGACTCTAAACCTGAATAAGACATATCTAGAAAACAGACCACAAACAACAAAAGTAGATAATACTGAAAGTACTTACTTATACGCCGAATACGGACTCTACATACTATATACAAATGACCTTCTACAACTCCGCCTATGAGGACAGATGCACTTATACGCTGATGATATATGTATATCGTATACATTGTTGTACACAAAATATAAAAGATATAGAGAGAATGATACTGGAAGACGCGAAAGTACTAGAGGAATGGTGCCTCGATAACCTTCTTACCATCAATGAAACAAAAAGAAACTAGATGATATTTACAAATACAAAAGCAAGCCGAAACTAAATATTACTCTAAAGAACCAGTAACTACAAAAAGTAAAAGTAACTACATATCTAGGTTTAACTATACAAAACAATATGAAATATTATTCGCAGAGAAGATAATAAAACAATAGGAAAGTAATAGCAGCGTTGAATAAAATAAAATATGTAATACCGATACACTACAGGAAAGCTATCTACCACGCACTATTTTCATCACATAATATGTACTTAATAAATATTTGGGGAAATACGTCAAAGAACAACCTGACAAAACAACGGCAACAAAACAAAATTATAAAGATCTTTTATAAAATGGACTATAGAACACCAACAGAAACAGTATATCAAGAAATTCAAGAACTAAACATCAAACAACTTATTACATTGAGCAATTTGTTTGAAGGCCATTAGGTAAAACTATCTGAGTGTGAACCGTGTGCATATTGTTTTTAAGAAAAAGGAATAACCAATCAGAAAAGAACCAACGAGCTTCAGTCGTTCTAGACTTAGTAACCCACTTAACATATTTTATCATATTATAGATATAGCTGCCATCAATGCATTCAAGGTTTGGATGCTCGCTAATTCTGATTGGAAGAGAATGATAAAAATGCACGAAGAAAATTTCTACTCCAGTTGGGAAAGGACTCGGCAAGTAGTGCCAGAAGTACAACGTAACCAGACCACTATGAACACAAGAGCAACAACAACAAAGGTTGTTATCTCTGCAGCAGAAATCGTGACATAAAAACAAGACAACAGTGTATATTTTGCAAAAAGTTTGTTTGTACTCAACATTCCTCAAAAAAATTGTTTTGTTAAAATTGTAGTCATGAATAAATATTAACTTGTTAATAAATTATTGTACTCGATATTTTTCCTAATTAAATTTTTCTTTTCATAGCATAATCCAGTGTTCCAGTGCAATAACAAAAAATGACTATTCTAATTTGTTTTAGGCCTTAAAACAATTGAGATGCAAATGCACCCCACCTGTTAGTTATTATAAGAAAATAGGTTGGGAGGATGAGGGTTAATAAATAATGGCTGCAACAGATTAACTAGTAAAGCTTAGCTGTGAAATATACTTTTTTGGCATCATAGATTTTTTGAGGTCTGAAATCCATAACTTTTAGCAGCTTGACACCTCGTTATCTACCACTTTTATTTGTTTAACCCTTTCGTCCCTGAATTTTAATTTTAAACCAAGAATAATGATTTGCTTTAAAATTGTTGGCTACTATCTTTAAAAATTTTTTTTCTTGTTGAGGGGAAGTGATATTTGGTGGTAAACCTTTGTACCAGCAGGATTTTTAGGTGGTACAATAGCGTACCATCAGGTATATACAACAACCTTGTAACTATTGAGAATTTATTCAAAAATATATTTTCAGAAGTACAATGAAAACATTAGTAATTACCTTGTGTGGTACAACTTAAAACAATCCTTACACAAAGGAATATTGCATTCCTGACATATTGTCTTTGTCCTTTTTTGAAGATTTACCTCACTGCATCTAGAACATCTTCTTCTTGTTGGTCCTTCCACTGGAAGATGCAATGGTACTGAACCATAAATTTTCCTTTTCTTATTCGGAGGTCCTCGTTTTGGAAGGGGCAACGAAGTATTTTGTATGCCCTCAGCTATTAACTCTTCGGTAAGTGTTACAAGAAACGCTAGAAAAGACGTTTTTCTGTTTTCACGTCTCAAATCATTATATAGTATCCAAGCGTTTACTGCACACATATTCAAGCACGTATAAATTACTTTTTTCCACCATTTATTTGACTTTCTGTCGTGATCATACAAGCCTACAAGTTGATCTGCCCTATCAACTCCTCCAATAATCTGACGATAAAATGATATGGCTTCTGGACATTCAATAGGTAATTTTTCGCCAGTTTTTGTTTTTTTAGGAACTGTAGTCACATCCGGCTTATGACAATTACTCATAACAATGACTTCTTTTATGTCTTGCCATTTGGTACACAATAATCCACTGTCGGTACATCTAAATATATACTCTCCCCGTTTCAATTTTTCCTTCATATTTGGAACATTTTTGCGATTAGACATACAAGTTCCCAGTGCTGAAAAATTCAATGTCTCCAATAAAATTATCAGTGGGAAGCACACAGTCTAAAATACGGTTTTTCTCACCTGAATTTTGTTGGCTTGATTGTGCTTCATTTAGAGGAATTTCTTCTGGCTCGCATATATCAATGTCCGGTTCACTCTCGTATCCAATACGCCTTGGTCGGAAACATACTCTAACTCACTATTACTTTCAGGTACATAATCATCACTAGATCCAGCGGAATATGGCTCGTCCTCACAGCTACTAATGTCTGACAAATTCTCTATTGCATATTCAAGCTCTCTTTCCGTTAATTTTCTTTTTCGTGCCATGGCACCTCGAAATTTATGGTATTAGACCTGTTAGTACATATCAGCACACCGGCCGACTGTTCGAAAACAATGCCACTACTAACCTCCAAATAAAAATCAGCTGTCAACATATAGTGGACTATATGCAATACACATTAAATACCGGCGTGGTACACTTTTCATAAGCTAACAACGTATAATAGGACTTTCAGGAATGTTTAAGTCTTGATGGTACATATGTGTACCGATCGGGACGAAAGGGTTAAAGACGCAAAGACGTGAAGTATATTTACCTTTTCTGTACCATCGGGTCATCTTGCAATGAACTAGTTGTAACTAGTAGAAACTATTCAATTACTGCAAACAATATGAATGCCATTCAACATTATCTAAAAGTAAAGAAGCATCAGCTTGATATTGCACATGAAAGAATCATAAATTTTGCCATAACAACATACAACATGTATATTATAAAATAACAACACCTTCTGGTCTCCTTTACCGTACCTAATTTAATTTCTTGAAGAGTTTCGCATATATCAACATTACGATCAGCATGCGGATTTCTTATCCAATGAAAAAGGGCACCGAATGAAGAAGACAGGACCAATAAAATAAGTTATAACTGTAAAAGAAGCAGGGCCCAGCGCTGAGAAAGAACAGAAATAAATGGAAAAATTGAGAAGAAGAAGTTGGTGCGTTAAATTTATCACAAAAGACGTGAAATTTCCCCCCGGCAAAATGTGAATAGAGAACGAAAGACATTGTAAATTAGATATCTCATTAAAATTATAACGACTTTTTGAAGTAAGGTATATAAGACGGATCTTTTTATTGTCATCGTAATTCTTGAAACCTATTTAAAGTTGAATATTTCATCTTTATTGGTTAAGATATATTAAATTTCTTTCTTATTTGAAATATATTAACTGCGTTTAAATGATAATTGCAATAAATTATTATGCTAATAATTATATTTAACGACTGAATTTAAAAGATGACTGTTAGCGATTCTGAGAGGTAACCCCAATGCCAAAAACTTAATTAAAATAATCAATTCATTTATAACAGCAAGTCTTGTACACAAATACGAGGGGACGTTTTTATTTTTCCGGGCTAGGTATGGAAACAAAGCACTAAAGCATTAATAAAGATTTACTTTTCAATATAGTTTCCTTGCTTTTACACACAGCTGCAATAAGTTCCATCATCGTGCCTAAATTTTGACCGCCTAAGTGATTTTTTTTGGAAATTCGAAAACAAAAAGTAGTCACTGGGTGCTAAATCTGAATTATAAGGTCAGTATTCAATTTCTTCAAAGCCATAATCAGCAAGATTCTGAAAGCCTTGCCTTGTGCAGTGGTGTATTGTCGTGGAGCAACAAGACACCTTACATGAGTTTTCCGCGTCTTTTCACTTTAATAGAATCTCTGAGACGATGCATCAAACTTGCATAATACTCTCCAATTACTGTACTACCCTTATTCAGATAATGAATCAACGAAATTCCTTGACAGTAAAAAAAACAGCTACCGTGATTTTACTTGCAGAAGGGGTGACTTTAATTTTCTTGGGGTGGCTCGAACCCTTAACATGCCATTGAAGCAATTTTTGCTTCGATTCTGGACACTGCTCTTTGTACCACCCCCAATAGATTTCTCAGTTCCACTCCGTTAACCTTGTGTCCTCCATAAAAGATTCTACCCTCCTCAGAGGAAACTTGAGCATCTTCGCAGGATCCAATAGATCACTTCCGAAATGTTTCTGTCTCCTGTTTATCATATATCCTGCACCAGGGCTCGCTAAGCAAGCCCATGCTGTATAGATGCTGTCCGGTTAGACAGTGTCCGGTTATTAAGCCGGTAATTATTTTTTATTAGTACGGATTAGATTAGCTGAAAGCCTAGCGTAAAGCTCCCCTAGTGATGGCTTAGTATGGAGTTAAGCTTCCGTTAACTTCCATTCCATTTTATGTTCCTTTCTAGCCATAACCAAATCTTCCTTCTAGCGAAATCCTTGGCGATTCCACATACAGGTTCTGGTACTATGAAGTTCCTCTTAGAACGTTCCATGGCCAGTCTCATTGCCTTTAATCTCCTCACGTCCTGGCATGCATATCAGTGACACAGTATTGTCCTATGCCCAGTCTGTTAGGGATCTGTTTGCAATGTTTCACCAGTTTAGATCTGGTAGATGGATTCATAATAGCTTTAATAGCTACATGACCATCAGTCATAATGTTGTTTTTTTTTTGTTTTCATATTCCCCAGATTTAACGATTACTTCTGGGGCATATACCTGCACCCGTGCCTCGTTTGGATCGTGATCCACCTGTGTACCAGGTGCCGGCACCCCAATCGCTCGAGCGACGCCTGTTCCCTGGTCGGCATAGATATTGTAGTGTTATTATTGTTACTTTATGTGTAGCAAGTTGTTCGATTTGTACGATGTTTCATAAAAGGTTTAGTGTCACTCGATTATAATCTAATTTAATCTGTTTCTATTTTCTTCATTAAAACTAAATTTGGGTGGTATTTATAAGATTGAAAGCATTTTCTATATATAATGGTATGGCAAACAAAATAAATGTTGTAACTTTAAACACTTGACAAAATTACATGAAAGATCAATTCGAAAATCCATCGCAGAGGATCTATTTAAGAAATTAGAATTAAGTTAAGAAATTTAGAAAAAAACCAATATACAAAATCAAGGAAGTTTCTATGGGGATATATTGAAAAAAATAACAAGAAACGTCAGAGAGAAAAATTTGACTGAAAAAATGGTGAATATAAATTGGAATAGAAAGAGTTTTACATAAAAGCAATTGCATTAGTTGTTTAAAATATAATAACAGTGTAGTATCGAAGAAGTTAACAAGGCAATAATAACAGGGAGAATTTTTTAATAAAGAAAATCTTTTGATTTGAAAGTGATAGAAAATAGGAGTTACATGGATATACGTTTCATGTTGGAGTAGAATAAACTTATTTTAGTACATATTCAATCATTTAAACAATAAATTTTTTTTGATATACGTAAGTTTTTTTTATTATTTGATTCGATATATGTATTAATTATAGTATTAAAAGGAATTGTAATATATGTTCTGTAAGTAATTTTGTTTATCCCCATACATTTTATTTTCCAAAAGAACTCACGTTCTGAAATAAAATTTTAACATTATAATATATTCAGCCAAGCCTGTGAACAAAATCTCAGGTGCTGTACTGTGCGTTGGTATTCATATCGACCTCCCACGATGGCCTGGCTCCATGGAAGCGGTACCCGTTCTGTTCATAACTCCCGTGATTCCCAACAGAGTCTGTCGCTGTAGATTCGTAAGGAACCCCACCGACAATATCCGCTCCATTCTTTTGCATTAGATTACTGCCCCATAATTAATCGTTGGTCTTACTACTATTGTGCACAATCAGTGTACCGCATTTGGATTTAGTTCCCAGGTCTTGCCTGGGGACTAAATTTCTTCTGCGTCTGCAAAAGAGCTGTGTCGCCCTGTTTGCCACTTTGACTAGGTGTCTGCTCCAAGTTTCGCATCAAGTGTCATTGATTAATTCTAACTCTTGTCCAAACAGCCTTTTGCTGCTCAGATCATTTAGTTTCCTCATGTTGTAAAAGCTACCAAATTCTTTTTTTGTGGGGGATTGACAGTTAATCCACATTCGCAGAGCATTTCTCATGATGCTCGCCACTGCTCCCGGGAATTTCTCCTGGTACACAATGATAATGGCTTCGACGAACTCCTGCGTCTATATTTCCTGGTCATTTAATGTCGTGATGAGATTAGTTAGTTAGATTAGAGAGAAGTAAAAGGCAACGTGAAAAGCAAGCTCAATATTCTTTTGATGTCATAGATATAGTGTACAGAGAATTCTTTCTGAATATCTCCCTGAATATATTCCAGAACGGGAAAGATCGCTGGGGCCGGTGCATAGCATGCAAACTGTTTTGAAGGTGACAACAACTGTCAGGAATAAAAATTTCGGATTTTAATAACATCACGCAGGGAATATTTAGATCGTACCAAGTATAACACAAATAAAATATTTGAAAAGCCAATAATGGTACCTAAATATATGGAGATATATACTGGGTGTATTTTTTAACTTGAAACTTTCAAATATCTCGAAAAATAAGCAGTGGTCGCTGGATCGGTAAAGCTGGTTCAGTAAATTATCCTGCTAGGTCACCAGATCTTAATTCGCCAGATTTATTTTTATGGGGTTTTCTTAACCCCGCAGTTAGATTAAGTCCATTTGGTCCAATATTTTGCTTGTCAGCTTTATAAGTTTTAAACGGTATTATATATTGCTTTGAGATTTTAGCTCACGTGTTCCCTTATTAACATAATTTTATATCCAATTTCAAGTGTCTGACATTAAGCCGGACTTATCTTGGATTGTAGACCATTTGGTCCAGTTTATATTTTTATTTGATTGAAATCAAAACACAAAGCTTTTTCTACAACAAATTTGATTTTAGTGACAGTTTTTTTCAGTACATGCTGAACAAAATATTTTTCTGTTGGTTTTGCAAATAAGCTTGCCACAAATGTAGCACTTGATGTCTGATATACGCTCTCAATAAGTCTTCATCAATACCGGTCCATTTGTCACTAAATTTGACTCTGCCATAATTGTTAGTATTTTCGATCACGATTCTTTCTATTGGAGGCGGAAAGATACAGAAAAATGCTGACATCATATCACTGCATCTAGATACTGCAAATCTAATTGGTCCTGGTTGTGTCGTGCCATCGTGTTTTGTCATTTCGTGTGGATATTTAGAGAACAAAACACAAACTGAACAAAGCAGTGTAAATTGGCATGTGTTTTCATAGCAAAATGCAAAAAGGGAAACCCCACAACTAAATTTGTACTTATCAGTTGTATTGTGATTATGATGGAGGATGCCACATGGCAAGATACACAATAATATTAATTAAATATAATAACGAGGTATTCAATCAAATTACATAACTACACGAGTATTAGATTAAATTTTTCCTTTTACTGAAACATGTAGTATGGACCAAATGGTCTTTTAATCTAGGATTCGTATATTTTTGTTAATCTAATAGGGTTAAATTCAAGTATACGATCAAATACCAACAACACTTGAAAATATGATTGAGCGAATCAGAATCGCTTGTGGCGAAATTCAAGAAGATACACTTCTCAGTTGTCTAAACTCAATTGAAATCAATAAGTGCATTGAAGTCAGCCATCAGCACTTTAATTGAAAGATGATGAGGCGAGGGGTCTTACATAAATGAAGGACCCTGATACGAGAGACACGAGGAGACTCATGTTCATCAAGCACCCCAAGGTGGTACTGCGTATACGTCGTTGTTGTCGGGTTACGCTAAAATTAATTTATTCACCAGTAACTTACATTTATACAGGTGACAATTTCCCAGTTATTCGAATTTTGTAAAATGAATAAAATTTTTCTAAAACTAATTTTGATTATTTACAAAGAAAACGTATTTTTTACTGCACACGTATTGCATAGGTTCTCAGTGCTAAAAATTGAAAAAAATCGATCCAGCGGCCACTGCTTATTTTTCGAGATATTTGAAAGTTTCATGTTAAAAAATACACCCGGTATATTTCGAAGAGAAACAGATGAACCGAGAAGAATTTTAACCGAATGAAATCTGACTAGAACAGAAATAAAACCCCAAAAAGCACTGATAACTAAATGGAGAGAGAAAATGATTTGGGAAAAATGAAGTTACAAAGTTAGGGAAAGCCAATTGCGTATTGAAAAGCTTGTAGGAATATAGTAAAGTGAGCGACAAACATATTTAGACCAAAAGTGGAATAAAGAAAAAAATTGTGAACTAATCCATCGCGCCTATTGGGTTTAGAGAAATTTAAAAGTTAAGTTACAGCAGTTACAACACATGCTTTATAAAACTTTAAGTAATCTATAATAATTCATTCAGGAAACAAAACTTTTTTTATGTTAAGTGGACATTAATTTTAATTTAATTAAAACTAACTCATTCAGTAAATAGGACAATTTTAAGAAAACGAATTCAACGAAATTTGTTCTCGAATCAAGATTTTACGACCTTCACAAACGTAAATGCTTACACATTTGGGAATAAAATACCACCTCTAAATCACAGCGCTAACACATGTTACATCCAAACTACGAAATTTTAAATGTTCTTTTATGAGTTTCCCCGCTTGTAGCAGCAGAATTCCAGATGATAGTACATGCATGAGAAACCTCACACCCTTTCGTTATTTTATAGACGGTCATTTATTGTGCAAAATAAGTTTGGTTTCGCAACAGTATATCTGATCGTAAAAATGTTGTACAAATTTTTGGAAATGGGTTACTAAAGAAAGTTATATACTTACAAGGAAAAGGATAAAAAAGAATACAGCAAAGAAGGAGAAGTCTTAAGTCTATAGAATTAGAATAGAACTTTCTGTCGTTTTTTTTAAATAAAATTTAGGGGCTTTATTCTTATATTTGCCTTTACATTTCTTTATTCCACTATAAATACGAGTATATGTCTTTTTCCATCACTGCTTTTCGCTTTAGTGAGGCGACTTCATGATTTCTTTCTCTTAAAGATTAAAATCTTTTTGAATCTAAGTGATGTAGATTATTTTTATAAGCTTCTATTGAATTGAAATTCTTTCCAAGAGAGTTTTGTGTGGAAAGAAATGTGATGGGGGAATCAATATATAAGTTCCAAAAAGGGATAGAGACAATAATAACACAAGTATACACGGTTTCGGATCTAAGCAACCAAAAGCTGTTTCTATGGTTAGTTGGGGCGCTGAATCCGAATCTGCACTCGGTTTTTTGATTTTGGTTCTAGTTTTCGAGATATTAAATAAACACAATTTTTACAATTTTTGACAATTAATCTCCATTTTATTCATTAAAAAGTGTTAAATTAGAAATGAAGAGCAGTCGAACTGAGTCGCTTGTACTATTTGGGATCTGTTTCATGCATTAAAGTCCAACAGTAGTCGCTCATCATGCCCTCGTTCCAAAATCCTTGGTATCGTTTTTCGATTTTCGCCAAATCTTGGTGTAGTCGCTCTCCTTGCTCGTCGCTTGTATCACCCAAGTTTTCAGGAAAAAATTCGAGATGGGAATGCAGAAAATGTATTTTGAGAGACATTGGAGCTCCAATCTTGCAATAATTTTGCAACAAACTGTCGATTATATGCTTGAAATCCGGGGATTTGCGGTTACCGAGAAAGTTGTGAACATCTTGAAATGATACCCATGCTGCTGCTTCATTGGGCGTTAAACATTTTATAAAGTTTCTGTCGGCCATTAATTTTCGAATATTAGGTCCGACAAATATTCCCTCTTTGATTTTGGCGTAGGACAACTTGGGAAATAACTTGGTCAAGTACTCAAAAGCCGGTCCTTCACGGTCGAGCGCTTTGACAAAGTTTTTGATAAGGCCAAGCTTTATGTGGAGAGGTGGCAAGAAAATGTTCTGTGGGTTCACAAGTGGTATAGAAGAGACGTTTTGTTTTCCTGGTTCATAATTAGTACGGCTTGGCCAATCTTTTTTCACATAATGTTGGTCAGTTGCACGGCTATCCCACAGACACAAAAAACAGCAAAATTTGGTAAAACCAGATTGCATCCCCATCAAGAGACCAATAACCTATAGGAATAGTATATAAATCATTTATTCTTTAAAATTGAATTGAAATTTATTTTCAAACCTTCAAATCGCCACAAATTTTCCATTGATGCTCTTTATATTTTATCATGGTAAAAATTTTACATATTGTATGGTAGCATTCCTTCGTTTGTACTGCATGAGCAATCGGAATTGATGGTTTTATATTTCCATTGTGTATCAGAGCCGCTTTCGGGCTGTATTTTGAACCATCTATGAACAAACGCCATTCATTTACATCGTATGGTGTATTCATCGCATCAAACAAACCGTTGATGTCATAGCAGAAGCATATATTCTCCTCTTTTTTGAAAAACGGTAAAAGCGCCTCATTTCTGGTTCTATATACAGTGACTTTTGTTTGAGTGTCAAGATATTTCCACTCCTGCATCCGTGATGCGAGCAATTCTGATTTTTGTTTCGATAAATTCAAATCACGAACCAAATCATTGAGTTCACTTTGCGAAACTAAATGTTTTTCCTCCATGTTAAAATCGCTTCCACTGTTCGTCGGTGATGAACTACAAGTTTCCATGTAATTTGCACTCGTACCTGGACAAATTGGCAAAGGATCATTGCTCGCACGAGGAACTGGCTTAGACACTGATGATACTTCAGGATATTTATATTTTGATAGTTTTTTTGCATTTACACCGACGACATTCATCAAGCAAAAGTAACAATCATCTACATGATTTTTCGGCTCTCTCCATAACATTGGCAATGAAAATGAAAAACATACTTTTTTACCGCGTGACCACTTGCATAATATTGTGCTACACGCGTTACAAAACAATTTCGGTACCCACGGCTTGCGAGTGTTTGATACAGAGAAACCAAAATAATAAAAATATGCATTTCTGATCACATTAGTAATAACTTTGCCACT
The DNA here is from genome assembly GCA_935421215.2 of Melolontha melolontha. NCBI lineage: Eukaryota > Metazoa > Arthropoda > Insecta > Coleoptera > Scarabaeidae > Melolontha > Melolontha melolontha. The sequence continues at coordinate 99,223,309 of OW285241.1, forward strand.
TTTTTCTGATCATATAACATCCGCAAACATAACAAAAACACTTTGAATCAACTTTACTATTCTGTCTTTGCATTTTCACACATTTTGGATTAAAAAAAAAAACTTTAAAAATACAAATTAAATATTGTTTCTAGCGACGCCAACAGCTGATTGTCATTATGATAGCGCAGTGCTGCCAACATGCGCGAACTCGGAAACGAAACGAAACCCGGATTTGAATTCAGCACCTCAAATAACGTCAAGATTTGTTCTCATCTGCTCTGATCTAAAAGTTTTCCGGAATTTGTAAACTTGTGTAATCAAAGTAACTTCCTGAAATTTATTTCACTTTTAACATAATCACCGTGTACATTCCGACATTTATTCCATCTCTTTTCAAGTCCTTGAAAGCCCGCGGCAAAGAAGTCTTTTGGTTGCTGTCGCAGCCAACGAGTAACTTCTTGGATTACGGCATCATCAGTTTCAAAAATGACAGCCACCCAAATGATTTTTTAAGGACGCCAACAGATGAAAATCACTAAAGGCTTTGTCGGGACTTTACGGCGGATGGTCCAAGCGATACCAACGAAATGTTCGTAACAGCTCATGTGTTACTCCTGCTGTTTGAGGGCAGGCACTGTCATTCAGAAGAGGCACTCCCTTTGTCAGGAGTCCAGGACTTTTGCAGCGAATGGTCTATCAGAGTTCCTGCAGAGTGATGCTGTTGCAGCTTTCCTGGTTTAAGAGGCTTTTTGTTATGCACAGTTTTTCCGAATAAAACACTTGTTTGTGAACTAAAATATTTTAATCTACTATGTACATAACTATTTAATTATTCTATAAAAGATACTTGAATGTCTTAGCGAATTCCGAGTTTTCTTTCAAGCTCGATGTTTTACGAGTTCTCGCTAGATGTCATTCAAGTACGACGTAGCATTAACAGTCTCACCGTAAGGCATGAATTTCTGCAGTATGACGCCTTGCATGTCCAAAAACACGGTGAACATAACCTTGCGAGCAGATGGAATAATCTTTTTGGGTGTTGGCAAGGTGAGAGATTTCCATTCCATGGAAGATCTTTTCGATTCAAGTTGAAAGTGGTGAACCCACGACTCGTCCTCTGTAACAATTCGTGCCATAAAGTCCTCTCCTTCCTCAGTGTACCGAGTGAGGTGCTGCAAGGATAGAGTCATTCTCGTCATTTTCTACTCCTCAGACGACTTGCGGAGCACCCACCGTGAACAAACATTACGAAACTGCAACCGCTCATGCATGATCTTTTAAGCGGTTCCGTGAGAACAGCCTACAGCACGCGGTACGTAACGCCGATCATTGCAATTGATTTCTTAGACACGCTGTACTGTGGCTTCAATTGATACCTCAGCTGGAGGTCCGGTACGCTTCCGATCTCTGATGCTTTGCCATCCCTTCCTAAACTTCTGTATGCAATTGAACACGGCTTTCCTTGTGAAACAATTTTCACCATACACTGGACGCGATGCACAGCAGAACACTTGCTTTATAAAACTTTAAGTAATCTATAATAATTCATTCAGGAAACAAACCTTTTTTTATGTTAAGTGGATATTAATTTTAATTTAATTAAAACTAACTCATTCTCTAAATAGGACAATTTTAAGAAAACGAATTCAACGAAATTTGTTCTCGAATCTAGATTTTACGACCTTCACAAACGTAAATGCGTACACATTTGGGAATAAAATACCACCTCTAAATCACAGTCAGTTTCGTCGACCCTAACACGTGTTACATCCAAACTACGAAATTTTAAATGTTCTTTTATGAGTTTCCCCGCTTGTAGCAGCAGAATGCCAGATGATAGTACATGTATGAGAAACCTCACACCCTTTCGTTATTTTATAGACGGTCATTTATCGTGCAAAATAAGTTTGGTTACGCAACAGTATATCTGATCGCAAAAATGCTGAACAAATTATATACTTACAATGAAAAGGATAAAAAAAGAATACAGCAAAGAACGAGAAGTCTTAAGTCTATAGAATTAGAACAGAACTTTCTGTCGTTTTTTTAAAATAAAATTTAGAGGCTTAATTCTTATATTTGGCTTCTTATATTTGCTTCATCTCTGAACAGTCTTTTGGCCCACAAGAAACGCACAACCGTACGCTGTTCGTCTGTTCTATACTCATGCAACACACCCGCCATCGTGCACTGGCCGCCTCTTACTGACCGCGTGCCTACGAGATATGACGCGGACTCTACAACAAACATAAATATGCTTGCACAAAAGGGACGCATAATTTACAAATGGTATAAGGGAAACTGACGCTTGCGATTTATATACTGACTCACCCTCATATATAGTGCTATGGCTTTTTCCCCGCAACTTTTAGTGAACATTTTTGAAAAATAATATTTTTATAGTGTACTATTATTAATGACAGTGTATGATTTTATTGTATGAACTCTAATTGTATTTTGATTTATTTTTGAATTCTTAGGTTTTGATTAGCGCAGTACCTGGAAGCCGTACGGACTTGCTGGGCAAAATATTTTTGATAACTGTATTTTTTTTTATGTTTGGATGAGTGCTGCATGTATCCGTTTTGTCATACACGTTTTGGTATTCAAATAAGAGAGTTGTATTTTTTGAGATAGAACTTTTTTATCTCTTAGTTCATTTAATTACGGTTTTTGTTTTGAATTAATAGTGGTTGTGTTTATTGAGTTAATTACCGTATTTTTAAGAGTTTATATACTTGTAATTTTTTATTTATTTAATCTCTTATTTGCACGTGCTCTCAAGGTTATAAGATAAAAACCTACGTAAGTTTTATTTTACCTTTATAATATTATTTCTTTATTGAATGCATTTATTGTAATTTTCATTGTATTAATTTATATATATATATATATATATATATATATATATATATATATATATATATATTGAGGCATTGCAAGAAGGATGCTTTCTCTGAAAGAAACAAAGAATATATGTAACCTTAATATTTATACCATAATGTTTATATCTACTTTGTACTTTAATATTAAGAAGGGGAAAGATCGATTCAAAGAATAAATACGTTATTTTGACGACAAATTTACCTAGAAATTATTAACTTATTTTTCCAATTTTTTTATTATAATGTTTATATTCATTTTTCTTAAAAATAAGCAAACAAACCAGCCAAGCATGTTATAGTCCGTAAAACAATAACAAGTACTACAGTACTATATTATATAATCTATATTAATCACAAGTTTACATTTAGACTAGGCTAATTAAATTAATCATATTATTATTAAATAAGAAATAAAAAAAAAAAAAGAAAGAAGAAAATAATTACTTAATATTAAAAAGGGGTTTTCAAACAAAAGAACCCGAATAACAAAATAAAACAATTAACTTTAACCATTTAATGACAATTACTAAATAGGGAATTATTAACTAGAATAATATAATGAACTACTTATAGAATTTGAAATATTTTTAACGTGAACACACACATTCATTAAATTTTCATCAGATCACTATACTGCATTTATATATTTCTGTCTTACTCCTAGATACGGTTGATTAAAAGCTCTCAATAAGTTTCTATCTTTTAATCAAGGGGGAAATTGAGGCATTGCAAGAAGGATGCTTTCTCTGAAAGAAACAAAGAATATATGTAACCTTAATATTTATACCATAATGTTTATATCTACTTTGTACTTTAATATTAAGAAGGGGAAAGATCGATTCAAAGAATAAATACGTTATTTTGACGACAAATTTACCTAGAAATTATTAACTTATTTTTCCAATTTTTTTATTATAATGTTTATATTCATTTTTCTTTCAAATACATATTTAACGCGTGTTTATTCAAACAAATGTAACGTATTTATTTTCAAATGCATTTGAACGAGTAAGCCCCGCCCACAATTTCAACGGTGCAATAACCCGAGAATAAACCTATATTGACGGAGTGTTTGTAAACACATAAAACATATGTTATTCAACCAAAATCATTTTATAAATCAAATTGTAATTTTTTAAACTGTTTTATACTGTAAAATTGTCTAATTTAATAATATTAACAAATTTAATGCAAGTAAAGAATGGGGCGATTTAGCGGAAAGTTATGCAATTAAAAACAAATGAAAAAGCAAGCGTCGGTAATTAGTCGTCACAGTGAGAGGTCACGTTTTTTTGTGCTCCGTAATAATTAAAATAATTAAGCGAAATTATTAAGTGCAAGAGATTTTTAATATTACAAAACGTTACACCTACCTACCAACCACCTGTGGACAAAATTTAACAGCCGCCGACCAAATAGTCCGAGATTTACGAATTTTTAAAGTTTTTACCGCCATAAAAATCTCACCGTAGCTTGACCAACATCGTTGACGATCGAAATCGGTCATTCGCTCAAGACGCAGTCGGACTTGGAGATTTCAACAAATTTCAAGTGATCCCGAGGGACCGTAGCAGGAACATTCTCCCGTTTCCCGTTGTGAAGACGTCTACAGAACACAGTCGCAAGAAGCAACGGAGGTTATATACGAAGATCCAGGTTTTTGCTAATTTTAACAAAATTTCCGCGCCATTTTTTTCTTGCGCATGTACATTTCTAGAACTTTACTTTGTTATTCCATAACTAACTATTTATATTACTTTCACCGATATTTTACCACTGTAATCTTTAGTCAACTTATTTAAATATTGGCATCTACTATTTGTATTTGTAAAACTTGATGCCATGTCACTGTTATAAACTATTTTACTAAGGCAACACATTATTGCACCTCTCTTACACCATATTATTATACTGTACGAATACCAACCGTCGAGTGTGTCTCACTTAATATTACTTGTGTGTCACGAAATTATTAATATAAATTTCTCAAACTTTGCAAAATCGTTTATCCCTAATAAAGTTAATTGTCAATATTTTACTTTGTTTTTTTTGTAATACTTGAGATATTGTTCCGTTCCCAACTTAATAAATTACGTAAAGAAAGTAAAAGTGGAAAGAAGTGAACCTACCTTAGCCCTGAAGAGAGAAAGAAGCTAGCCGAAGATAATAAAACAGATAAGTATTGAATGAGCCCAATTTGAATTTTACATGACTTTTGTTTATGACATTCAGTCATTTTATTATACCGTACGTAGAAACATTTTTATTTATCAACATATTCATAACATATCATTTAGAGCCCAACGTTTTTGGGGCAGATATAACAGTAATTAACATTTTATTCAATATATTAAAGCGCGAAATATAACAATATATATATATATATATATATATATATATATATATATATTGTAATAGTATGGTGAGGCTGTAATTTAAAATAAAGAGCACTTACGTTGGGCGATAAATGATTAATTAAATTTATTTTTAAATAGATTAATTGGGCGCCTTATATATGTGATAAACTATCACCAAACTACGCTATCTCTGCTTTACTTTGCCAACTGGACTCAGGGTGCATGAAAACTGTAGGAAATAAGTAAAATTAAATAATTTATCTCAAGCTCATCGCGAGTGATTGGTTGCTGCTTCCTTATAAGTGATTCAAATATACAATAATTAAAAGATATAACTCCTACAACTAAATCTACGTCAATAAAAGATTCATGTGAACATAAAAATAAAATATTTATTGAAAGAAATAATTAGGAAACTGTAATAAAAATCAACAGATATAGAAGATAATGTTTAGGTTATGAACTAAATATGTGTGACAATATGGTGTTAAATAAAAAAAGGTTATGTGTGTAACGATATTATAAATATATGGACTAAATTACAAAGGATATCTTTAATAAATAGGTGAGTACCTTTTAAATTAATAATATTACGTAAAATTGGTATTTAATTTAGTAAAATTTTTAGTATAAGATGTTATGTGATATAGGTAAAAATTCGAGAATCTTTATTAATATGAATTGATTTAATATTGATAACATAAATGCTAAAGACGATATATTTTTAACTAGTATTAATAGTAAACCTGTTGTACTGATTTTTAAATTGCAAGCTTCAACGTTGATGAGTCTCGACGATGTACACTTGTCCGATCGCTATTGAAAATTTCTGACGGCGTGTGAGGCGGGTTATAGGTGACGCTATGGAGATCTTTCCTCGGACTTGGTACAAATCGGCTTGTGTCTCCCTGCGGCTTTGTATGACTGCTGGATACCAGGTATTGACTTGATTGACGAGAGTCCGATCAGTAAATGGTCTGTAGTTCTTTCTTGGTTGGATATCTCGGGTATTTAATGTAATTGTAGATGATGTTTGAACTGTAACGCTTAATTATGCGTTTGCACGTAGAAATCTGTTTAACTGTTTGAATTTCACTCGTTATATATATATCAGTATTTATGCAGGATATTTTTAATAACTTTTTCAATGAATATATGTTTTAAATTAAAGATATTTTAGAATTTCTAGGAGTAGATCGAAAAAATGCGTCTATTACGATTTTTAATTTTGCATAAGATGATCCCGATAGCGTCTGTTTATTATCAAAGCCTAGTTATCTAATATGCCAAAAAGTCTCGAAATTTTGCCTTTTAAAATTACTTTCTTAGATAAGTATTAACTAATTTTAATATTCTTTCTAACTTAAAATATTTTTCAATGAATTCTAACGTAAGTTTAACATAAATCTTAATGCTACTTTTTGTGTACTGCGCACGATAAATATTTACATTTCGGGTTAACTTTCTTGTCACTTAGGGGCGTGTTTTACTAGCGTCGATATAAAGTATACATGTATATGAATTTAAATATCGGTGCTTTCGCGCTTAAATTTGAATTATGAATATGAAACAATAAAAATGAAATAGAAGAAAGAAATAGAAATATAGAAATTCTAAGATAGTAATATTATCGTTATATTAATTCGTATACATTTCGACACTACGAAAACATAATAACACCGCTTACATAACCTTTTATCTCAATTTTCTAACTTGTGTATTTTATATTTCCCATTTCAGGTGCTGCTCAATGGGTATGTCTTGTATCACAACAATATATATATATATATATATATATATATATATATATATATATATATATATATATATATGGTAATTAAGACATAGATGACAAAGATACTTTTTTGGTTCTAGTAAATTTTTTAACGTTACATTCTAGAACGATTTTATTTTCAAGGTTGGTTTTTATACCTGTGGTATCGCGCAGGTCTTAGATATTTCGGGTTTGACAGATTGTTTTCTGTTTACATTTTTGAGTTTATTTTTGGGGCGATTGAAAAAGATATCTTTGGAATTTATTTACAAATAAATAAAACACCCATAAGTTGTTTAAGATTTACACTTTATTAATAAAATAATGACAGCTGTTTCGCTAACACAGTAGCTTCTTCAAATTCAACTTAAGACTAAAGATACATACAATATACAGCGTTAAATCAGGTAGTTGACCCAAGTTAAAATTCTAGGAACTATTACATTTATATTTTGCTTTTTGAAAACTATACCATGTCCTACTTGTGTGAGGTTTAAGTTTAATTATATAACATAAGCAACTAAGAAACTATATTTCAATGGGTGAACAGATTTAACTGTGGGGATGAATTCAAATCTAATTTATCGTTTAGTAACATTTCTGATTTTTTGAGTTTATTAATTTCTAAAGACTCTAAACAATTTAGTTTTCTACATTTATTTTCTACATGTATGATTTCGAATTGTAAATTAAATTCGTGTTCATTCTCTATTAAATGATTAGAGAAGGTTGAGTCTGTTTTCTTATTGATATAAGAATGATGGTGGTCTTGGATTCGTTTTTTAAACGTTCTACCTATCTGTCCAATATATATGTTGGTACATGATCCGCATGATAACTTATAGACTCCTGATTTATTGTCTTTGGTAGTTTTTTCTTTACTACCAACTTATAGACTCCTGATTTATTGTCTTTGGTAGTAAAGAAAAAACAACTTTAATATAAAGTTGTGAAAGAAAGAGGTCTCCAGGTAGCTTTTCGGTCCGAAAACACTATCAAAAGTCTCCTAGGGAATACTAAAGATAGAGTTAATATCAATTCGAAATCAGGTATATACGAAATTAGTTGCGGGGATTGTAATTTGAAATATATAGGCCAAACTGAACGACCAATAATAACCTGTTTTAAAGAACACATAGAACATATTCAATACAATAGACCGGATAAATCGAATGTCGCATACCACGCTTTGAGCACACTGGACAATGTATCGATTACAGGGTTGCAGTTAGTAAAAGGAATTAATAAACCCCACGAACTCGATGCTTATGAAAGTATATATATCGCGAAAAATAAATATAATTCAATGAATAGCGACAGGTCACCGATCCCTTTCAGCTGTCTCTTTACATTTTTATTACCCTAACTATGTCATCGTCGTTTTTAAATTTGTAGTTATTGTTCGACATACTTCAACTCGAAGACTTACATGTGTAGACCTTTTCCTTAGGGATAAGTGTTTTTTCGACCTCCCGTAGTTTACCGACGTAGTTTAGAATCGCATGTTTAAAATTAGTCTATACGTGGACGCGGTGTAAAGTAGTTATTGCGTTAAGCGGTTCTCTCGCTTTACTGTGCCCCATGTGCGACTTTTTAATTAGTGGTTTTTACCTACTGATGATGACAACTTAGTTGTCGAAATACGTATTTAGGATACGATTACTAATTGTGGTAAGGGGTTATATACCTTTTTTAAGTTTAATAATGGACAATTTAGGATCATCTGACGAAAGTTCGTATTTTAAAGTATTATTCGTATAATAAGGTACTTCTTTAATAACTTTTACGTATTTTATTTATTTAATAATAAATACTATAAAGTATTAATGTCAGTATAAATCACTGTCAAAACTAATATAGAAAAAACAATTGAATCAGACTTGCCAGAGCATGAATCTCGATATAACAAGTTGTCTGTTTCAGCAGTTTATTACACGTAAAACATGATAATAAATAGTGACACCTACTCCCCTGTGATGTAACTATTAACCACCGGCGACAACGGACGCCGCTGTTCAAATATTTCGTCCAGTAGACCGTATTTTTTTTCGGTCATTTAATCTTTTTCCCAGTCTCTTGTCGCTGTTATTTTTTCCACGATTCACATCGGCATGATGTTCCAAATCCCGATTATAATTCACACCGGGATAATTCAATTTTTTGGACCGGCGAGTGCGTTATAGGCGATTAAATAAATTCGAAACTGAAAAAGAGGCACGACGTAATCGAAAGCCGAGCGACGTTAAGTTTTTAATACTCGCAGGGAAGGCCCAAATGTACGACAATGTAATCAACTCTTTCATATTTTTGGGGTTAAATAAGAGATTTCTTTGATAAAGTATGATGTTTCTAATTATTCTTAGGCGAAAATGATTTTTAATCCGAAATATTAATATTATTAATAGTTATTATAAACTTCGAACCTTTTTTGATGCCTGCTGGATCAAAGTCCATCGCGCATTAGAAATTACTAAAATTGACAGTTAAAGGACAGTAATTTTGAAGATAAACAGAACCGGCCACCTCACCATATATTATATTTCTCCTTGTATATTCATTGTAACGGTGTGACATCGCAATCATGCTTTTTATTTTTTATCATGAGTAATCGCAGTTTATGTTTTTCAAAAAGATCTCTTAAATTAATCTCAGTACATGAAAGTATCCGAATATAACACTCTCTTGCAAAAAATGCATGTTCGTAGTTTTTGTTAAATTTGCCATTATACATAGCTTTTGTTTTGAAAAAAACGAAGTTCACATGTGTCAGATAATTGTATTGAGTCTATTTGACAGTTGTGGATTCACATTATCCTTTCAACATGGTACAACTGCGGACGTGGGTCGAATTGTTGCTTTAATTGAGGATGGTCGTAGTCAACGCTACGTATCGCGCACTTTAAGAATACCTCCAACTACAGTTCAAGATGCTTGGAATCACTCCATAAAAGAATAACATTGAACCTTCAAAAATAAAAGAATACATGAGATTGACAACTCTGTGCATGACGTAAAATTATTTCCAAGTAGGGAAAGAATTTTATGAACAGAAACAAGGGACAACAATGGCTAACTGCCTATCTCCTTTCATAGCTAATTTATTCATGAGTCATTTTGAAGTAGAATTTAAAAATAACGCTAAATATTTTCCAAGAGTCTGGACCAGGTAGATGTAGATGACATTCTCGCGATTTTTGATACACGGGAATGCATTAAATTTGAAATTGCCCACTATTAAATTCACGGTGGAAACAGTGATAGGATACCATATTTACATTACATTAGTTATTAGAAATAAACATAAAATAGAAATCGATATTTTTCGAAAAGAAACCAATGTTAATAGATTCATCATCGCGGATTCAAATCATAGTTTTCAACATAAGACAGCCTCTTTCAATTTCTTAGTCAATCGGTTACTAAATTTTCCATTAACTTTAACTAAGGAAAGATATGAAATAGAACTAGCTTTCATTAAAAAATCCCGAAGTATAATGGCTTTGACATAGAAATAATCAATAAATTAATTAGAAAAACGAAATTAAAAAAGACAATCTGCGAATCCACAAGTTTGCTATCTCAAAGTAACCAGGAGAAAAAGTATATGTGTTTACCATACCATCCTATCACGAAAAACATAAATAGAGTTGTTAAAGAACGAGGTCTCCAAGTTGCCTTTCGGTCCAAAAATACCATCAAAAGTCTCCTAGGGAATACCAAAGATAAAGTTAATTTTAATATGAAATCAGGTATATACGAAATTAATTTCGATGATTGTAATTTGAAATACGGGGTGTTTTTTTAAGAGCTTGAGAACTTAAAATGATAATACAAGACAGAAATATTGTTGGAATGAATTTTTTTTTATTATAATCTGGTAGATAATTTCATGGCATTTATTTTTTAAATATGATTTCCGGCATATGTCCGCCGCGGCTACGAGTTACATGGTCCATTCGATCAGTCCAATTTTTTACTACTTTTTCCAATAAATCTGGCCGTATGGCGTCAATGGTGGCTTGAATATTCGCTTCCAATGCTTCAAGAGTTGCTGGTTTGTCGGCATAAACCAATGACTTAACATAGCCCCATAAAAAGTAATCCAGAGGCGTTAAATCGCACGAACGAGGGGGCCAGTGAACAGGACCACTTCTGGAAAGAAAGTTGTCACCAAATTGATTTTGCAATAAATCGATTGTTAAGCGCGCTGTATGGCAAGTTGCGCCGTCTTGTTGGAACCAAATGTCATTGATGTTTAGCTGATTAATTTTTGGGAACAAAAATTCAGTCAGCATGGCTCGATAGCGCTCACCATTCACCGTAACCGCAGCTCCTTGCTAATTTAGAAAGAAATAAGGACCGATGATGCCGCCAGCGTGTAAATCGCATCAAACAGTCAATTTTAATGGATGTAATGGTGATTCGTTAACGGCTTGAGGATTGTCTTCGATCCAAATACGGCAATTTTGCTTATTGACGTAGCCATTTAACCAGAAATGAGCTTCATCACTAAACACAATTCTATGATAAAAATGCTCATCTTCAGCCAGTTTCAAATGAGCCCAATCAGCAAGAATGCGACGCAAACGATGGTCGTTTGGCTTCAATTCGTGCACGAGCTGTATTTTATATGCACGTAAGCCAAGATCCTTACGTAAAATTTTCCACGTAGTCGAAGGACAAAGGCCAACAAGTTGAGAACGACGACGAATCGACATTTCGGCGCCTTCTTCAATACTTCGCGCTACAACAGCAATATTCTCTTCGGTACGGACATTTCTTTGTCTTGTTGATGGTTTTGAATCGAGAAGAGTAAAATTAGTGCGAAAACGGTCAATAACTGCACGAATTGCTTGCTCACTAGGCCGATTATGTTGACCGTAAAATGGACGAAGTGCTCTATGAACTTCGCGAACAGATTTATTTTTTTTCAAAGTAAATTTACACAATTTGGAAGCATTGTTCTGGTGTTAAACGATTCATGATGACTTGCCAAATCTTACTGAACAGAAATGTCAACACAGTTTGACATTCTCAGCTGTCAAACCATAGTTATCGATATCGATATTTCTCATGCAGCTAAAAAAACACCCGATATATAGCCCAAACGAAACGATCAATAATAACTAGGTTTAAAGAACACATATGACATATTAAATTCAATAGACCAGAAAACTCTAACGTTGCCAATCATTCTTTAAATACACAACACAATATGTCGATTAAAGGGTTAAAACTTGTCAAAGCCATTAATAATCCTCGAGATTTTGACGAATATGAAAGCATTCATATCGTTAAAAATAAAGGAAACACCATTAATGTAGATAAGGGTCCGATTGCTTATAGTTGTTTCTTTTCATTCTTAGAAAAGAGGTAGAAATGTTGAAAACACTAAGAGAGGGAATAAACACATGTGTTTGCCATTTCCTGAAGAGAGGTAATTTTGTCGTAATTTTTAGTCGATACATTTCTATTTTTAAATCAGTGTATATGTGGACACCGTGTAAGGTTTACTGTGCCCCATGTGCGACACTTTGATTAGTGGTTTTACCTACTGATGGTGACAACTTAGTTGTCGAAATACGTATTTAGGCTACGATTAGTAATTGTGATAAGGGATTATATACTTGTTTAAGTTTTTACTTAACCACAGCTCCCAAAGAAAGAATTTTCTAGAATAGCAATTCATTCAGCAGTAAATACGGATGCATGAGAATTAAAACAAAAAATTCGACTGAATATGTTATTATAAACATAAAAGGCACTTATATATTCACCGTTATTCTTAGCACCATCCGTAAAAGAGAGGATTTTTTTTATCGTAATCCCCTTGTCTTTTGTAAGGAGGTATCTTTGCATATATATGAAAAATACAATACTTTTGTGGCAAAGGCGATAATCGAATCCTGCGGTGAACCTAGATACGTCAGTAATTGCGGCCGACCGTTTCCTAATCCAATACTACGTAGTTAAATCTAAAACAGATAATCTTGAGATGTTATCTAATATCCGATGCTCCTTTTCAAGTCTAAGTTTCCAGATGTATTTTGCCGCTAGTATTGTCTTCGTAAATTGAGTGGTGGTTCTTGTGCTTTAGATTGTAACCCCGTTATATGAAAGGCTCTCATAACGCCTACACATAGTCTCAATGGTTGATTCTGAATAATATTTAATCTGTGTATATTCGAACTTCTGCTATTGTATTTCAAAAAAAAACGTAATCAAAAAGAGATCTTATAAAAGCAATGGAGATATTTTTCAAAATCGGCACCAAATTTTATTCATGATGACATTTTCATCTAGATTTAAGGCTTTCAGCATTTACCTATCACTTCCTTTATATGTAAGTTGAATTTAAATTTGTGATCTATATGTAATACAGAGCAACTAGCACTGTCTACATAACAACCGTAGAACTAACAACGTGTTTCCATCAGATAGCATCGCCGTATCTCTGGAAACTGTATTATCGTGTCTTCATTACTTTTTACGGAAAACCGCATGGGTATATAACAGAATAATTTGATACATACTTGAGTATGCAAAAACCTCATCAATTTTATATAATACAACTGTATTTTTAATAATATAAGATATTAAAAATCTGATATGAAGAACACAAGAATACAAGTTCATTATTAATATTTTTGTGAACGTATCCTTCTTCAGAGACGCAGATACGTGATTCATATTTCTACAGATTCGTCAGTACGCCCCTGCTGGAGACGGCGGTGCAATCTAATGGAAACCCAGTTCTACAGTTGTTATGTAGATAGAGCTAGTTGGCTAATATGCAGCGCTGAATGTATTTCTACGCTTAATAATTGCTCGGTCTTAATAATTTCTGTGAGATAGCGAAGTTGTTCTTTTTTGTGAATGTATCCTTCTCCAGCAGGGGGGCGTACTGACGAATCTGTAGAAAGATTAAATACGTATATGCGTCTCTGGAGCAGGATGCGTTCACAAAATATAATAATAATGAACTTGTACTGTATTCTCCACACCAGATTTTGAATAATATTTTATACTTACTCAAGTATTCTTCAAATTATTCTGATCTATATGTAATCCGAGATATTTTACATATGCTGTTTAATAGTGACAAAGGTATTGCGGTTCTTATTTAACTAAGAAAACGTTAGTGTTTTGTATTAAAAAAATGAACATGGGCTTCACAAACAGTGAAAAAGTTAGCAAAAACAAATTGCATGTCGATGCGACAATTCACATCAAGCTTTGATAAAAAATAATACAAATCTGTATAAAAACAAATTTGTATCTGTATATGCATGGACACACAGTACGTATTTACCAGCTTTTGCTTCAACTACCAGACGCATGCGTTTCTGTGTAACCACTTTGTCAATGATAGGTTTACGAAGACAAATGACTGTAGGTACACTTGCGGTCATGTAGCAAGTTTTGTCCTATCCGAAGACATCAGATAACCTCATGCCGTCTGTCTTCGTAAACCTATCATTGACAGTGGATACACAGAAACGCATGCGACTGGTTGTTGAAGCAAACGCTGGTAAATACGTACTGTGTGTCCATGTATATACAAATACAAATTTGTTATTATACAGATTTGTATTATTTTGTATCAAAGCTTGATGTGAATTGTCGCATCGACATGCAATTTGTTTTTGCTATACGCTATACTACGCCACCTGGCGACGAGATAATGGACTCACACTAATATGCGTATATTTTCTTTTCCTGTAATAGCTTAGCTATTCGAGAAGAAACACTTTGCACCGGCGTGGTCGGTTTTGTCCGTCAGATGGCATGAAGTTATCTGATGTCTTCGGATAGGACAAAACTTGCTACATGACCGCAAGTGTACCTACAGTCGTTTGTCTTCGTAAACCTATCATTGACAAAGTGGTTACTCAGAAACGCATGCGTCTGGTAGTTGAAGCAAACGCTGGTAAATACGTTCCATGCATATACAGATACAAATTTGTTTTTATACAGATTTGTATTATTTTGTATGAAAGCTTGATGTGAATTGTCGCATCGACATGCAATTTGTTTTTGCTATACTACGCCACCTGGCGACGAGTTAATGGACTCACACTAATATGCGTATATTTTCTTTTCCTGTAATAGCTTAGCTATTCGAGAAGAAACACTTTGCACCGGCGTGGTCGGTTTTGTCCGTCAGATGGCATGAAGTTATCTGATGTTCGGATAGAACAAAACTTGCTACATGACCGCAAGTGTACCTACAGTCGTTTGTCTTCGTAAACCTATCATTGACAAAGTTGTTACACAGAAACGCATGCGTCTGGTAGTTGAAGCAAACGCTGATAAATACGTACTGTGTGTCCATGCATATACAGATACAAATTTGTTTTTATACAGATTTGTATTATTTTGTATCAAAGCTTGATGTGAATTGTCGCATCGACATGCAATTTGTTTTTGTTATACTACGCCACCTGGCGACGAGTTAATGGACTCACACTAATATGCGTATATTTTCTTTTCCTGTAATAGCTTAGCTATTCGAGAAGAAACACTTTGCACCGGCGTGGTCGGTTTTGTCCGTCAGATGGCATGAAGTTATCTGATGTCTTCGGATAGGACAAAACTTGCTACATGACCGCAAGTGTACCTACAGTCGTTTGTCTTCGTAAACCTATCATTGACAAAGTGGATACATGCATATACAGATACAAATTTGTTTTTATACAGATTTGTATTATTTTGTAGTGAAAAAGTTGATATGCTGTGCTGTTTTCACAGATCAAACAACAATAAACGTCAGTATGCTATCTTATATCAACATTTATATTCTGAGAGAAGACAACCTCACATAAATACTTTTCAAAATTTAGAAAATTTTGTGTGGTTAACTGGCACCTTTTCAAGGCGTATAAATAATATTCAAAATGGACGAGGAAACAACCACGGTAATGAAGTTGTTATTTTAGCTTACTTTAGAACCGATCCAAGAAGGAGACAAGCAGCGTTTGATTTGACTATTCCAAGACACGAAATTATGAATGTTTTAAAATTACACAAACTAAAGCCTTTTAAATTACATTTAGTCCAAACATTACATGCTAATGATCCCAACAACAGAATTATATTTTGTGAATGACTCGTGAATGTGGGAAGACAATATTTAAATAACATCATTTGGACAGTCGAATCTAATTTTCACAGAAATTGATTTTTTAATAAAAAGAATACGTATTACTGGGACGATATAAACCCTCACGTAATTGTTGAAATTCGTGCGCAAAAGTGCGTTTCTCAATTAATGTATGAGTAGGGATAGTCACCAATGAAATTTAAGGACCATATTTTTACGATGGAACTTTGACACACAACCGATATTTATATTATTTTTGCAAAATGAATTTCAAGGCTACATAGACAATCTCCAAATAGCTTTAAGACGAATCTTGTGGTTCCAACATGACGGCGGCCCACCTCATAATGGAGCTGCAATAACAAATTATCTACAAAATGAATTTGGTCAAAACTGGTTCGGCAACAGAGACCAATTTTGTGGCCTGCCAGATCGCCAGATTTATCAATTCTTAATTTTTTTGGGTGGGGTGTTTTGAAAAATCAAGTTCATGATACTCCTCAAAATCTTCAAGAACTGAAGAATAAAATTACCAAAGCTTGCTTGCTAATTATACCTGCAATGCAGCAAAACTCCAGGAGGAACATAATTACGCGAGCCTACAAATTTGAGCAATTATTATAAGACACACTACTTACTATCTAGTATTTAATTTTTTTTAAATTTATAATAGATGTTATAATGTTGTTAATCATAGCAAATAATTAAAATTATATTGTCATAATTGCTATAAATAAGAAATTTTAGTTTTCCATATTTTTTCTTATTATTTCGTTTCCGTAGACAATTGCTACACATATGCCAACTTGTGACATATCATATTCATAATAAACAGAATTTAATGAGGATTCGTTTTTTACAGAAAATATGCAGGATGCTGCTAAAAATCAGTAGGCTATGAAAGATTACTAATGATGCAATATGATAGACCATTTTGAGATAAAAAAACATTTTCCTCTAACATTTTTTGTATTTTTGATAATAAAGCTGATATAGAGGCTGGACAACGAAAAACCAACCACCTGTATATAGTAGTATAGGAAGTATACCTGATGGGCGCCCAACAATAGTCAGTCAGAGTCCATTTACGCTGGTGCTGTTGCTCTATCTTAGCAATATCCTGATGAAAACGTTCGTCATGCTTATCATTAATCTGCCTACAGTTTTCCGGGAAGAAATTCAAGTCAAGAAAATGGATTTTTAAGGAATTATAGCGGAATTTATAAAATAAAAACTGCAACACAAACGACACGCTTTCTTAACTATTGCACTGCTTGTCTTCATCTATGCAGAAAATATTGCTTCTCCGTAAATATAACAGAAGCTATTAGCATTATTAACGCACTCACGAGAAATCGCTACCACCGTAACAGTTGTTCTTTCCAAAAACTCTCGAAATTTAAATGTGGCGCGCGAAATGATGGTAGTTGAGCTCTATATCGCTAGACGAGAAACTACGTCTATACTAAGTCAGTCTGTCAAACTATATATTTAGGTGGTGACAAATAGTTTTTGTGTTTAAATTTGTTGAGCTATATTTGAGTTATTCTACAACACTAATATGTATATGGTGACTGTCTGAAAATATCTGGTGAACGAGCGAAAACTGTGCATTAAATTATGCTTCCAATTTGGTAAAACGGCAACAGAAACTCTGAAAGTGCAGGTGAGGATTCTTTAGGCCAGACGCAAAGTTATGAGTGGTACAATCGTTTCAAAAATGGACGTGTATCGGTTGATGATGGTGAGCGATCCGACTTTCCATTGACAGAGAACACGCTACTAAATATGGGAAATGTGCGTCATCCTATCCCGTAAGACCGAAGGAAAACAATTCATGACATTTGTAGCATTGTAGGCTTATCGTACGGCGCTTCTCAGCGTATTCTATCCAGCGAACTCACCTTGCGGCGTATTGATGCGAAGTTTATGCCAAGATTACTTAGCTTTGAACAAAAACCGTATCGTATTCATCTGTGCACAGAGATGAAAAAAACTGCCGAAAAGGATGCGAATTTCAGTATCAGAATCATTACTGGCGATTAGTCATAGGTGTATATGTATGAACTCGAAACAAAACAGCAGCCATCGCAGTGGAAGCGCCATCGTCACCGCGACCGAAGAAAGCACAGCAACTTCACGTCGATGTTTATTTGCTTCTGTGACACTGATGGCAACGTGCAAAAAGAGTTTCCCCCACCAAATGAAACAGTAAATGGACGATTTTATTGCGACATTCTAGTGCGAGTGAGAGCAAACATTCGACGTAAGCGACTTGCCAAGTGGCGCAAAAATTTGTGGATCCTGCACCTCGACAATGCATCAACTCACGCGTTACAAATTGTGCGTTAGCTTCTTGCCTCAACAAAAACGGCAGTACTACCTCACTCTTCCTATTCCCCAGATCTTGCACTCTTGCGACTTCTTCCTGTTTCTGAAATTGAAACTGAAGTTCAAGGGGCGCCGTTTTGGGGCGATTGAGGACATCGACACCGAATCGCAAGTAGTGTTGAACAACAAGCGAAGACTTCTAGCACTGCTTTCAATCATGTATAAGTCGCTGGAATCGGTATATTCATACAGAAGGAGAGTACTGTGAAGGGGGTGGTAGTGGATAAGTTGTAAGAACAATTTCTTGCATTTTTTTACATTCCGGGATTTTCTGCGTAACCCCTCGTATATGCTGAAGTTTCGAAAATTGCGAAAGAAATGAAACTGCACGAACTGACGCCTCGGATTTATAAATAAGTAATTGCTTGATCTTGCGCAGTCACTTTCGCGACGCTCTGAACAGAAACACAATAGGGCGTATGATGCAAGAACTTATTTGCATAAAGAGATGATGCAATATGACGTAAGATTTAATAACCATTCATTATAGCACCTATATCATGTATAAAACGTCAATATCTCTGCAGCAAAACCCAATCAACAGAATCCGATATTTTCGCGTATGAAGCAAATCTATTGTCCAACAGTGTTAATTTTTTCATCAATTTAAATTATACTTTGTAGACAACATTCCCTTAGAATATTCATTGAGCGGAATTTTTTATGCATCAACATGAATTAAGTATTTACTTTTATTTATTGCGATACTGCAGTAAATGCCAAGGATGTTGTCCAACACATTGATTTGATCGTTAGCGTTGCTTTTTTGCCAGATACATACCAAATGTAGCAATAATTTGGCGACCGAGTGGTAACAAGTATTACCGTAAAATTCCGTAGATTTTCACGGCCGTTATTACTTGTAGTACAATATTATTGCGGGTTTCGCCGTGTTGTCATAATTTCACTCGACGTTTCGCTGTTCATATTACCAGCTTCTTCAAGATTTAGTATCTCTTCGTTGTCGTTCTTCCTTATATGTGGCCTTAGTTCACCGGTGTATGACCGCCCTGCTCCATTAGTCGTGAGGGGTTCTTGTAGTAGGCTCTTCCAGGTATTGCTGAGACTATAGCCTTCCTCACGATTCAAGTTAGGATTTTTTTCTGTTTCGATAGCTTCTCTAATAACCCTTCATTGTAGCTAATACTTCTGCTTCTTCAAAATTCACTCTATGTCCGTTCCCGTGTACATGTTCTGCAACCGCTGATCGTCTAATTCTTTTTCTTCGTCTGTCGCTCTGATGTTCCTTAATTCTTTGTCACTCCAATTCTTTCTCGTCTTCCTGTTTGTCTGACGTAGCTCTTTCTACACGCGCGTATTAACTTATAAACTCCCTTAGTTTGCGGTAATTTATACCTGATCCCAGAAAAGTTCTGTATTGGTACTAGTACTAGTACTAAAACATACTTTTAGTTTCTTGTTAATTAGGATCGTTCTTATTCTCTCGGTGACTTCAGGTATGTAAAGTAGACAAGCGAATCCTCTAGCTGGTTCCGTTTCTATTGATGACATTACTGTACTGGACTTTCCTAGAAAAACATCCAAACCTCAAGCGCGAGGACAGCTATAGACTCAGTAATATCTGGAAGAATCTAGTACAAGAATCCACCACAACCAATGAAGCAAGGCGGTCGCACAACAGTGAACCAAGGCTATATATAAGGAAGAACGACAACGAAGAAAATCAGTCTGATACCAGATCCTTAAGAAGCTGATAGCGTGAACAGCGAAACGTCGAGTGAAATTAAAACAACACGACGAAACCCGCAAGAAAATTGTACTACAAGTATTACTGTATCATGAAGAGACGAACAAAATTTTGAATACAAGATTAACTTCACATACTACGCCGAAATATATCTTTTCTGTCTGTAATTTAAAATAATTTTGTTGTAATAAAGTCCCTTAATATTGCGTAATCAGCAGTATTGATCCTCGTTTGTGTAACAACTAGATACATTGTTCATACGTCAAATTTCAATTTCATTGTTGTCATACTGCCGCAGCCTCTGCATTTTTTCGATAGAAGTATCCAATCCCTTTCATGTTTAGTACCCGTTTCTCACACACATGTGCACAGATCAATAGAAATTCTAGTTTTAACAAACGTCAGGGCCAGGCCAGGATTAATTACAGTTATAATTATCTGCAAACAGTGGCACTGCTCAGTAGATTATTACTAACACAGAGAACTAATAGATCCCCACAAGCCACGCAACAGATTTCAAAATACACGGGCATATTTGATTGGGTGTGATCGAATAAGCCATCATCAGCGCAATTTGAATATTTCGTTATCGGTCAAGTCACAGCGAACTAGTTCAGGCGACCATGTAATTAACTTACCATTATCCATGTTGCTCTTTACCGGTCAACTTCGTTTTCAATTGTTTTCGGATGATTGCTTTAGCAAACTTGATTTAAAAGTGCGGTCTCGAATAAAGGGCTCGATCTAAAATATGTCTTAGCCTACATTATTATTATGCATTATACAATATTATAAGTTCCTAATTTTTTTAAATAATTTTCCAAAAGCTACAATCACTTGAAAAATTTTCAAAATAGGTTAAGGTTTTGTTTATAAGCCAAAAACTTAACTTACTTAAAAGATATTGTTTTCAAAAACTAAAATTGAACATATTAAAACTGTTATTATCGTTGTTGGTTTAATTTCGTAATTTTTCAATAATATTATAGCTTTATGAATTGTGTCATACCAACTACCCAACCCTGTATAACCCTGATCAATAAATAATACAAAGATTATTTGAAAGTCTGGTTTGTAGGCTTCCGTGGCCGCTGTCTATGATTGCTACTGGTATTCCGAATTGGAGCCGCGTTCTTGGAACTGCTTTCTTCCTAGTCGACATTTCGTCCACTGATATAAAGCACATCTTCAGGGCTGCTACTACTATTGCTGAACTGAGACCCAACAGTAATAGCAGCCCTGAAGATGTCTCTTACAACAGTGGACGAGATGTCGGCCAACAAGGAAGCAATTCCAAGAACGTTGTTCCAATCCGGGACACTAGCAGCAATTATTGTCTTAATGTGTTCACTTCGGTGTAATAACTTCCATCTATTTCCTTTGCGAGTTAAAACTTTCGCTGATCTTTGCAACCAACGTTATATGTTTTAGTAGAGATGACTGATCTAATTTATTTTGTTCCAGGTACCTACATGTAGTTCACAAAACGTGCGTCTATGGTTGATGACAAGATAGAAATTGCTGGCTTTTCTTTGGGTAATGAACAAAATTCAAGATTTTTATTAGATTTAGCATTTACAAACACTTACTGATGCAACCCATACAATAAACAGACTACATAACGGGTGTTCATTTGAAAAGTCAATCTAGTAACATGTGATTTACTGAGAATATTTTGAAGTATGTCGTAAATTAAAATTTACTACTTAACCTACGAAGCCGTATATTTTGACAGTTTCATACATACAAATAAATAACAAATGTGATTGACATTATCAAATGTCATTTGGATTTACGTTTACGGAACAACAAACACTTACTAATATATATGCGTCTTATTCTATCAAAATTTCAAAGTAATCTAGATTGACTTTTCAAATGAACACACGTTACAGTAAGCGAAGCCTTAAATAAGAACATAGATTTTTTACTAAGTTGACCGAACGCGAATTTCTTGTTATAAGTAGTAAGTGTGGGTTAGTTAACATCGGCATCAATCAGTAATCAGAATTTTTATGAAGCCTGTGCAAAGGAAATGTCCACTCATCAATAAATCGGATATTCTTAATAAGTTTTTCATTTTGATCACATTTTCCTCTCATTATGACAAAATCGCAATCGTTTATAATGGCCCTCGGGAAATATTTCCTGCGTTTTTCAAATTTTGTATGGACGGTACTTGTTTCTTTTCAAAATCTTACGTACACTTCTGTCGAAAATATCAACTTAATGTCCAATTTATTTGCCGATTTGATTCAAATTTTCTTCTATAGAAGCACAAATGAGTAAATTGCGTTGTTCATTAAAATTATTTAAGTTATTATTCAAAGGTATTTTTAATAATATATAATATTATTAAAAATCTGGTGTGAAGAACACAAATGCAGGTTCACTATTAATATTTTCTGTGAACGTCTCCGAATATATCCTATATATATACTTCTGCGCTCGATCTGGATAATTACGGTGATAGGGCGAGGTGGTTTTTTTCTATGAATGTGTCTGGAAATATCCTTTCTCCAGCAGGGGCGTACCGATGAGCTTATAGAAAAGCGAAATACGTATCTACGTCTCTGGGGATAGGATATATTCGGACACGTTCACAGAAAATATTAATAGTGAACCTGCATTTGTGTTCTTCACACCAGATTTTTAATAATATTTTATATTATTAAAAATACCTTTGTATTATACAAAACTGGTGGGGCTTACCTACTCATGTATGTTTCAATTATTCTGATAAGTTATTATTTCTAGGCCATTTATGCTGATAAAGTGAAATGCATTAAAATTTCTCAAAATTGTTAATAACGTAATAAATTGATATAGTACAAAGTGATTGCAAATACCATACCAAGAAAGTTCCTGTTTTTCTTTCCTTAAGCGTAAGCGCAGCTATTATAATATAAAAATAATAATCTCCAGACCCAACTGCATTTCAATTGCGAATAAAATGCTAAATAACTTATTTTTGCTATCTATCCCCACTACCATATTGAATCGTTTGATCGTGCAATTCCTATGTTCTTATACCGTGTGTCCCAATTTCGATGCTCACCATTGGTATCTCGGTTATTAGAAGATATAGAACAACGGTTAAATGGGGAATGTTTTGCAGAATTCAATACTCGCGGCAAATCTCATTTCAAATTTGATCTAACTTTTTAAATTTTTAAAATATTTTGAAAAATCAAAAATTTGCCGATTTCGTTATTCCTCAATAACTCGATAACGCTTAGTCTGACCTCTTTTAAAGTTTTACATTGTTCAGACACTTTTTTAAAACAAATTATTTGATACAAACAGAAACCCTCGATTGTCATTTTTTTTTAAGTTATTACCACTATCTTTTGTTTTCCATATGGCGGCCATATTGGATTTTGGGTTTGTTAGGTAGTCCTCAAAATGTGCTTTTCAACGATGTATAACATGCCTGAAAAATTTTTATTTATAAGGAAAATATTAATAAAAACGTAAATTAATCTTTAATATGAAATTAGTAGGCTGAAAAATTAAACACCAATGTCAAATGAAAGTGAAAAGATGTTCTAAGTATAGCAAACGCCAATTAAGTTGGCGCGAGGAGGGGTAAGTTCGCGCAGGATTAAAAGTAGTGGGGAGATTTGTATTTGGTTTAACATCAAATGTCAGATAATTCTAACCTCTGAGCGTGTATCACTAGCAAAGACATTATGTTCCGTCAAACGTCAATGACAAATGTATTCTGACAATGAAACAAAATGATAACCTGTCAAAGTACAATTAGTGCTGCAGAGATAAGTTAATTAAAACTACTTGTAGTTAGTGATAAGTAATTATTGTCAAGTATTAAGATTTATAAGTATTGATAATGGCACATACATATTCAAACGAAGAAAAAGTTGATATGTTGGAAGTGTATTTCAAAGCAAATAGAAACACTAAAAATGCGTGCACGAGTTATGCAGAGCGTTTTCCAGAAAGACAACAGCCACACAGGACAATTTTTAGAAGACTAGTTAGCAAATTAAAAAACTTTGGAAGCTTCGAACAAAAACGCGCTAACTATGAAGTTAATGATGTTGATACACGTCTAAATAATATTTTGCAGAACGTTAGGAACAATCCCAGCACATCAGTTCGTCGTGTGACACGAGAAACAGGGATTTCAATATCTACTGTTCACAGAACCTTGACGAAAAACAAGTATCACCCTTACAAACCAACAATTGTACAAAGTTTAAGTGATAATGACAATCTCCGACGATTACAGTTTAGCAGGTGGTACCTTCAAAAATGTGAATATGACGCTAATTTTCCTAGGAAAATACTATGGACAGATGAAACAGGATTTACCAATTGTGGAGTGTTCAATAGGAATAACTATCATCATTGGTTTACTGAAAATCCACATTTGGTAAATCAAAGAAGATTTCAAGTTCGATTTGGTTTTAATGTTTGGTGCGGTTTAATTGGTATGACATTTTGTTTACATTTTTTTTGTTTTTTAAAATTTGAAATTTGAAATGACTTTTTTTAAAATATTTTTTTCGTTTTAGATAATCAGTTAATAGGTCCTTTCATATTTGATTACAATTTAACTGGTAACAGATATTTGGAGCTACTAACAAACGAGATAATGCCTGCTTTGAGGCAAATTATTAATCCCGAGAACATGCAAAACATCTGGTTCCAGCAAGATGGTTGCCCTGCCCATAACACTCGTAACGTGCAACATTTTTTGAGAGAAAACTTTAATGAGAGAGTGATTTCAAATAATGGACCCGTGCAATGGCTTGCGAGATCACCCGACCTTACCCCGCTTGACTTTTATTTATGGGGTACCACTAAAAACGAAGTATTTGATTTTGAACCGCCAGAAACTCGGGAAATTTTAGAACAAAGAGTACTAGATGTGCTACGATCAGTAAACGGAAACACGCTACGTAGAGTTTGTAACTCTACTCGAACAAGGTGTCAAAATTGTGTGGAACAGAATGGTCGTCATATTGAACAATTTCTTTAAGTGAATGTGAACTTTAAGTTCTGTATCTTTACTTTTTATTTCTATAATTTTTTTATCGTTTCGTTTGTTTACCGTATTACTTAGAATATCTTTTCACTTTCATTTGACATATCTAATTGGTCATTTAACAATATATCTGCATATTTAGTTTCATAGTTTCAATAAAGATTTCGAAATTTTACAGTCACAACAAAAAGGATTAAAGTTAAATTTACTGGAATCCTTAAAAATAAATAAACTTAAATATGCAGATTATATTGTTAAATGACCAATTAGACTTTAATAATTCCCCACTTTTAAACTGGTTTCATTAAATATTAAAATAACAATAATTTTAGACGATATATCGGTAAGAGACGATTCTAATGTAGACAAGTGCAACCCATTGAAATAGTTTAGAAAAAAGCCATACATTTGTGAAGAGCGTGTTCAGTAGTAATATAAGATCCGAAGAAGCTACATCGTAGCGAAACATGTCATCTATTTATTAATATATATAATAAAGTGTAATATGTACTGGAAATTAGTATAAGTGTTTTACTTAAATCCCATTTACATATAATGGATTTCCAGCAAGTATCGGCCGATTCAATTAAATTTAATAAAATTAAAGATGAGACTGTAATAAATACGAAAGGACCACGGCAATGACAAGTAGAGAAAATCACGAAAGACATCTAACAAAAATACGAACAATTTTTTGCAAGTTGGAACACGAAAACTATGTCAAAATAGAAAATTCCTGGAAGTTAAAGGGGAGATAAATTTACTTTAGTAATTCAAAATGCAAAACACATAAATTACCAAATATTAGAATTTACGTAAACAAAATAACTTCAGACAATGAAAGAAAAAACAAAATTTCATATATTAGATGGATAGATACAAGGGGTGAAACAATAGAAAATGAGAACAAAATGGAATTCAACATTAAATAAGCGAAGTGGAAGAATGATTTCTGAGAAGAGAGAACGGCCAGATATTAAAGGTGAAACCGGCAGAAGGCAGAAGAGGAGATTCAGTGATTCGTTTTCCAAAATTCAAGATTCAACATTCATTTAGATTTAACGGTTTCAATAGACTTAGACTTCTATTAAGAAAGTTTATCCATAATTTATTATGTATCTACGTCTAAAATTTAGAAGTACTTTGATTTGCAATCATTAATATTGTATTAAATATTTTCATTATACAGTTAAATTAGTTTATAACTGTATTGAAACTCTATTTAAGTAAAAGTATTATGAAGAATAAGGGCAAGATTTGTGTAAGTAAATAAAGCAGAATATTAATTGGAGTCTAGAAAACTAAAATAATATATTTTAAAATATATGGATTATTAATTTGAATTAATTAATAATAAATACACTACTGTGAGTATAAATTTATGCAAGATATATGAGTAACACGAGTAGGAAGTAGGTTTCCACTAGTGATCTCATGATATCTGTGTAGTTGAATTTTGCAATTAAGTATTAATGGAGAGACATAATAAAATTTATATACAGTGTGAAGATTGAAGTGCTGTTCTATAGGAACTCGACTTTTACATAAACAAACGTCGAATAACACACTCAATATTTAGAAACAAAATATCTATATTGGAAAGAGCCAGATAAAACCTTGAGTACTAACTTAACGTTCAGAGGGAAAACACCCTCTTGGTTAAGTGAAACACTTAAGTGTAGTTTGTGAAAGATTCTATAGAATCTTTCACAAATCACGTCTCCTGTAAATGGGAAGTTTAGACAATAAGAAAATTATAATTATTTTCATTATTGTTAAGATGCTTCAGCTAGCCCGGAACAAAACCAACGCATTCCACTAGCGTTCATCTCTTAGCGATTTAGCGTGTGGTAAAATACAAATAAAGCACCGTCAATATAACAATTTGGCTCTCAAACGTGTGGCAGTACACAGCCCAACTAGCGTTATCTTAAAGGCCTAATGGCCGATTTACTGGAAAATACAGAACCAAGAAAAATTCCTAACCACAATGTAAAACAATCAACTCTATATACACGTTTCGGTAACTAAGTTGTAATCTTCAATAGAACAATCTGTAAAAGAGAAGTTGTGTTAAACGTATCGTCTTTGGCTAAGGTATAACCTTTCAAAGTGTGTTCTTCCCCAAATTGCCAGTGGGATAACACTGACTGAAGTATTTAATTGCCGAAATACGTATATAGAGTTTATTCATTTATATTGTGCTTTGGGATTCTTCTTGTTTCTATTTCAAATTCAAGCCACAGTCTCCACCAATTCTGACAGAATATTAATATTCAGAAATTTATATATTAAATTAGGTGTCGCACAGGTACCATTCAAAGTACTTAAAATTCCTCAAGTGATGAAAGTAATTTCGACTCGAAAATAGTATGTTAAATTAAGTTCCTGGATGAGTATTCTTTATGTAGATCTCGATTTCCGGGTTGGAAGCGCGTCAAGTTAGGCGTAATTGCCAGCGTTTCGTCTACTGTTGCAAGGGACATCTTCAGGGCTGTACGTAGATGTTCGTCAATTCGCATTAGCTTGAAGAAGGACAGAGACAGGCACAACTTATATAGGGGGGGCGGGTTAGATGGTGGCCTGCTATTGGCTGGAAATAATGGAGGAATGCGTTGGTTTTGTTCCGGGCTAACTGAAGTATCCTAACAATAATGAAAACTTTCTATTGTCTAACTTTCCCATTTACAGGAGACGTGATTTGTGAAAGATTCTATAGAATCCTTCACAAATCACGCTTAAGTGTTTTACTTAAACAAGGGGGTGATTTCCCTCCGAACGTTAAGTTAGTACTTAAGGTTCTATCTGATACTGATACTTTGTTTCTAAATATTGAGTGTGTTATTCGACGTCTGTTTAATTAAAAGTCGAGTTCCTATAGAACAGCACATCAATCTTCACACTGAATATAAATTTATAAGTAAATGGGATTTAAGTAAAACACTTATACTAATTTCCAGTATATATTACACTTTATTATATATTAATAAAGTGTAATATATACTGGAAATTAGTATAAGTGTTTTACTTAAATCTCATTTACATATAATGGATTTCCAGCAAGTATCGGCCGATTCAATTAAATTAAAAAAAAAAAAAAGAAAAAAAAAAAAGAATATAAATTTTTTTGTGTTTATCAATGAATATTTGATTGCAAAATTCAATTACACAGATATCATGAGATCACTATTGGAAACCTACTTCCTACTCGTTTTACTCAAATATCAGGCATACATTTATACTCACAGTAGTGTATTTATTATTAATTAATTCAAATTATTAATATATATATTTTAAAATATATTATTTAAATTTTATAGACTCCAATTAATATTGTGCTCTATTTACTTACTCAAATCTTGTCCCCATTCTTCATAATACTTTTACTTAAATAGAGTTTCAGTACAATTATAAACTAATCTAACTGTATAATGAAAATATTTAATACAGTATTAATAATTACAAATCAAAGTGCTTCTAAATTTTGAACGTAGATACATCATAAATTATGGATAAACTTTCACCGTTAAATCTAAATGAATGTTGAAACTTGAATCTCAAAAATTGAATCAGTGAATGCCCTATTCTGCCTTCTGCCGGTTTCATCTTTTATATCTGGTCGTTCTCTCTTCTCAGAAACCATTAATCCACTTTGCCTATTTAATTTTGAATTCCATTTTATTCTCATTTTCTCTTGTTTCACCCCTTGTAACACCCCATCTTCACCCCATCTTTCACCCCATCTACTATATGAAAATTTGCTTTTTCTTTCATTGTCTGAAGTTATTTTGTTTACATAAATTCTCATTTTTGGTAATTTATGTGTTTTACATTTTTAATTACGAAAGTAAATTTATCTCCACTTTTAACTTCCAGGAATTTTCTATTTTGACCTAGTTTTCGTGTTACAACTTGCAAAGAATTGTTCGTATTTTTATTAGATGTCTTTCGTTATTTTCTCCACTTGTCACCACCATGGTGCTTTCGTATTTGTTACAGTCTCATCTTTAATTTTATTTGATCGTTTAAATTGGATGTGTTTAGCGTTGTAGGGATGCGCGTTCTGATACACTTTGCCTTTTGGCATTTTGTTTATTTACGTTTTCGAACGCAAGTATTTGCAATTGTTATTCTTAATATAACGAATTTTTGTCAGCATTTGTTATAGCTATTTCATTGTTTTTCAGATTACACTGCTTCTATTGTTGATGTTAGGTGGTTTTCTTATGGATTTATTCTTATTTTTTAAATGAGTTTGAAGTTACTAATTTGCTTACACAACAATGGAATGTTTTATACCATATCAACAAATCTGAACTAAATATTACAAATAATATGACTAATACATAGAGAAATGCTTATTTTTGTATCCTTTTTCTAAAGTTTGGGTACATAAAGCATACACAAATACAGGTGCACTATTAATATTTTTTGTGAACGTGTCCGAACATACCCCTCCCCAGAGACGCAGATATGTATTTCGCCTTTCTACAGGCCCATCGGTACGCCCCTGCTGGAGAAAGGATATCTTCAGACACATTCACAAAAAAGAACCACATCGCGATATCACAGAAATTATCCAGACCGAGCGTAGAAGTAAATTCAGCGCTGCCTGTTGTCAGACAGCCGAAGTACCTCGCCCTGTCCACATAACCAATGCGAACCAGCGACGCCCTTCTAAAGATGGCGCAGCCGTGTCTCTAGAAACTGCATACTACGGACTAACCGCACGTGTAATGTATCAGAATAATTGAAACATACATGAGTGGGTAAAACCTCACCAGTTTTGTATAATACAAAGGTATTTTTAATAATATAAAATATTATTAAAAATCTGATGTGAAGAAAACAAATACAGGTTCACTATTAATATTTTTTGTGAATGTGTCGGAACAGCAGGGGCGTACCGATAAGCCTGAAGAAAGGCGGAATACGTATCTGTGTCTCTGGGGAGGAATATGTTCGGACACGTTCACAAAAAATATTAATAGTGAACCTGTATTTGTGTTCTTCACACCAGATTTTTAATAATATTTTATATTATTAAAAATACCTTTGTATTATACAAAACTGGTGGAGTTTTACACAGTCATGTATGTTTCAATTATTCAGAATATTCTTTACATCCAATTAAATTCAAATTATTGTCGAACCTTTTAATTATTTATATAAAGTGTTTTTTTATTTTGTTTATGCTATTCATGCTACGTTTAATTAATTTATACATCATTAAATTTTATTTAATTTATACAAAAAAGAAACTTCATAGCAATTTGTGTAGACTTAACGATTTGACTGAACTGATGTCCCTTGCAACAGTGGACGAAACGTTGGCAATTACGTCTAACTCGACGTGGTTGCAACCCGAAAGACGAGATCTATATTTAGAAAACGACCGCGGAAACATACACCTACGAGTATTCTTTATTTTTTTATGAACTAGAATTTCTGTTCTTTTTTGTGTGTAAAATACCTAATAACTAAGAAAAATATTCAATGTAAAAGCTTTAATAGTAATTATACGAGTATTTCAGCGCTAAATTATAATATTACAGTGTATTTACAAATTGAATTCTAAAATATGGCAACATGAGGGGCCCCTTTTAACGAGTACACAATATAAGACATTCTCAGAAATTTTTACTTAAAGCAATTACAAACAAATAACTTTGTCTCAAACTTCTACCCGCATATCCGACCAACTTTTCCTTAAATCTGAATATTTTGTGGGAATATTTCAGCAAGACTTGCTAATACAAAAGCGAAAATTAAGAGATTTAAATAATCCATTGGAGAACCAAAACGTGTATTTTCATAATCAAGTTTGTCGAGGAAATGGCTCTTTAATCCTTTTTCCGGGGCAATTCTATCCGTTGTACGAACTCATTTTCAGCGTACTACCACTTTGTAATTACGTTGTTTTTTTCCCAAAAGTGAAACTCCTACTTTATTTGAAGTTTCGCCTTTTATGTTGCATTAAAACATCAAGCATATAGAAACAAGTCTCGTTTTTTTCTAGTTTCCCTTTTAACATCATTAATTAAATTTGTGGTGGCATTTATATTTGCACTGCTGGTTACAACTAGGCGTTGGACATACGGTCTCATTAATAGCGTCATCTCGTAAGGATTGAACAATTTTTTTAAAAATAAATGTTACACATGGTGTATGTATTTATGAAATATTTGGGTGTTAATAGCATTTTTAATTTTATTTTTAATGATAAAAACGAGCGCTCTCCACTTCTTTTGATGTCATTGAAATAATATACAAAGCTGGTTTGACAATATTTAACAAGTTTTATTTAGAAATTTAGGACGAAGTAA